>OY986438.1:14626920-15176920 GCA_963920525.1 Dichetophora obliterata | reverse complement strand
TAAAAGTTGGTATATGAATCAACAGCAGCTTTCACCACATTTAAATGCTGTGCCAGCAATAGCTGTGATTTGGCGCAGCTTTGCTGCAACACAGTTTTTCAAAAGCTTTTATGAAAATGCAGCTTCTACGCTTAGATGAATAATTTTTGGTTTTATTGAATAATATGTCAACAACCAATCTTTTATTGGTGTCAGCTTTTCATTTAAAGCTTGTCATTGTTAAATTTACATAATTGTTTTTTATGCATTTCAAGCTATCACTGCACGACCGTTAAGCTATCCGAAAATGATCGATTATGGCTTAAAAAGCTTTTGTCTGAGCCAACTGTTTATTTAAACCAGGCTCAAACTTTTGTTATGCAAACCTAACATTATTACAAATGTCACTTTTATAACTACCCTCAACT
Organism: Dichetophora obliterata; assembly: GCA_963920525.1. Classification (NCBI taxonomy): domain Eukaryota; kingdom Metazoa; phylum Arthropoda; class Insecta; order Diptera; family Sciomyzidae; genus Dichetophora; species Dichetophora obliterata. The sequence continues at coordinate 15,176,513 of OY986438.1, read as the reverse complement.
AGCATGCCGTTTGTACCTTGTTTTTGTTTTATATTTTTTGGTAAAATGGACTTCCTTTTTTTCCAAAGAATTCTCTGCTCGTGCAAAGCTTCATCCAGCTATATATTATTTCTCAGTTTTTATCTTAAGATTTGAGTTTTGATAAATTTTATTTTACACCTTTATCTTATAAAGTTTTAATTAACCTGAGATTTGTGTTGCAACTGTCAACATTTTGACACTTGTCACCTGACATAACGTTAGAGCTTTCGGTGTTTAGGTTGGCGTTGCTTTTTGTGTCGCTTTCTGTCTGCACTTTGTGCTTTTCTTTCTATAATCTTTATGGGTTATGTTAATGTTTTGTTTATATGTAAATTCCAATGGAAAGTGCTGCATGTACAATGCTACAAAAACTTTATGCAAATCACACTCATTCTTCACAACAAAGTGCAACCATATAAAAAAAAAAAAATTAAAAAAAAATGGTGTCATGTGGTTTTTATCTTTCGATTTAGGTATGTTTGCATTTTTAAGCTTTAATTAAATGCCCACATTTTGTGTTTTACTCGCAATAAGATTTGATTTTGTTTTTAAATTGCTTTTTGAAAAGTCATAATATAGCTATCTGATGCCATATATTAAAGCTGTTAAAATCTGGTTAATTTTTCATAAATTTTTCACCGATTTTTAATTAAGTTTCATATCTAATCAGCTGTCGCTAACAAGGCTTTAATTTATTAGGATTGTTTAATTAAAAGCTTTGAAAGTGAATTTGAAAGTGATTTTTAACGATAGAAATTTAGCAGATTGTTTTCAAAGTAGGCTAATCTTAACGCTTTTTGTTCGCTTCTTGCTAATTTATTGAGTGACCTGTATTAATTAATTATTAAAGTTGTTTAAACATAAATGATATCTTTTTAGAAATAAACACATATGTAATTATGAAAGCTGCTGAAAGTTTTATAGAGGCAGTTATTTTAGGTTTTAACTAGTTTTTAAACTATGTAGTATATAAATTATCTCGACATAGTATTTAAACTCCTGCAAACAAGTGGAAAATGATAAAGCAACGCAATTTGAATAAGGCTCCATATCATTAGGTATGTTTCCGTACTCGATTCAAGTAACTTGAAGTTGCTATTGCTTAAAGCTTAAAAACTGCATGGCCTTAAAAAATTAATAAAAATCAATAAAAGCTTTTAAGAGCATTTCCACAAATATATACTATTAATTTATTTTAAAAAAAAATGTTTCAGTGGAAAAAACATTGACATAAACATGTTATTACTTAAATTTATGGAGTTTTAAAGCTCTAAACTCATAAAACCTTCATTTAATTTTTAATTTGAGTGATGATCTGAAAATTTGTGAAGTCTTTTTAAATTAGGCAACATTTATTCAAAGCTTTTTGAAAGCTTTTAAAAAGCTTTTGAGAGCTTTTTCACAAATATATACCAAAAAATTATTTTAACACGAATAGAATCTATTTAAGTGACGAAAATATAAATATTAGCATGATATTATTTAAGTAATGGAGCTTAAAAGTTCTTAATTCATTTTAAAGTTATTTTAATTTTACATTTTACTGATGTGAGCCTGAAATTTGTTAAGCTTGTAAGAATAAGATACAATTTAGTGAAAGCTCTTTGAAAGCTTTTAAAAGCTTTATTCACAAAATATACTAAGAATATATTTTAGCATTGAAAACTACTTTCTAAGCGATACAAATTACATATATATGTATGTCTATTTCATCCATTAACCCTTTATAGGGCAAGTGCTTATTTTTCGAAAAATATCATTTAAATTGTTAAACATAGTATTTTTAATATGAATAATCAAATTATAAACATGTTTGTTCAATTACTTCTGACTTTATTTAAAAAATATTAGTGACGCAACAAAATATCTAAAAAAGCTTTGGGCTAAAAACTCGCAATTTTTTGGAAATTGTGAACATTTTTAGCTAATTCAATCAACTTTCATTTTTTTGAACACTTTACTCAGTATTGATCTTTTCACAATATCTTGTATTTATTCTTTTTAATTTTCTGTTGTTTTATGCAAATTATTTTTTGATCATATATATTTTTACGAATATAAACTTTATGTTATTACGAAAAAACTCCACTTATTTTGACCTTTCTGTCTTAGAATCATATTCTTGACTGACTTGATATTGTGACTGTTATTTAAAAATTATTCATTTAGTGTAAATGAACCATAAAGTGTTTAACTGGGAACTTATTCTTTTTGTTGCAGTTCTGTTACACGACCATACAAAGGGTTAAAAACTTCCAATGGATTAATGCTGAGAAAGTGCGGAAAAGCTGTGGCAGTTCAACTCTATTTGTTATTGCATGTATTTTAACTGCAATAAGAAATATTATTTTTACCGATTATTTTATTACAATTAAAAAAAATATTTCAAATTTGTATTTGACTTAAATTATGTTTGGGTTTTTTCAATTTATTCAAAAAAAAAAAAAAAAAAACACAAATTTTCGAAAAGCTTTAACAATTTTTGAGAGGCTTTCTTACAAATTTTTACCAAAAACTAATTTCTATACCACAACATAAAATATCTGTGGTCACAAGGAATAACGACTAAACTCAACGTATCGTAAAAAACGATATTTCAATTGCACGAACTACTACCCATTTTTTTGAAATATATGAACCATTACAAATAAACTATGTGCAGACATACGTGATGATCAATTCTGAGCAAAAAATAGATATCTGCATACTTCCAAAAATTGGCAATAAAGTAAATTCCATATCGCTTTTTTACGATATTTTGAGTATAGTCATTAGTCCTTGTGACCACAGATATATTTTAATTTTAATTTAATTTTAGTTATAGAACCTTCAAGCTCTTAATTCCTTTAAGTTTATTTAAACTCAGAGTAGAGTGCTATAAACTTAAATTTGTAAGGTCTTTAAAAATCGTTAAAATGTAATAAAAGCTTTTTGACAGCTTTTGTCCCAAAATACAAAAAAAAAATTGTTTAACAAAAAATTTTTTTTTAATTGACTTAAATGACACTCAGCCTATTTTTAAAAGGTGGTTTTGAATGGAAAGTTTAGAAAAGCTTAAGAAGCTGAATACTATCTAATTTTATACTTGACTTAAAATTAAATAAATTTTTTATTTTTTTTCAAATAAACAAAAAAATAGCGAAATACTTTTTAGGGTTTCTTCACTAATAAACACCACAAGATTATTTCAACATACAAAATCTTTTAAAGTGACAAAAAACATAAATATAAAAAAGCCAGTTCTAACTTTATTTATAGATCTTTCAAGCTCATTCAGTGAGTTATACTTTAACTTACTTAAAAATTTACATTGGAGTAATAGAAACTTAAAATTTGTCAAGTTTTTTCAATTTTGTGGATATTTTGTAAAAGCTTTTTTAAAGCTTTTTAAAGCTTTTTAAAGCTTTTAAAAGTTTTTTTTACAAAAGTATGCCAACAAACTATTAAAACATTATAAAAAAACTTTTTAAGCGATACAAATCACATTTAAACCTCTTTCTGGGTCGTGGCTTCGAACGAATTAATGCGGAAAAGCTATAAGAGCTAAACTGTATTGATTGTAAAAAAAATAATGATTTTTAAAAAAAATTGCATTAAATTTAATAAACTGCCATCAAATTTGACTTAGAATCTTATTTAGTTTTTTTGCTTTAATTTTTTAAAAACACACAAATTTATGAAAAGCTTTTAAGAGATTTTGAGAGCTTTTTCAAAAAATGCATTTTATTAATAAATACTTTTGGCATATGCAATGATTAATTATACAAATAAAAAAAAAAAACCACAAATAAAACAATACTTAAAGCTTTAAATTATTTTAAAAGCTGTTACACTGTTACGTAATTTTCAAATTAACTTTGTTATATCGACAATTTCACCGCTACATTAAAAAAAAATGTTAAGTCTCGCAAATTAGAAAAGCTTTTAGTTTTAGAAATACGTATCAGAATTAGACTTTTCCTAGGCATTTAAGCTTTGATGTGGCTTTAGAATATTTAAAAACAAATAATTTTATCATTTTTGTTGCTGTCAAATTTTATTAGTTTAAACTGTCTCGTAAATTCAGAGGCTTTTTCAGTTCCAACACAAAGCTTTTAATGCCGCGTATCAGATGTAGCTAAGTTTAAGACAGCGTTAATTAAATCAGCTTAGCTTGCCAGCTCAGCATAAGTAAGAAAATTCGCAGCTAATTTTTGGCAACTTTTAAAACAACAACTATAGCAACAAGAAACCAAACCAGAGCTGAGAGAAATATCTGCAGACACAATAACAAAGTTGTTTTTGACAGTTCAACTATTAACAATATAGTTAGGATGCTAACAAAAAAGGAAAGAGCTGCACGGTAAAGTCGCATCATACCAGCACACAAGCACACACTCACACGCGCACGCATATCTTTAACCATGCATGTGTAGAAAATTTATAGATTTATCCATTATAATGCCACTAATGAAAATGTCAGCTTAAGTCATCACTCAAACTAGCCAAAAAAAAAAAAGAAACTATGAAAAAATTTTTAAAAGCACGGAAACCTAAACAAAAGCCAGCTGTCAACAAAAAAGAAAATCTTGTAATAAAATAAAAAAAAATAAAAACAAAAATAATCTATTACATTAGGCACAACAAAAATTAAATGATGGACATTTATGAGATTTATGCATTTGTATAGAAATTTATGAATAAGTGTGAGTAAATTTATGTGTATGCATGCCAAAATGGAAATGACAGCAACACTTGACACAGCAAAAACAACAACAACAACAACAACTACAACAAAGACAATGCCAAACACTATTATTGCACTAGCTTTGATGAGTCAGACTTACCGAACTGTCAAAAAATAAAGCTGTTTGCTTTGATAAAATGACAGCGCCACAACAACAACAATAAGTAGCAAGTGGTTAAGAGATGAATTACATTCACAAGAAGAAAAAAAAACTACAACAAGTTTGCCAAGATTTAGTAGAATGAGCTAGAAAAGCATTAGAAAAATACATAACGAAAAAAGTTGGGGGAATGTGGAAGTGGCAGAAGCAATGCCAGCAATTATTGCCAAACGATTGATGGCGACACTCGAAAGCATTTGAAAGCTCAATCATACAAAATGAGCTGCAAATTAGTTGGAAAAAAAGTTGGTGCAAAAAAAGCTCAAATTGGCCAACTTTTAATAAAGCAAAAGTTTTAGGCTTCTTAATTAAATGCTCAGTCAGAGAAGGGCGAAAAGCAAAGACAGCAAAAACATAAATGTCATTACGAAAAATAAAATTTAGTGGACACTTTGAACGCCCCTTAAAAATACCAAAATAATTTGATTGATGATTATGCACAGCAAAGAGCGAGAAGAAGATTAAACAAAAAACACAAAAAAAAAAACAGCATTGAGCTTAAAACAAAACCATGATGCTCATCATTATCACCAAGTCAAAAATTGTTTAAAAAAAATCTTGCGTAAACGCAAAATCCATTTTTATTTTTTTTCTATTTTTTTTTTTTTTGGTTTAGAGTGTTTGGTGCTGCGGTACTTAATAATGATTAATTACTCCAGGGTTAAACTAAACGCAGTTTAAAAACTGCCAGATATTTAGAGGAAGCGTCAGAGCAGAAGTAAACTCGAAATTATGGCGCAAAAATAGCCTAATGTTTATGTAGATTTTTCAACTATTAAAGAATACTGCGTAAAAACGATTAGTGACAACTTTACTAAAGATGGTCAACAAAATTTACCTGATATATACAAAATCAAAAACCAAGTTGCAAAAAAAAACAACATTAGAACAGTGTTGTATGGCGCAAAAAATTATATAAAATAAAAAATTTAACGAACATATATACATTTTGTAAAAATATTGAATATTTAAAAAATGTTAATTTCTTTAAAAAGTGCTCTACAACATGTTTTAAGCATTTTCTTTTTTATTCAAAGTCCGAAAGTTCGAAAGTCCGACAAAATTCTGCATACAGCATTGAATTTTTCAATTCTTCAAAAAGTCGGAATCTTAACGAACAACAAAGTGTGCAGTTTAGTTAGAAATGATTACATTAGCTCACAGTCCGAAAATGACCAATACTTCCTTATAAGAAGATAAAATTTTTTTTATGGATAAGTTTTCGAGTTATCGACCGAATAATTTGTTTGCTTTTTTCGAAGAAGTTGACTAATCATTATTCATAATTAAATAAGCTGTTAGGACTGACATATTTGGCCAAATTTAAATTTTTATGTAAGACAATTAAATTGCCAACAACTTTTTTATACTAATTGGCCCTACTGGAATATTAATTGAGGATATATGAATTTATATTTACAAATTATATATTTTTTTTTTGGTAAATCTGTGTTCAAAACTCATTTTATTACTTGACAACGGAAGAATTTGTCAAATGACCTTGAGATTTTTATCTTTGTTAAAAAAAACTTTTAAAAGTCTACATTGACAAAAATTCATGGACATTTAAGAAAGTTACAGACCTTAAAGTGAGAAACCTTTTTGTAAAGTTTTTCGAAATTTGCATTTTCATCTGCTTCTAGTCTAGCAAATGAGCCACCTCGTGTATAGATTAATCGATTTTGATAAGTTTGATAAGAAAACAACAATCAGCACTCTGCATACCAGCGCACAAGTAACTTTAAGCTGCTTGTTCGGCTGGAAATATACTCACTTTGAGCTTATATCATGATTATAAAGGGTGGTTAAATTTTAAGGACCGATGTTGAATGTGAACCACACCTAAACGTCAAGTTTTTTCTGCATTTCATTTGACACTTCTCAACTTCAAACTAATTCAATTTGAACCATGGTAAGATACACAATCGAGCAACGCGTAAAAGTTATTCAGGCTTATTATGAAAATGGACGTTCAAATCAAAATGCATATCGTGCACTTCGTGATATTTTTCGGTCAATTTAATCGTCCAAATGTGCGTACAATCGGAAAAATCGTGTAAAAATTTGAGCAAACCGGGTTTGTAGGAGATGTGAAAACACAAGTGCATGCTCGTACAGCTCGTACTGCAGAAAATATTGCTGCTGTTCGCGATAGTGTGGCTGAAGAGCCGTCCACCTCAACTCGTCGTCGTGCCCAACAATTGCACCTCTCACGCTCGTCGTTGATAAATATTATGCATAAAAACTTGCATTTACACGCTAACAAGGTGCAATTGACTCAAGGACTAAAGCCTCTTGACCATTTCAAGTGTCGTCAATGGTCAGAATGGTGGCTAAAAATGGCAACAGCGGCTGATCAATTTTCGAAGAAAATCATCTTCAGTGATGAGGCACATTTTCACCTCAGTTGATTCGTTATTAAGCAGAATTGGCGTATTTGGGCGAATGATAATCCAAGAGTTATTGTCGAAAAACCAATTCACCCACAAAGAGTGACTGTTTGGTGCGGTTTATGGGCTGGCGGCATCATCGGGCCGTATTTTTTCCAAAATGAAGCCGGTTGTTACTGTGAATGGTGTTCGCTATCGCGAGATGATAACGAAATTTTTTTGGCCCGAATTGGAAGACATGGATGTGGACGATATGTGGTTTCAGCAGGACGGTGCCACTTGCCACACAGCTAACAAAACAATGGCTCTTTTGCGCGACAAATTCAATGGCCGTGTTATCTCACGTGGTGGCGATGTCAATTGGCCGCCAAGATCATGTGATTTGACACCGTTGGACTTCTTTCTTTGGGGTTATTTGAAAGAAAAGGTGTACGTCGATAAGCCAGCAATAATTCAAGAGCTAAAGGCTGAGACAATTCGGCACATTAATGGCATAGAACCTCAATTATGCCTCAGCGTCATCGAAAATTTGGACCATCGGATGGAGGTGTGATTATATTTGAACCATATCAATATAATTATAAAAGAAAGAAATGACAGTAGTTTCTTTAATAATTTGTGTTTTATTCAAAATCAAAATCGGCCCTTAAAATTTAACCACCCTTTAGTAGCTTTGCCCTGTTATATCTTCTTTTAGTAGTAGTAGTAGTAGTATTTTTATTCAACAATTCATTACATTCTTAATAATAACAATATATGTATCTATAAAAAGAATTATGTTATACAAATAACTGCAATGATTGTTAAGCTGCTTCTATAGTTCACTAGGAGCTAGAGGCGAATACAGCTTGTTAAAAATATATATAATAATTAATGAAATAATAATTAATAAATGATGCATTAATTACAATAATCAAATAAAGAAATAAATCGAAAAATTTAATATTAACATATTTTTTTTTATTTTTTTTTATTTTTTTTTATTTTTATTTTTTTTTTTTGGTATAGGCGTATTGAGAGCAAAAACTTAATAAAAGTATTGTGAAGTCAGACTATAATTGAGGTCTAAAAGCCAAAACTTTACCCTTTTGAGAAAAATGGATTGAACATGAATATTTCTTATTTCCGATGGAAGACTATTGAAAAGTCGAGGAGCAACAGAAGTAAAAAAGTTAAGAAATATTCTTAATGTGTGCATTGGTACCAGTGCTACATTGTATTCATTAACTCTCAAATGATAGGTATCTGAACGTCGTCTCAGAAGATATCCAGATTTAATAAAAAAATTTTCAATACTATATAGAAATATAAATGTTTCAATGGAAGGACACTAAGTTTCCTGAAAAGTAACAGGCTACTAAAAAATCTGTTCTTATGACAAATTAAACGAATAGCATGCTTTTGCGAAACGAGAAGAGGGTATATTTTATTCTTATAAGTACCTCCCCAACAAGCTAAGCCATACTCATACAAGTTTAGAGTGAAATATACCATAGTAAATACTCTTGAGAAGAATAGGACTACAATATGATTTCAACAAATACAAATGCCTGGTGGCAGCCAAAAGATACTTTTTAAGTTCACGTGTATGAATTGTCCAATCCATACCACTATCTAGCCAAATACCTAGATATCTAAAAGAATTAACCTTTTCAATAGCAAAGCAGTTTAAAGAACAAGACTTATGATCACAGAACGTATTAATGCAATCCAATGAGGAACATATATCATTACCTAAACCAAATCTTTCACATTTACCACCATGAAAAAAAAATGAATCGAAGTTTACATTTTTAGCATTCACATTAAAAAGCATTATTCTAGTTTTATCACTAAGTACCAGCTTATGAATCATAAACCAGTGCCTTAAAACCGCGAGATCATGGTTAATGTCAACAGAAAATTGCAAGGGCGAGACACAAGAAAAGGCACAGGCCATATCATCAGCAAAAGCATTGATGGAACTGCGGAACTTTATTGAAAAAAGCGAATTTATAAAGATTAAAAACAATATAGGACCCAGCACTGAGCCCTGAGGAACCCCTAATGTCAACAATAACAATGAACTATAACAATTAAATATTTTTACTCGCTGCTTTCTGTTTTTTAAATAGGACTGAAACCATTTAAAGATAAATCCCTTAAAGCCAGTCTTATAAATTTTATCAAGCAAAATTGTATGGTCCACTGTGTCAAACGCTTTAGTGATATCAACAAAAAGAGCTGCTGTTAACCGTTTATTATTAAGGCTGGAGTAAATGTTTGTACAGAAATTCAATAATGCGTCTTCTGTTGATAGGCCAGATCTGAAACCAAACTGGAGTTTACTGAAACAATTATATTTCTCCAAAAAGAGCACAATTCGAGCTTTCATTAATTTTTCAAATTTTTTAGAAAGTACCGGAGGAAGTGAAATGGGTCTGTAGTTTATAACCATGGACCTATCTCCTTTTTTAAACAAAGGTAAAACCTCTGCTACTTTTAAACCATCTGGAAATATACCACAGGTAACGCTTAAGTTGTAAATAAAGCTCAACATGCCACTAATAAAGTAGACTATCTTTTTTAAAAAATTATTAGATACACAACTACAAGTAGTAGAATCTGAAGATTTTAATGATAAAATGGTTTTGAAAACTTCAAAAGAGCTGATAGGTTTAAAAACAAAAGTAGCTTGATTTGAAGCTTCATTTGATAAACAGTTACACTGTTGACCATTTACACAGCTTTCAGCAACTACTTCTTTACCTATTCAGGAAAAAAATCTATTAAATCCATTAGCAATATCCTGAGCATTAGAAATAGTACTATTGTCAATTGAGATGCTAGATATCTGATCTTTATTACAATTCTTGTTCAAAATATTATTTACTAATTTCCACTCACCTTTAATATCACCTCTTACTTTATAAAACTCACGTAGATAGTTATCATTTTTACAAGCCAGTACATCACTTGAAATCTCTTTACACAAATTTTTATAACTTTGCGCAAAAGATTCATTATTAGGGAATTTCTTTTTTTTCTTGAAAAATTTTTTTAGAAAGTTAGACATCCAAGGCTTTAATCTTTTAGGTTTTGCATTTTTGCTCACAGATATAGATCAGCTATTGATATTACTATTTAAAGTTTTTAAGAATTGTTCACATGCAATAGAAGGATTACTTTCCGTATAAACATTATCCCAAAGTTCAAAACAAGTTGAATTTTTCAACTCAACAAAATCAGTTTTTAAGACAGAATCTACCGGTGGGAGAGAATTAGTGCAATGTGGTTTCAAATTAACAAGACTTAAAGCTGTCATGCAATGATTGGCTATCTGAAAATCCATAACAGAAATTAAAAAATCAAAGCATTCAGCACTTTGAAGACGCAAAAATATATGGTCAATACACGAACCAGAGGAAGACACAAAACGAGTTGGTTGATTAATGCAAGACTCAAGCCAAGTATCAAGAAACAAGTATATGTCTGTCATTAAATTATCAAACAACAAGTTAATATTAATATCACCAAGGAGTACTAAGTTTGAATTCATGTTAACATTATTCAGGAGAAGGTTTTCAATTTCCGTTAAAAACACATCATTCGCATAAACCCCATTTAATCTGTAAATACAAAGAAAAGTAAACTTTATGTTGTCTAAAAAACATTCCAATTTTAGAGCATCACAACTTCTCAACTTGAAACTAGCAGAATTACACTCAATCGATTTATGTACAAAAGCTGCAACACCACCAGAGGCATACTCATTATTACAATTAAACATAAATTTGTAACCATCAATGTTAAAAAGAGATACTTCCTCATCAAAAATCCAAATTTCTGTCAAAAAGATAAAATAAGGCTTATTAGTAAAAGATTCAAGTTGCAAAAGAAAATTGTCAAAATTTTTTCTCATACTTCTGATGTTTTGATGTATTATTTGACAATTATTAGCATGGACACAATTAAAACACAGATCAGCGGAATTAACACATTTATCATTAGCAAAAGAGATAATGCTGGAATCATCCAGCGGATCTTGTAAAAAATTTAACATTTAATTAAAATCAAGTTTAACAGAAATTAACAAAGTGTATCAATATCAACTATCGAGTTGATAACAACACACTTATTACCATCTCTTTTGCGCATGAAAACTTTTCCATTTCTTACCCACACATATTTGTAATTTTTATTTCGTTTTGCTCTCAGAGACATATTAAACAAAGAACGTGAATTATCTAGACTATCATTTATATAAATCTTAATATTACTATTACTATTAAAAAGTTTAGAATAAGGTTAGAATAAAGTTAGTTTACTTTTATTATTAACCTTTTCATTAATTATTTCTTTCTTTTTTAATAGCGAAGTAAATTTAACTACTAAAATATTTTTATTAACTTTGTCTAGCTATTAAACTTTTAAGCTATTAATCATTGCAGCTTAATTAAACTGACGATTAATAAACTTCCATAAACACTTAACTGCCTCTTTTTTCTCTTGTATTGCAAATATTGCCACTTATAACTTAAAAACGCATTAAAGAACAGAACCAGCAATTTGTAGTTCACAATACTAATGGTAACAAAAACAACAACACAACAAGCATGGCAGTAATGTATTTTTAATTTGATGCGCTTGCAATAACAACAATCATTGCCAAGTTTTAACAATAACAACTTCATCTCGAAAATTGGCTCTGCCTTTTTTTAAAATAAACTCTAAAGCCTTTAGTTTGAGCACCTACCTCATTAGTTAAAATGCTACGCTTAACGAGCTAACCATTATCAGTAGTTGGGTAACAGTTTACCAACTGTGAATGATTTATCTTCAGCTGTAGTTGAAGATCAGGCTTAGTTTTATTTTTTGTGCAAGTTACATACAAACATTTAATTTAGTGAAAAAAAATGACATAATCATACAATTATATTAACATATTGCTCTTTTAAATGCTATGATTTAGAATAAGCTAAATAAAAATTACAAATGAAAATTGGCATAACAACAGCCTAAAAAGAAAAAATTACTAAACAAATTTTATACATCTGATTATGTGGCCAAAGATGAAAATGATTTTAATTTAAACGTAAGGTATCCGTTAAAGAAAAAAAAGGGTTTGAATTAGGAAATTAAAGAAAGAAGAAGTTAAGGAAGCGTTTAGAAAAGTATTCAAAAGTTTTAAATTATTAAGTAGAGATTTCCAAAGTCTTATTGCGTTTATGAAAACAGCTGACTAGATTCATTGAATCTGAATTGTGGAACTAGGAAGAAAAAATTTCTAGTGGATCTGCAGAATTAAAGTTTTTCGAACAAGTAATTAGGACTTTTCGAAGTGATAAGTCTGTGCAGAAAAATGCAGTTTCTTGCGTTATGAAAACTTATAATATTGCAACCAAGTATGCGATTACTGTATGCTGATATATGAATAAACCTACGGATACCGTAAACATATTGAGCTGCGTGTTTATAGTTTATGTGATGACTTTGAGTTTAGCTTGCTATATCTTTATTCGGAATAAGTTATTATTGACACGCTTAATTGCATCACCAATATTTTGCCTTGTTTCAGATTTCTCAGGTTTCTTTAAGAATAATAAACTTTGTTTTGTATTTTAAAATTTATTTAAAAAAAAATTAATATAATGCTATATAAGAAACAAACAGTTTTTTGGAGAAATAAAAGGGTATCATCGATATAGCGGCCCAAAATTTAGCAGTTACTTATAATAAAATATAAATTTAGTATTCAAAACTAGTAAGGAATTATCTTCGACTGGGCTGAAATTAAAATACCCCCACAGCCGTATTTTTGTATTTGAATGTTATAATATTTTAACGACGTCGCTCTAAAAGAGCGTGGTTATTATCAAAATATTTCAAATTTGATTCTCAGAGTATATTTAAATTTTTTAAAGCTTATGTGTAAAATATCAAATTTAAACATTGATATTTTTGGAATTTATAAAAGTTTTGCTATTTTGTGACGCCACTTTGTATAGGAGGTAAGCGGAGTTTTCAGTTAATTTTTACCAAAACATCGAGTGCATAGTTAAGACTAAGACTTATTTGCAATATGTGTAGCCATTGTACTCGTTTTTGTGGAATTTAAGGTGATCTACGGTTTTCAAAAAGTCATTTAAGAAAGTAGACTTGATTTTCATTAGATTATTACACAAATTTCTTACTCAAAAGCATATTTAAACTTAAAGTTTATGTGTGAAGTTTGAAGTTATTAATTAAATTTTTGTGAAATTTAAAGAAATGTTACTGTTTTAATAAACTATATTTGTATGGGAGGTAGGCATAGTTTTTATCCGATTTGGCTCACAATCGAACTTGGCCTATTTTTTTAATAAAAAGCTAATGTATTATGATGATAGCTTATAATCACAGATGAACAGACGAACATGACTAAATCGACTCAAAAGGTGATGCTGATCAAGAATATATATACTTTTCTATGCCTGCCACGCCTTCTTTTCGGCATTACAAAAGGAGTGACAAAACTTTCAATTAAACTCCATAGGAAATAAATTGTTTAGATAGAATGAAGAAGTAAAATTATCCCCACGGCTGTGACTATGTGTATTCGAAATTTTGAATACTATGCTAAGGCTTTTTTAGGATTGCTATAAATATGATTTATAAAAGGAGTTAGATGTTTTAATGAAAGTTCATCTTAATATATAAAAACGTTGGTGCGTATGCATGTATGTCTGGCAATCGTGGTATGATATAAAAGATATGTAAGAAGTAAGTAGTTTCCATGTATACAATTTTAATATCAACAGTATTCGATTTATGTAATATTTACACAATATAACATAAAAACCTTTACCCATTATTGTGGAAGACATAAAGGTGCAGAACAACGTCTGGCAGGTCATCTAGTAGATCTATAAATTTAATAAGAGGTTTTACTATATAGATTCGATTATTTTAGCTATATGGGAGGTTGGTATGTTTGTATGTTGATTTGATTAATCTTTACAAAATCTATCTCTTGCTGCAAAGAAAATATGTATGTAAAATTTGATAACAGTGGTAATGTTTTTTTTTTTTAAATATACCTACCTCCCTTTACCAAGCTTTACTTTTCTATATGCTACTCATAGTGCAAGTTCGGACAAATATAATGAAAACTATAGCTGCCTCCTATAAAAAACGATGTTATGAAATTAGCACGTCCTGTATAAATGTCACTAAAATAATTGAAATGACTTGAAATTTTATACATAAGCTTTGATATTTTAACGTTCTCAAAGTTTAATTGGATACAAATTATATTCATCCCCCATATAAAGTGATTTTATCAAAATAATAAGACGTAATAAACTCACCGGCCAGTCGAACATAATTACTTACAAGTTTTATTTTTATTTTCATTTCTATTTCTATTTCTATTTCTATTTCTATTTCTATTTCTATTTCTATTTCCATTTCTATTTCTATGTCTATTTCTACTTCTACTTCTATTTCTATTTCTATTTCTATTTCTATTACTATTTCCATTTCCATTTCCATTTCCATTTCTATTTCTATTTCTATTTCTATTTCTATTTCTATTTCTATTTCTATTTCTATTTCTATTTCTATTTTTATTTCTATTTCAATTTCTATTCTTATTTCTATTTCTATTTCTATTTCTATTTCTATTTCTATTTCTATTTCTATTTCTATTTCTATTTCTATTTCTATTTCTATTTCTATTTCTATTTCTATTTCTATTTCTATTTCTATTTCTATTTCTATTTCTATTTCTATTTCTATTTCTATTTCTATTTCTATTTCTATTTCTATTTCTATTTCTATTTCTATTTCTATTTCTATTTCTATTTCTATTTCTATTTCTATTTCTATTTCTATTTCTATTTCTATATCTATTTCTATTTCTATTTCTATTTCTATTTCTATTTCTATTTCTATTTCTATTTCTATTTCTATTTCTATTTCTATTTCTATTTCTATTTCTATTTCTATTTCTATTTCTATTTCTATTTCTATTTCTATTTCTATTTCTATTTCTATTTCTATTTCTATTTCTATTTCTATTTCTATTTCTATTTCTATTTCTATTTCTATTTCTATTTCTATTTCTATTTCTATTTCTATTTCTATTTCTATTTCTATTTCTATTTCTATTTCTATTTCTATTTCTATTTCTATTTCTATTTCTATTTCTATTTCTATTTCTATTTCTATTTCTATTTCTATTTCTATTTCTATTTCTATTTCTATTTCTATTTCTATTTCTATTTCTATTTCTATTTCTATTTCTATTTCTATTTCTATTTCTATTTCTATTTCTATTTCTATTTCTATTTCTATTTCTATTTCTATTTCTATTTCTATTTCTATTTCTATTTCTATTTCTATTTCTATTTCTATTTCTATTTCTATTTCTATTTCTATTTCTATTTCTATTTCTATTTCTATTTCTATTTCTATTTCTATTTCTATTTCTATTTCTATTTCTATTTCTATTTCTATTTCTATTTCTATTTCTATTTCTATTTCTATTTCTATTTCTATTTCTATTTCTATTTCTATTTCTATTTCTATTTCTATTTCTATTTCTATTTCTATTTCTATTTCTATTTCTATTTCTATTTCTATTTCTATTTCTATTTCTATTTCTATTTCTATTTCTATTTCTATTTCTATTTCTATTTCTATTTCTATTTCTATTTCTATTTCTATTTCTATTTCTATTTCTATTTCTATTTCTATTTCTATTTCTATTTCTATTTCTATTTCTATTTCTATTTCTATTTCTATTTCTATTTCTATTTCTATTTCTATTTCTATTTCTATTTCTATTTCTATTTCTATTTCTATTTCTATTTCTATTTCTATTTCTATTTCTATTTCTATTTCTATTTCTATTTCTATTTCTATTTCTATTTCTATTTCTATTTCTATTTCTATTTCTATTTCTATTTCTATTTCTATTTCTATTTCTATTTCTATTTCTATTTCTATTTCTATTTCTATTTCTATTTCTATTTCTATTTCTATTTCTATTTCTATTTCTATTTCTATTTCTATTTCTATTTCTATTTCTATTTCTATTTCTATTTCTATTTCTATTTCTATTTCTATTTCTATTTCTATTTCTATTTCTATTTCTATTTCTATTTCTATTGCTATTTCTATTTCTTTTTCTGTTTGTATTTCTATTTTCATTTCTATTTCAATTTCTGTTATTATTTAATTTTTTATTGGTATAATTATTTCTATTTTTATTGTTTTATTTTTTTTACTAAATAATTTTATTAAATTTTTTTAATAAATAATTTTTTTTATTACTTATTGTAGATTAAATAAGTTTTTAAGCTGTAGCAGCTGGGGCTATCAGCATGGATGGTTTTATTATTGTTTATATTTTTGTTATTATTAATATTTTTATTATTATTAATGTTATAATTTTAATTTATAGTTTAATTATGAATGAAAATATTCATAGTTATATAAGTTAATAAAAATAAAATACAATAATATTTATATTTTATTAGTGTTAATTAATGATTATATTTATTTTTATTTTTTTTTAATATTTTTTATTTGTATTTTTATTTTTATTTGTATTTGTTTTTGTATTTTTTGGAGTCATTTGGATTTGTCCATATTTTTATTTATTTTTTTTTATATTAAAACTGAGGTGTACAATAAGACTTAGTCTTTTTTAGAATTATAAAAAAGTGTATTATCAAGGTAGCACAAATTAGATATGAGTAAATAAAAAATATATACAATAAACTGGACATTTCAGCCCTTGGAAGGACTTTGACCTAGCTTCTATTGATCAATTGTGTTGTGCGTGTTATTAAATGTTTGATCACAAATGACCGAGAACTGGACCTACGTGTTTTATGATGGCTCCGAACGGCTTATGTTCTCAAGAAGCTTTGTATGGCAATTTTTACTCTCTGAGGTTTGCCATTGTCTGCAGAGAGGTGACGACCGAACAGAAAAATTATTTCAATTGAATAAACTTTCTGTCTGAGCTCGAATTGAACCCGGGCTACCGGTTCTTTAGCGGTTCTTTAGCTTAGGGGCCACGCACTTTACCCACTAGGCTACGGTCGCCTAGTAATGAGTAAATAGTAAAATTAAAACTAACATAAAAAAAAAATTTAAATGAAAATTAATATGAAAATTAAGAATAAGGACATGTTCATTTGAAATACAAAGGTAATAGCTTAGCTTAAACGACTATGTCAAGATAACATTGTAATTTATTTTTGATAATGGATTATTATGATCAGGTATTGTTATTTATTATTATTACTTAACCATAGCGATTACATTTTCACAACATTTTATAAAATTAGGATGATTCGGACTGATATGAACGTTCATAAATCAAAAATAAGAGTAGTGACTAAGGAACTGTGGGATCGTCATACCCTACACTCCATAAGGGAATGCCCTGCGGTATTTGTATTTATATTTGCATTTGCATTTGTATTTGTATTTGTATTTTTATTTGCATTTGTATTTGTATTCGTATTTGTTTTTGTATTTGTATTTGTATTTGTATTTGTATTTGTATTTGTATTTGTATTTGTATTTGTATTTGTATTTGTATTTGTATTTGTATTTGTATTTATATTTGTATTTGTATTTGTATTTGTATTTGTATTTGTATTTGTATTTGTATTTGTTTTTGTATTTGTATTTGCATTTGTATTTGTATTTGTATTCGTATTTGTTTTTGTATTTGTATTTGTATTTGTATATATTTTTGTATTTGTATTTGTATTTCTATTTCTATTTGTATTTGTATTTATTTTGTATTTGTATTTGTATAAGTATTTGTATTTGTATTTCTATTTGTTTTTGTATTTATTTTTGTATTTGTATTTGTATTTGTGTGTACTTGTATTTGTATTTATATTTGTATTTGTAATTTAATTTTTAATTTATTTTTACCTGTATATTGTTTTGACTTAATTTGATATCATTTCCTTTGTTTTTATTTAATTTTATTATAATTTTTTATTCTTATTTACATTTTTAATTGTATGCTTTATTGTTTTTTTAATTTTAATTTTTATGTTTAGTTTATTACTTTTGTGGTCTATTTAGTTTAATTTGTTCATTGTTATTTCTAATTTATTGTGTTTTTAATTACTATTTTTTATGTAAATTTTTCATTTAAATTTTTATTTATATTTTTATTTCAATTTTAGTTAAATTGTTTTTATACTGATAAATTTTTTTTTGTTTAATTTATATTTTTAATTTTATTTTTTTTACCTTCAAAATTAACTCTGAGTTTGAAATTTAAACAGATTTATATAAAAACCATGCCTCCTCAAAATAACGTAATAAATAACATAATTTGAAATATTGAACATACTTAAACACTAATTTTGGAGTATTTTATCTTCGGCCCGCCCAGTCAAAGATAATTCCGTACTTTTTTATTTTTTTATTAAAACATCCTGCTGCCAAACTTTGATCTACTTACCTAGCAATTTTCTTACGCACAACTAAGCTACTGCATTTTGATGCCTCTTCAACGTTCTAACTTTCCGCCACTCCCCCATATTTTCCAAAAACGGCCGGAAGACCACCCCAAATTTCCTCACACTCCTGCATATGTCATAATTCAACATGGATATTTTCTAATTTTATTTCCTCTGGCTTAGTCCACAATTCAAACTGAGATCGAACAACGAATTCATGCAGACACACACACACATGTTCTCAAAAGTCTTTCCTTGATAATTCTAGATGTGTGGTTGCCACCTAATCTACTGCTTCCTCTCGATGGACTACTTTTCAGCTTTGATAACAACAGCAACAACAACAACAACGACGATAACTACCCCCATGAAGCCAAAATACATACCATACAACAAGAACAACTTAATTACAAATTAATTTTCATCAATTTTTCTATTGGTACCATTTTTATTGGCATATATAAAAGTCGCTTTACTTAACTGAAGACGACGAAGACGACAAATACGACGTTGACAATGTTTGAAGCACCGGAAGCTGCGGAAGTCTTATATTGAATATAGCCAGAAGGGCCAACATTAATAGAAATGGTTGGTTGAGAATAAATAAGCTTTTCTTAGGAAATCAACAAAAATTCGATATATTGTAAATTATTGACGAAAATAAATTGAAAAAGAGAAAAATACTGAAAAAAAAACCAGTCAATAGAATGAACAACACACACAGAAAAATACATATGTATACAAATATGAAAAGATATACATACAAACACATGAATGCTATAATAAATGAATGAATGTCTTTGTATTGCACAAAACATAAAAGAAAAAAAAATGAAATTATTACATAAACTAGGTATGCGAGCAACAAAACAAAAAAACGCATGAAAGGACTTAAGGAAAATGAAGGGCAAGAAGAGTTAGTAGTACGAGTAGAGGAAGAAAAATAAACTAATATTGAATAGAAGTCGTTATGGTGACTCCGACGGCTGGCTTGAGCCCATATAAGTTGATCGTATTTGGGAAAATACAATAAATATAAATTTGGGCTAAATAACTGTTATGCATGTGATAAGAAATTGGCACACAAAACACACGCACACATAATAAAAAATAAATAAATAACTGAAATTGAGCCTAGCAACAAAGCCAGCAACAACAATAATAGCATCAAAAATGTGAACAACAAAAAGACTTCTGCGAGCTTATTAGAAGCAAAGCTATTGTAACCTGAGCTTGAAATCTACTTTCCGAGAAGCTTCATTTTGAGTGTCACTTCCGCTTCCGGCGACGAAATTGCTTTCCTATTTTTCTCCTATTTTTTTCTCATTTCCCTCAAAGGTAAAGGTAATATTTGGCAAAATGACAAATTGACATTTTAAGCAGCTTTCATTTATGCAGCCTTGGTAACATAAGCTGAAGACCAATAAAAAGCTTTCTATGCAAAACAACTTTCAACAAGCTTTCTATGCTTTCTATGCTTGTTATAGGCTGAGTGGTGGGAGGATAGGAGGGGTCAAGGAAGAAAAGAGTTGCTAAAATACGAAAAAATTTGAAATGTCAAAGTCATAAATTGACATTTTATGCGGTTGAAAGTAATAAACCGCTGTACAACGGCCAAGCAATAAAAAGCTGTCAGTATTTGCGACTTCTGGCAGCTTTTGTGGAGACGTATACGAAACCTACATCATGTGGTGACAACAATAGCTTAGTTTAATGAAACCCTCCTATCCTTCACACCTAATACACCAGTGAAAACACACACACACATGGAAACAAACATCCATACAAAATCACACTTCGCACCCGCTTTATTATTGTATCATTGTCAATAGCGAAATTATCGCATAACAAATCCATTACAAATACTCTTAAGCACAAAGAGAATGGGAATGAATAGCAAAATGAAAAAAGGGAAAGAAAGTAAGCGAATAAAAGAAACTGGGGAAAAAGCGTGAAAAAGCACCAGCTAAGCAAGAGCTGCTGCTACTTGGGAAGTTTAGGGAAGAGGCTATTATTGGTCTATGCAATAATAATGTGATATGGCAACCCCCCAAAAGAATAGCTTTTGATCGCGTGTGCTTTTTGTTGTTTGTGCGTTACTTTTTCCTGTGTGAACATTGTCGGATTTTATCGACTACTAACACGAAGTGGACGTGACGACCGGGCATCAGCAAAAAGTGCTGTCAAATTGCTAGAAATCTGAGCTAAACTCAAAGTGTGTGAATATGATTTATACATTTTAATCAAAACTAATTGCTGAAGCTTGGAGCTTTTAACATTTTTATCGCATTGATCGCAAGCTTACCATATAATAGAGTTGCTTCACAAGTTGTTTCAAGATATTTACCTGCAAAAGAAATGGAGAAAAGAAAATTTATTAGTATAATTTAGCCATTGTGCAATAAAATATGTGCATATACAAAAATAAATGTTTATAAATCTAAGTAAATTACAAAAAGCTTAGCTCAAATAGCAAACTGTCCTTGCCAAATGGCAACGCAAATGTAAGCCACACCACACAAAATATGGTTTCAGTTTTAGTCATTATATTATATGTATATATATTTGCTTTAAAAAAGTATTTCTTCCGTAATAAGGCCAAAACTGACCTAAAGACAAGAGAAAAAAAATAAAATAAAAAAATAAACATTTAAATAAAAATTAGCATAAAGAATATAATGTTTTCTTTACAAAAAGTTCTCACTCATACAAAAACAAAATATTGAATCCTACAGTGGAGTTTATTTTAAAGTTTTGTGAAGTTTCTAAAAGCTTTTTTAAAGTGGTTAAAATTTTCGAAAATAAAGACATAATGTAGATAATAAAAATAATTATCAAAAAAAGTAAGCCTTGCTTGTTTTCCATAAAAAGCTTATAAATAAACTTGATCAAGAGTGAAAAGCATTTAAAAATGCTTCTAAAGTATTAAAATAATGTTTACAAAAATAGTTGCACATTTTTTATAATTTCTTATAAAAGCTTTTATAATTTTTAATCTAATTGCTGCGAAATACTTTTTTCATTAAGGTCAAAAGTTCAATAAAGTTGGTAAACTGTACGTTTGTTTAAAAATGTTAAAAAAATAGTTCTTGCATATTTTTTATAATTTCTTATAAAAGCTTTTATAATTTTTAATCTGATTGCTGCAAAATACTTTTTTTATAAAGGTCAAAAGTTAAATAAAGTTGGTAAACTGTACGTTTGTTTAAAAATGTTAAAAAATAGTTCTTGCATATTTTTTATAATTTCTTATAAAAGCTTTTATAATTTTTAATCTGATTGCTGCAAAATAATTTTTTTATTAATGTCAAAAGTTAAATAAAGCTGGTATACTGTAAGTTTGTTTAAAAATGTTAAAAAATATTTCTTGCATATTTTTATAATTTCTTATAAAAGCTTTTATAATTTTTTATCTGATTGCTACAAAATAATTTTTTTATTAAGGTCAAAAGTTAAATAAAGTTGGTTAACTGTAAGTTTGTTGGAAAATGCTAAAAAAAATAGTTCTTGCATATTTTTTATAAATTCTTATAAAAGTTTTTATAATTTTTTATCTGATTGCTGCAAAATAATTTTTTTATTAAGGTCAAAAGTTAAATAAAGTTGGTAAACTTTAAGTTTGTTATCATAATGTCATAAAATCATAATGTTGTAGTATAAAAAACTTCTTGACAAATTTCTTCCATGAGACTTAAAAAGTTTTTTTAATTAAACATTTATTTTATATTATTTACAAAGTGTAAAAATACATAATTTACAATAGAGTACCAAAATATTAAACGAGTATCAAATCCCTTACTAAAGTTTAGTTAAAATTTATAAATTTTTTGAAAATTTCTTTCATATATACTTTAATATAACACCTTACAGTGGTATTTTTGCTCCACAATGCAATTTTGACCATTATTAAAGCTTAAAAAGCTCTTTACAATTTTGACAAAAGAGTTTTTTTTTTTAAGATATTGTTGTAAAACATGCAAAGTATAAATTTGGCACATTTACAGTAAAAAAGCTTAAAAAGCTTTCGAAAGCTTTTCTTTAATTTCCTCTAGTATAGGTTTTATTAAAATGATTTTAATAAAAATGAAATATATTGTAGTGAAAAAAAGAAAATAGCTGCATGACGAATTTTTTCAATAAAGCTTAAAAGTTTTTTTTTTAATAAAAATTTATTTTAGCTTTAAAGAATGGACTTGATATTAAAAAAAATTATAAATTTGTAAAAAGTCTTTTAAATATACTGCATACTTTGAAGTAACGCTTTGCAGTGGTTTTTTGCTCTAATATGCAATTTGGATCATTATTAAAGCTTTAAAAGCTCTTTAAATTTTTAATAATAAAAGCTTTTTAAGAAATTGATGTAAAAAATTGTATATATATGTAATTTTGACACATTTAAAAAAGAGCTTTAAGAGCTTTTGAAAATTATCGAAAGCTTTTTGTATTTTTTATAAAATTTTTAAGAAATAAGGATTTTGAGAGATACATTCTAGAAGAGTAAAAGCTTTGAAAGCAATTAAAAATTCTGTTTCCGTACTAACTTCAAGTAAAGCTCGAGTAAAGTTCAAGTAATAGAGAGTAACTTTATTATCTGTCAAAAATAGAACATATATCAAAAAGTACGGAAACGACTTCAAGTCTGAAGTTTGAAGCTGTTCACGCCTTTTTGCAACAGAAAAATTTACTGTTGCTTGAAATTATTAGTTTATTCGTATAAAAAACACTTTGTGTATAATACACAAAACAATAATACTTGCATTTAATGATATGAAACATTTTTATTTCACAAAACAATAAAAAAAAATTGACCTTATTATTTGACTTTCAGCTGTTTGTAGCTTGGAATTCGTGCTCGAAAAAATTTTTCAAGTAAAGTTCAAGTAATTGTAATAGAATTTGTGACATTTTGATTGTTCTTCTTCTCTCTCGAGCTTGAAAAATGTGTAAAGAAACGCTTTCAAGTAACTTTAAGTTACTTGAAGCGAGTACGGAAACAGATCTAATATAATAAAACTGAAAGTTTCAGTAATTCTCTCAAAAACTCGAATAAAATACGTTATAAGCTTTTTTGAATTTCAAAAGCTTAAAAAAAGTTTTCAAAAAACTAAATTGCTATTGTCTTTTGATTTTTTCCATTATAGTTTTCACTAAATTATTTTTGTAAAGATGACATATGATTAAAGGCTGTGTGCATTAAGCAAACAAAAAACCAATGTTTTCACTTTACCCAGTTAAGAATATTTATCTTTTAGCAAATGGAAAAAATCGCTTAATTTCTTTTTAAGCTCCTCTATCAGGATATAAAGCTTTCTTGCTATAAAATCTGATTTGACCGTAGCAATGCTTAGCTTAAAAAAAAAAACCTCGTTTGTCTACTACTATTACTTCTAACACTCCATTCTCTATCTATCTAGCCATCATTGCAAAAACTTGACAACAATTGCTGCAGCACAAAGCATAAAATTGAAATGTTCAAATAAATACTTGGCTCCAAATAGAAAAAAGTATCCGAACTTTTAAGAAAGTCAACAAAAGAAATGGAAACGAAAATGATGCCTTTTTATCAACTACTTATTAAAAAGGGAATAAAATACAAAGAGGTCATAAATATATATATATATATATATATATATAAAAATGGTGAAGAACAAAACTACAAGCAGCCCTCTAGACAAGTACTGCAGCTATCTTTGAAAAGTTGGAATAAAAAGGCGAAGCAGAAAAACGTTAGCATTGAACTGCAATAATATAAAATTGCTGGACGTACTTGGCTGCAGTGTCTGTTGCCTGTGTTTTTTTTCATTTCTTTTACTTTCTGTGTTAGTATAATATTATTGAAGAGCTTACAAAACTACCACAAATAAGCGCAGCAACTAACTGACATTGCGAAGCAAAAGCATAAAATAAAAAATACTGGAGCAGCAAGTAAAGCGCTTGTAGTAAAAAGTAAAGAGCAGAAAGCAGTCAGAACTGACTACAGTTGGCTAAGAAGCAGAAACTCCGCACTTTTAAGCGAATTCAATGCGCATTCTCGAAACTCTTTCTTTTGCTTTACATGATTTTGTATTTATGCATTTTTTGCTGCTTCTTCATCCATAGTTTAAGCAATGCTGACCACTTGAAATTTAGTTTTTTTTTTAACTATACTACTTTGAATGAGGATTTTTTATGAAGCTGCAGCATCTTGCAGTACCTATCTTTTATTTCGCATACGATTTTTTAAGCTTTTTAAACATAAGCTTTTATATGGTAATGTTGTAGGTATGTGTATGTGTGTGTGTGTGTGTGTGTGTGTATGTGTGCGTTAAAAGTGACTATAATTATTCTATAGCAAAGTTATTCGCTTAGCTTATAGCTATAAAAACTATAAGTTTTTTTTTATGCTAATATTTTATGTCATAAAATATTGTAGTGCTGCTGCTTAGTAGAAAAAAATTTCAGTCCTATTTTTATGAAACAAAAGCTTTGTGAAACACATAACTAGAATTTTCTAAAAGGAAAATTTTTTATTATTTCAAAAGTAGGCATCATATACATATATTGACCTGATAACACTGTGCGCTTTTTTGTATCTTTTTTCGCTGTATTTGATAATTTAAACGTTTTTCACTTTATTTCGGTATAAGTAGCTCGTGGTGACATTTGTTTTACCACTTTACCGAAAAATTTAGAACAAAATTTTCTTTTTTAAGATATATCAAAAATTACTCAAGATATGCACTCATCATCATGTTGATAACTCTTTTCATTTTCATTTTGGTTTCTTGGGCAAAGTTCTTTCTATAATTGTGGCCAACAACTTTGCTGAATAAATGAATATGAGAAATCGCTTCCAGTGGGTCTTATCGAGTGATTCTTACAAAAAGTCAAACGAAAAAAATTTGAACAGCATTGCGTATGAGTAACATTTTTTTGCTTTGAAGCTTTGAAAGCGGGCAACACATATGTCGCTTATTAAAGGTTTAAAGACAATTTCAAATGATTTTTCGATATATATTTGTTCAACAAAGTTTTTTTTAAGAATAATAGAAATAACTTTGCTCAAGAAACCAAAATGAAAATCCTAATGGTTCAAGAGTTCTCAACATGCAAATGAGTGCTTATCTGGACTAATTAAAAAAAAAATTTTGCACTAAAGTCTTCGGTAAAGTGCAAAAAAGGAAGTTACCACGAGATTCCTCATGTTAAAACTAAGTGGAAAACGTTGAAATTATTAAATACAGATTTTTGTGCCGCACAGTGTAACCGGTGTAAAATTTATTTACAGAAAAATTTACAGAACAGAAAAAATATAAAACCCTTTTCATAAATGCTTGAAAGTTTTGTTTAAAATAATTATATTAAATAATTTTCGAAACGTGTTTGAAAATGTTTGCTTTGTTTATAAAAATAAAGAGCTTTCAGAAACTTTTAAAATTTTTCATTTAAATCAGGGGTGCGGAAAAGGCCGCATGGGCGGAGAGATTTCACACGCATTTGTTGACACGAAAATGAAAAAGCTTTCAGCAGCTTTCCACACTTCAAGCATGCAGGTTGCGGTTACTCGCTTTTGTATATGCTCTTTTTTTACGTAAATCAGGCACTTAAAAAAAATACAAACTGAACTAAAAATTGTTGTTAATTTTTTATTTGTTTTTAAGCAAAAAATAAAAGTTAGAAGTCGCTTTTTACTGAAAAATGTAATAGAGCTATTTTTTACTTCTATTTTTTTTGGCATATATTAAAGTAATTTTCATAAAGAAATTGTAAAAAAGTAATAAAGTAAATTATATAATTAATTGTGATCAATTCTTTGAATTTTTTTAAATGATTTTAATTGTGAGCTTTTTAGATCAAATACAGGCAAGTAAAGTTTTAAGAAGGCAACTAAAAAAACAACAACTGTACTAACTCTGTATAGAGTCAATCGCACAGCAGATTAGACATAACTGTTTCGGAGAACACTTACTTGATCTAAAAAGCTCACTAGAAGCTAGGACCAAAACAATTTTAAAAAAACTTAAAAAGAGCTCTTTAAAATTTGAACCCAACAACTCTTGTGTAAACAAAATTTTTATATATTTCAATACATTTTATTTTCGATTACAAAAATAAGAATAAAAAATATAAGTCCTAAAAAGAAATGAATCAAAGGTAGTTTGTTGAGTTTAGTTTTCAACTCATTTAGATCGTGCATGAACCTATGCATGAAGTATGTCCAGCTACTGAAAGTCTGTTGCTTTCGTTTCGTTGTTGAACTCGTGCTTTTCTTCAAGTGCAAATTTTAAAAGCAAAAGCTTTACAACACAATCATAAAAAGAGTATGTGGAATTTCGCGCACCCTTGATTTAAATCCATGTGTATTAAATGCGTTAACGAATTGCGTACCAAAAATATCTATGAATAAATGCTTTGGAATAGTGGAACAATTGCTTGAAATAAGCATTTGAATAAGCTTTTGGCAGAAAAACATTTATGCGATTATAATTTTTGTAATAACAAAGAATTATAATTTTTAGATACAAAAAAAAATCATTTTAAAAATAGCATCAACATTATTGTATATTTGAAGAGCTTTTGCAAGCTTAATGGTACGTTTAAAGCAGTGTCGGGCAGCTTTGCACACCTATACTTTCTCACCTTGAGTATGTATTAATGAGCGCTTTAAAGCCTACACTGAAAACAAAGTAGTGCTAAAGCGCTTTTTGGAGAAATCTTACTAGAAACCTTATGGAAAATTTTTTTTGGTCGGATTTGTATTGCGAAATTAAATTAATAAGTAGTGGACGGAATGTCAAAAGGAAACAGACCGACAGACGGATAATGTGAAATACAGATAAGCAGACGGAAATGTAAAAAGGCCTGCTAATAGTAAAAATCAAATGTTTTTTATTGTGCTTATGTTGCTTATTATGTTTTGTCAAGCCTAAACTGACAGCGTAAGATGCTTTTATTATACGTATTTGGAAGTGATCACTATATGATATGATATGTGGACATGCCGTTTTTAAATAATTAATTAATTTCTCCATAGCATGCCCCACAATTACCTTATATTGGCCATGCAAATTATCGTAATGCCTTGTTATGCATAATTTTTTAATTTTAACTCTTTGTTACCGCGCCATGCCATTACTTTCTAAAAATAAAAAAAATTTTCATACATACTTCCAAAAATTTTTCATACATACAATTTTATACAGTGTAATCTTACGTTATATACAGATATCGACACAGGTCGATGCGCAATAACAGCTAAAGTCTTATTTCAAAGTTTCCAGAAATCGTGCTTCAATGTTTTCAATCGCCATATACGTTATATGAAAGGTTATTTTGTTTTTGCGTCATATCTTTGGCTAAGGTCATGCTAGAAGTTCTAGATTTTGTGTGTTCATAATGATATATACGTGGAACACAACTATATCAATAACTCAGTTCTGTCTTAAATCGACTTAAGCTATTATTGCTTATCGACACAGATATAATATAATATATTCAAGGAACACGCAAGCGCAGATTTCATCTGCTTGACATTCGCTTGAACACTGAAGCCTTCAATCGTTCTGTAGGTGAGATAAATACATATTTTACTGCACAAACACAATCTCAAGTGTGCAAAGCTGCCCGTCACTGGTTTAAAGCTTTTAAATAACGTAAATGGATAATATATTAAGCTTTAAACATTTTTAAAGCAAAAGCTTTAAAAAGCTTTGAAAAGCTTTTAAAATCTCTGACTTTTTTAAACTTATTTTTAAAATATCATATTTTTTAGTTAGAAAATTTGTCTAAAAACAATTACTTCCTGCATATTTCAATTGACAAGCTTTTTAAAGCTTTGAGAAGCAGTTATATGCTATTTAAGGTTTTTAATGAATTTTTAAATAAGTTTAAAATATTTTTGAAGCAAAAGCTCGCATAACTTTTGAGAGCTTTTAAAAGCTCTACACTTTTTTAACAAAAAGTAAACCCCTGTTAAATATTTTTACATAAAAAACCATTTTTTTGTTAAGTTTGTGAAGAATAGACAGCTTTACAAAATATAAATTAAGTTTAAAAATATAAAAATAGATAATTTTTGGCAAACTTAAAGCAGACGAATATACACATAAATTTGTTTGTCATCTTTTTAAGAACTTTAAAGGCTAAATATGAAAAAGCTTTGAAAATCTTTAAATTTTCAATTACGCACCGTCATAAGCGACATAATGGTTGTCAACAGAAAGGTTTAACATGTTTTGTTTTCAATAATTTTGTAAATAAACCAAAAGCTTTCAACTTACTTTTAAAAACGGTTTTACAATTTCTACTAAGCTTACTATTAAAAAATTTTTTGCTTTTAGTTTTCGATAAACTAAAGTATAAAGTTTACAAAATTTCTGATGAATGGAGCTTTACAAAATCAAACTAAATTTAAAAGTTTTGAAGCGATTTTGACACTTTTGAAATAGTAACGAACGGGGCTAGGATTTCGATGATATGTCATCTTTTTCTGCTGCTTTTAAGACATTTCCTAGCTATTTATAACGTCTATATATGTTTCATAAGTTCCAAAATTAAAAAGATTTTAGTGCATTTTTTTGTAATTTTTAGCGATTTTTAAGTTATTTTACTGGCAATTTTGGACATTTTTCATTTTTAGAGCATTTTTCGGTTTTTAGGTCATTGAGTAACTTTGTTTATAGACCTCGATGAAAAAAGCTCTGCCGCGTGTCAAATTCAAGAAAGGGTATGTAGAAATATGAAACAAGTGTTAGATAAAAACTCTGGATATGCTAGTTTCTATTAACTCTATTTTTATGCTCTATTGCTAAAATATTAGGGGGTAAAAATTTTAATACTATGAAATTAGAAGAGGAACATCCGATGACATATCGTATTTAAATATGTGTCTCTTGTCAGTACAGAAATAGAAAGAGAACAGTTCTTTATATTTTAATAACTAGAAAATGTATCTTGTTATATTCTGTAACGCTGCGTATAAACATTATATAAAATAAATTTTAAGTTTAGCGATGTTCTATTTTTAAAGTTTTATTTTTAACCGATTAAGAGCCACAGTGGCTCATGTACTCATTTGAGTACAGCAAAATATTTTTAACTTTTACAGTTTTCTTTGTTATTAAACATTAGTGAATTTTTTTGTTAATTGCCAATTGTTAAGCGGGTCAATTCCATTTGTTTATCATCTTTCTTATTTTTAAATATGTTTTCTTAAAAAAAAAAAAAATAGAAAAATAAAAAAAAAAATAAAAAAAAACATTTGTTTTGCTATTTTAGTTTGTTTTCTATTGTAAAATAAACATTTTTTGTACTTTTCACTTTTACTTTTCATTTGGCTGTTAATGGGTTAATGTAATAGTTTGCGTTTTAAGGCCATTTTTGTCAGTTTGTAGGTCATTTTCTGAAGTTTTTAGGTAATTTTTTGACATTTTTTAGGTCATTTTTTGCAGTTTTTTAGGGCATCAAAAGCCGAGCCAAATTCAAAAATTTTTGAATCTGGTAGCTGAAACTTAAAGCTTTTGGCTCATGCAACAATTTAGAAAAGCTTTGAATAGAAAAAAAGTTGTGCATTTATAAGTTTTATTAAAACAAAATAAAATTAATTTTTGTTGCATACATATTTAAATTAAAAAAAAACGAGAAAAGAGCTTTTTAAAGCTTTAAGAAGATGCTTATAAATAATTGAAGTGAGTTCGAAAAAAAGTTCTAAGAAATTTTTAAACAAAAGCTTCAAAAAGCTCTCAAAAGCTTTTCTAGGTTTTAAAACTAAGTAAAGTTAATTTTTGTCGCATACATATGTCAATTATAAATAAAGAGAAAATAGCTTTTTAAAGCTTTAAGAAGCAGCATAATGCTTATAAAGAATTGAAGTGAGTTCGAAAAAAAGTTTTAAGAAATTTTTAAACAAAAGCTTCGAAAAGATCTCAAAAGCTTTTCTAGGTTTCTTAACTAATTTAAAAAATTTTATTTTGAAGCCTTTATACATAGATAAACCTCTTATTAATCAATTCTTTAAGAACTTGAAAGCTTAAACAATATTAATTAGATTTAAATGAATGGAAATTATTGATGGTACAATTTACAGCGTATCTTTTTTAATTTTTCATATGAGAAATTATAAAGCTAATATTGAAAAAAAGCTTTGAGAAGCTATCCATTTTTATAAAAGTAGCTCAAGCAGCATAAAAATTGCATTAGAAAATATGAATGAGTTTCAATTTTAATAATTTTCATTACAAAAACGATAATCTAGCTAAATAAACGATAAATATTCCAGCTAGTTTGCAAATTAATTAATTTCTATTAAAAAATAGGTTTCAATGGTAAGTTTAAAATGCTTGAAATTTTTTGAAACAAAATAAGTGTTCTTCAGTTGTTTTAGTTTTAAAATATTTCAACTAAAAATACGAATACATTAATTTAATGTCGTTATAACTATTAAAGCTTTCATTGAGCAGTACTATTGAATATCTATTTTGTGGGTCACATATTGCAAGGACTGCTTAACAACAACAACAACAACAGCAACAAAACATCCATCAATTATTATTGCTCTCTAGTGTATTTTAGCAACAATAAATAGCATTTTAGCAGTGGACTTTATAAAAATTTGTTTAAAAGCTTTGCTCAACTTTTATTTACTGTTGTATATTTTTATGTTAACGCGCTATTGTTCGTTTGTTTTGTTTTTAGTGCATGCTTTTTGCAGATATTTTTTTTACGTGTCACACAATGTTGCTGGCAAAATATTTATTTAGTTTAATGTGACTTTAGTTAAATTATAGCAATATGTTTTTTTTGTTCACTTGTATAAATTTTGTTTTAACTCATTTTGTTGTTTATTTTTAATAATTAGTAAATTTTCATATTTAATGTAATTATAATAAAATATGAAATTATGTAAAAGTTGTGCAACAACAGTAAAAAAAATGTAGTTACGCTTAATTTAATAATAGAAATTCAGGTCAGTTTATACAATAGTAGAGTTAGTTTTTTTGTGTCGTTAAATATTGATTATAATTAAATAAAATAGAACTAAGCAGTACTGCCAAAATGTTTGAAAAGCTTTTTGGAATACATTAGAAATTTAATAAAATATGTGCAAAATTTATTATCATATTAAAAAAAATGAAATATTTGTAAATTGAGTTAAATGCTGTCGTAAACAGCAATTAAATAAAATTTACATTTGAAAGCTTTACACGCCTCATTATGTCACGCGATGGCAAAAAATAAAAGCTTAGTTTAAAATTTTGTTTTTTCTTGTTTAAAAATATTAAAATAAATTTTAAAAATTAATGATAAAACAGCAAATTATAAACTATTGAAAGCAAAAAACATATGAAGGTTGTCAAATTGTGAAGGGAACATATGAAGGGAAACATATGTCAAATTGTGTAATATAATAACTTATACTTAATAACAACTTGACAACAGCGCCTCATATTGGATCTTTAGATTTCTATGAATCATCGACGTGACAATACATATATACTTATATATAGTGCAAATATGACACCTCAGTTGGTCAGTTTATTCAAAAGTTATGCGATTAGAAAGAGACACAACGTTTTATGTATAAAGATATATAGTTTTTATATTATTAACATAATTATTAAAAATATTGTATGCACCAAAATGAAAGTGAGAAAAATATAGATCCACAATCATATGATATAGTGAAAAAAGTAGGATGAAAAGTGAAAAATGAGTAATGATGACTAATAATAAAAATTAGTCATGTTTTGGATAAAAAATGAGTAATGAACAAAAAATAAAATAAATAATAATCAAATATTTCTAATAAACATATGTAATTAAACTTTTCATTAATAATGAAAAGTGATGAATTATAAAAACTCAGCAATGAATAATAAATTATGAACAAACGAAATACTAATAACGAGTGATAAATAATGAATAAAGAATAAAGAATGAAAAACGATGAATGAAAAACGATGATGAAAAGTAAAAATTTAATGACTTATAATGAAAATAATTCATATTTTGGATGACAAATTAGTACTGAAAAATGTAACAAATATTAAGATGAAACATGACATATCTATGAAAAGTGATGAAATATAGATAGTGAACAATGAATTACAAACTATGAACAATGGTGAATATTAAATAATAAATGACTTATGACGAGTGATTAATGATGAATAAAGAGTGATGAATGGTAAACGATGAATGATGAACGATAATAATGAAAATGTTGTGCTATAGTGAAAAACATTTGAGGAAAAGTTAAAAATTAATGAATTAATTCATATCTTGGATATAAAGCCAATAATGTATGTATAACGTTATAAAAAATAAAATAAAATAATCAATGAAATTTTGAACAATAAATGATAAACGATGAATAATAAAAATGATATTATATAGTGAAAAATGTTTGATAATGTAAAGATCGATTAAAAGTAATGAATGACTAATATTGAATTAAGAATGATGTATAACTAGTGATGAATCATGAATGAGTGAAAAATTCAAGTATGAATTATAAAAAAAGAATAAGTGATAAGCTCTGAATGAAAAGAATAATGGTTAGGTTAAAGAGGCGGTCGGTCAAAGACCGGCCCACATAGACCAGATATTTGGTCCGTTGTTGTACCACAGGGGATCTACTCCTCCTCTCCTAAGTTCTGTCGTGAAACCACCCTGAACTAATAATAAAAAGCAGTAGACGCTCAACGTCTACCTCCACAAGATCCCTGAGATCATCAAAAAAGAGGCTTCCTAGATACTTCTGTCTCCTGCGGGCTAAAGCGGGACATGAACAGAGGTGATGCGATACCGACTTTTCCTCTTCCTCATCACTGCAACTCCTGCAGAAGTCATTCGCAGGGCATTAATACCAATTCTAAGGGCATGCCTACCAATATTACAGTGTCCTGTTATAACGCCTATCAGAATGGAGAGATCTTTCCTCGCCATTTGAGTGAGCTTCATCGTTTGTTTTTCAGTAAAACTAGGCCACATCTATCTAGCTGTGTTAGAGGTGGTGCTATGCTGCCACCTGAAATTAGCTAATTCTGTGGCATGTTGCCTTAGAGCCAGCTTGCAAGACGCAAGTGGCATGCCTAATGTTTCCATGTCCGCCAGCAGAGTTGCCGCTGTACCTTCCCCAGCGAGCTCATCCGCTCTACAATTTCCCGGAATGTCCCGATGCCCTGGTACCCAGAGAAGATGGAGGTTGAACTTATCAGCCATTTCATTTAGAGACGAGCGACATTTAAGGGCCGTTGGTCATGTTAGGAACACACTCGCAAGGGATTTAATCGCTGCTTGGCTGTTTGTAAAAATGTAGGTATCTTTAGTTGATATCTCACTACACCTCAGCCATACCACAGCTCAAAAGATAGCCATTATTTCAGCCTGGAAGACGCTTTAATGATCTGGCAGTCTAAATGCGGTTCTGATGTCCAGATCCGTTGAAAAGACGCCTCCCCCAAATTTGCTGTCAAGTTTTGAGCCTTCAGTGAAAATATGCGCGCCAACTTGGTTTAGCGGCAGTAACCCGTGCCATTCTTTTCAGGTTGGGATAACTGTGTGAAAGCCGTTCTCAAATGAGGGAGTGGCAATAATGTAATCGTTGTTGCTTGGAACTGCTCCTGCAAGGTCGATAATGGAGGAATGACCTGTATGAGTGTTAGTCCACTGCGAGGTTGCTCTCATGGGGATGGCTGTTTCCTGCGCTATCCTTTTTCCCATAAATCAAGGGGTTCCCTTAAGCAAAGAACCGCATTTAGCGCTTTTGATGAAGTGGACCTAAGCGCTCCGCTGATACATACGGCCGCAGTTCTTTGTAATTTCCCTAACAATTTGCAATTAGACTGTGTTTTTAGTGCTGTCCACCACACACATACCTCGTATAACAAGATTGGCCTCACTATTGCTGTGTAAGTCCCACGTGCAATATTCGGGGTAAGCCCCCACGTTTTACCTATAGCTTTCTTACAGGAATATAAAGCAACATGGGCCTTCCTAGTTCGCTCAAGAATATTCGGTTTCCAGCTTAACTTTCTATTCAAAATAACCCCTAAGTATTTTGCCTCTTCCATGAAGTTTAGCAGAGTGCCATCTAGACGTGGTGGAATTATGCGCGGAATTTTATATTTCCTCGTAAAAAGGACCAGTTCAGTTTTTTGGGGATTTACCCCCAGCAGACAACTTTTGGCCCAAGTATTGAGATCGGAGAGCGCTGAACCAAGCATTTCTGAGAGAGTACTAGGAAACGTTCCCTGTGCAGCAATAGCTACGTCATCCACATAGGCAACCACCTTGCAACCAGCTTGCAACCAACTTCCAATCACCTTGCAACCAACTTCCAATCACCTTGCAACCAACTTGCAATCACATTGCTATCACATTGCAACCACCTCGCAACCAGTTTGCAACCCCCTTGCAACCCACCTTTTCTATTTTCCTCAGATGTACATTAACTACCAAGTTCCATAATAAAGGTTCCATAATAATAGAATACTCCCTAAGGAGTGCCTCCACTCACAAATCTCCTGGTCTTTAAGTCACCTAAAGATGCACTGACGACTCTGCTGGTCAGCAGGCTTTTTATCAGTACACAGATTGACTCATGCACCCGAAGCTTCATGAGCGCGATAAAAATTTCCCCCGGAAGAACATTGCTAAAGGCACCTTTGATATCCAGAAAAGCTACCATTATGTACTCCTTAAGAAAAAAAGCATTTCTATAAAGCCTACCAGGGAGTGCAGGGCCGTTTCTACAGAACTACCTTTTCTGTAAGCGTGCTGTGAGGCTGTACGCAAATTAATGTCTATACTCTAACGAATATGAGCGTCAATCAGTCTTTCGAGTGTTTTCAGCAGGAAAGATGAAAGACTAATGTGTCTATGGTCCTTCGGACTCGTTTTCGATATTCTAATCGCTTTAGGGATAAATACTAACTTTACCTTCCTCCATTTCAATGGTATGTATGTCATTTCAAGGCAACTTTTGAAAATGACAAGAAGCCATGAAAGGATAATAAATCCATGGGCCGGAATAATAACATCAGGCCCAGCATATGGTTTGAAACTAAACAGAGCCCATTTAATTCTAGAGGATATCCAAGTATCAACTGATTTCTTTAAGTAGCTTGGACAGCCAGGATTAGAAGCGAGGATCTTACGGAGTCTTGATGCTTCGGAAGAGTCCTCTACATTGCCGCAGAAAAGCTTCAAGGAATTGCGCTGAGCCTTTCGAAGTGCTTTCTTAAAAATTTTTAAACTGGATTTATACTCAGCCCAGCATTGAGTTCTACCCGATTTCTTGGCTTTATTAAAAATCTTCCTGCACTGAGACCTTAGATGAAAAGAATAATAAAATGTGAAGAATAAAAATTGAATAATGAAAGTGGAATGCTGAATGGATACGTGATAAATGCTAATTGAAAACTTATGAATGATGATAAGTGAATGAAAATAATAAATAATGTATGATGAATAATAACTACTTGCAGTGATGAATGATAAAGCTAACTTTAAATGAAGAAAAAGGATTTATAAATGGTGAGTGTTGAATGAATGATGAATAATTAATTAAACTTTATTATAAGAACTATTTTATGCAACAACACATAAATGAACAATATATAGAATCTTACTTTTAACATATTATAAGCAGCATGTTGTAAAAATTCGATAAAATGGTCGCAGTTTATTACTAGCCACAAATTACTGGCAACTAGTTATTTTGCTGTCAAACCTTGACAAATAATTGCTAAAGACTTTCTTAAGTACAGATAGTTAGACTGAGTTTTTTTTGCAAAATAACAATATTTTTTATGTTCTTCCTCACAGCTGCGTTTTATTGCTTCCTCTGCTTAGCCTTCACTCTTTTTTTTTTCTTTTTTTTGGGATTTGGCCTCTGATATATAAAGTTGTAAGTCAAAAACTAACGTTGTAGCTATAAATAAGCCGTTCACTTAATTTTAGTTTTTATCGCATTTTTTCATTAGAAATGAAAACAAAAGATCTTGCAAAAGTTTTCAAATATTTTGCATTCTTTTTTCACTACATACTTATTACTTTTTGTAAAATCTTTTTGCTTAAGCTTAACTTTACGACGCTGCTTAACGCTTCATTAAGTTTTATGGTTAAATTTCAAAAATTACGTCATTACCATGGCGGTGAAGCCAATAGCAAAATGACAAAAAGAAAAAACGAACCAAGAACAAAAAGCAGCAAACTAATAAACAGGATTTTTAAGGTACTAAAACGATAGAAAAGCCATGGCCAAGCCGCGTACAAAGCCAAAGCGATAGAATAATCAGCAAATAAAATAGAAGTTATGCGCTCATTCAAGTGCTTACTGTAGAAATAACGTTTTCTAGAGCATTAAGTTGCAAAGAAAATAGTCGGTTGGAAAGTGAAAAAAAACAACTTAATATAATTATAACATACTTACTAAATAATTGCTGCATTGCAATTTTGAGTTTGTTTTTTTTTTTAAAATAATGCAAGCTTTTTAATTGCAGTAAAGTGGGCTTTTAAGTGGGAAAGTGCTGCCAGGTTTGCTTTAAATTTTCATAGAACAAATTATGTTTGTAACATTTTATGCTAATTAAGTGATCTGTAATACATAAAAATGGTAGGCATTTTCAGAATTAACAAGTTGAGTAAAAACATCAAATTTGCACAAAATATCGGTGGCACAAAATGTGTATTTTTGAACAAAAATGGCCAAACGAAATTTTCAACCTAGAAATTTAATGAAGATATATAAATATTTAAAAACAAAATCGACTTTCCTAAGCATTTCAAAATTTTTGTCCATATCACTAGTGTAAGCTTAAAAATGTGATATGTCAAAAACAACGGAGTTAAGTTAAAACAAGTGCTGCCAAATTAGTTACGTAACTATGAAAATCCACAAAATATTTTATACTATAGAA
Organism: Dichetophora obliterata; assembly: GCA_963920525.1. Lineage (NCBI taxonomy): Eukaryota > Metazoa > Arthropoda > Insecta > Diptera > Sciomyzidae > Dichetophora > Dichetophora obliterata. The sequence continues at coordinate 15,138,852 of OY986438.1, read as the reverse complement.
ATTAAATGAATTTTCTAAGGATGTTTCCCATGCACACGAACATAACTGTCATAATTTTGAAAATTTTGCAATTACACAAATATTTGGCAAGCTCGCAAAAACACACACACACAATTGCACAAACATACTCATAGACACACAGCCACACGCATTTATGTACTACATATTCTAATGCAAACACAGTGACGCGCCATGAATTGCAACATGTTTGCTTAAATTCACTTTAGTTCTTCACACTTAAATCTAAGGCAAGCTAGCGTTCCCTCTCGCTTTCACCCTATTCATTGGCCACCTCGCTCCATCTTCCTTTGTAATGACTTCTCTCTAGTAACAGCTTTAAAATATTTTCCTACAAAAGCTTTGCAGGTTGAAAATCCACCCACTTTATTGTTATGCTTAAGGGCAAGTTTAAAAATATGCACTAAAAAATATTAATTTTTGACTTTACCAACACTGCTGCTAGTACTGCCAGTGCTGCCAGCTGCTGTTGGTATGGTACTATTTTTATTTTCTCTTTTAACATTTTACATTTTGGCCGTCAAGCATTTATTACTGCAAGAATAAATATTTTGTTCTTGCTACTTGGTTGATCGCAAAAAATTTTTGAATTAGTTCGATTTTCAGTTCACAAGCGCACAAAATATTGGCAGCATACATTTTGGCGCATAGAAATTTATGCAGAATTTTAATTAATATCTGGCGAACAGCTGAGTGTGGGAACAAAGGCTTTGGGGCACAGAAGTTAGTTCTAAGGCATTGAGGAAGAGAGAGAAAGAGAGACAGAGCGGGAGTACAACAATGCAAAGTAAAACAAAAGCATTTTTAATTTTATTGTAAGCTTAAAAGTAGGCACTGTAAGCCAGAGACCCGTTTTAAAAGAGTGAAAACAAATTGAAATATTTTAAATTTATTTCAAAAAATTTTTAATACTCTGATAACTTTTATAATTTTTGTAATGAATTGCAAGAAGTGTTATTTAACCCTACTTTCTTGTTTCAACTGACTCCGTATTTCTCTATTTGGATCAAATTTTATACTACTAAAGCAAAATCAAAGAAGTAAATATTTCAACTCAAATTAAAAATATGAATCTTTTTCTAACTAAACCATGTACTTAGTTGTTGCTTGGCATCTTATTTTATTTGGTCAGTTACAATTCTGTTACATGGATGTACAATGGGTTAAAGTGTTATCCTGTCAAATCGCAATATTAAGTCATTTTTATATTAAGTCATGAAAAGTGACTTCAATTAGATTGTCGAACAGAAACCACGTTCTAGACTCCTAAAATAAGTACATTGAAATGTTTTTATTCAAACCTTGATAAGATCCCTAAAACAGATATCCAACCCACCCGATTTTCGGGGGGTAGTCACTAGTATTAAATTATTAACCAACTAAAACACAAAAATATCTGAATATACAACATTTTTATTTCGTACACAAATTAGTTTTTTTTTTATAAAATTTAGGGTATTTCAATTTTTGGCGCGCATGATCGAACTTGAAGGCGCGCGCCCAAAGCTTTTGGACAGGAGCTGTTTACCAAATAGGTATATTTGGTAAACACCCACTCTAACCCTTCAATATATAATATTAATAAACAATACTAAGAACGATCTTAGCCGGTTGTTAGACTTAATTTTTATCACTAATGACATTAATTTCAATTTATTTAGGTACGAATTGCCACTCACAAACGAGTCCGACCATAATGAAGATCTACAATTAAATCTAAATTTTTTTGAATATATTGATTAATTTAGATACGCTTTTGCTGTGTACGATGACTTTAAAAAGGCTCACTATCCAGCTTTAAATTATTTTTTTGATTCTAGTGATTGGTCATTAGTAGTGTCCGACCGAATATTCGGTTTCGGTTTCGGTTTCGGTTATGGCCAGTTTCGGCCCTTTTTGCCAGTTTCGGCTGGTTTCAGCTAGTTTCGGTTATTCGGCCATATTGAGGCCGAATAGCTGAAACCAGCCTAAGCTTTTGGTAAAAATCTCGGAACATTTTAAGAATGACGGAAACTATAATTTTGAATTTTTTTTTTGCAGATTATATGGATTTTGGCCTCCTTACTCCAAATCTGAGAAATTTGCAGGCCACTCGCTATTGATTTAGAAGTAATAGAGGCCTCCAAAGTTGGAAAAAATAGCCTACAAATCTTGCTATTTTTCTTAATTTTTCAACAAAACTACACTCTATGGGTATCATAAGAAAGGTAATTTAAGTACCTATTCAACAAGGTCAACCTATTCAAGTATGAAAATCCATACCTACTTTTAAGGATATACACATTTTTTGTGTCGTGCTTTCGTAAAAGGGAAACAACTAGTTTTCCAGACAAATTGTAAATATAATAATAGGTATATCTTAAAAAGTTATGAATGGATTTTTGTGTCTGATACATACCTCGTTGAATAGGTACTCGCGTTGAATAGGATACCCATAACGCGGAACACTAAAAAAAAACAGAAAGATTTGTTGCCCATTTTGCAACTTTGGAAGCCTATAACTTCTAAACCAATTGCCAGCGGCCTGAAATTTGTATTTGGAATTAGGAGGTTAAAATCCGTATAATCCAACAAAAAAATATTAAAAAAGAGAGTTGTCGCTACTCTTGACTTATACCAAAATTTCTTGCATCAGTCATTTAATTCGAATAAATAAGTTTGGTTTAATAAAAATATTTACAACGCATTGTACAAAACAAAAATTATGAATTCGTGTGTGTGCGTGGAATAAAGGAAAAGAAAACGAAATACATATTTCTATTTTTTATAATACTAAACCTTTAAGAAAAACAGAAATACTTTGCTTTGCAGTTCTAAAAAAATGTAAATTGTAGGTGCGTACTATTTTGAGTGTGTACTAAAAAATAAAATAAAAAATTATCTCATTTATTATTAAAGTAAACTTCAATTAATTATTATAAACTTCAGTATACAAATAATACTTGTTTTGTACTAGTAGTACTTTCGTTTTCTTTTAATAAAAGCAATCATTTGTAAAAACTTAAATTTTCATATTAATAAACAGTTTCGGTTTCGGTTTTGGCCGAATATTATAAAATGGCCGAATATTCGGTTTCGGCCAAAATTCCGGTTTCGGTCGGACACTAGTCATTAGTAATGCGGGGCAAAGACTAATAACCCCCTTATTTTATATTTAAGAAAATTATTAATGAAATTTTGTTTCTGTATGTTCCAGTGTGCCAAAGAAACAATGTTGCCAGATAAGTTGAGCCACTTTCCCCTAAATCTGAAAAAATTTTATAGCATATATGTTTTTTGTTTGCCTATCCATTATTTTAAATTTGTACTTTATTTTTTACTAGTGTTTGCATTTTTAATTTCCTGAATGAAAAACTCCATAATTACTATAGGGGTATTCACAGGTTGATGCGAATCGCAGTATCGACGATGCGAAAATGCATGATTGCGAACTTTCGCATCATTCCAACAACAAACACATTGGAAGCAATTTTGCAACTCTTCTTGAATTACGCACTGCTCAAACCAATTGCGAGAACGCACAAGCAGTGATGCTAAGCAGATGATTCATGTTTTGGTTGTTTTTGAACGTAGTTGCCACCTGGGTGCAACTTTCAAAAAGGTTTAGTTTGTACGTAGATTTCAATAACTTTTTATGATTTTGAAATAAGGTGGCAATATATTTACTGTTCATTTGACATTTAATTTTATTGCATAATTAAGTTGCGATATTGATGTTCACGCGTTAGTGCGCAAATTATCTTGCACTTTCAGACTCTTGCAATTCGCAACAACCCATGAATACCCCTTATGTAGGTCTAAAGAAGCTAATGCGATTTTTTTAGTAAAAAAATAAATTTCTTAATTATTAAATTAAAATAAATTTTCTTTTCCTGTCCTTAATATATTGGCTTCTTTCATGGCTCAATAAGACTTGGCTTCGTTTAACAAGTGTTCACAGCGTCAAGTTGCTCATCAAATTTTTGGTCAAACAACGATAGAACAACATAAAATCCCATAGAAATGCATGGTATTTGACCAAAAGTTTGACAAAAAATTTAACGATGTAAACACTGCTATATGTAAAAACCTTGTAAAATCTATAAGAGAATGCAAAATACAACACAGCAGGATACAGTTCATCTAAATCTACTAAACATACACTAAATTCATTAACAGAAAATAAGAATCCACTAAAGTTTTCCCTTAAAGATTTCTTTCCACCAAACTTTTTACTAAACGGCTAAAAATCCACTTAATCTAGTGGAAAATCCCCTTATCTGGCAACAGTGCAAAGAAAACGCAATTATAACTTGCCTTGGCATAACAAGAGCTTATTGCTGCTTAAGAACTAAGAAAAAAAAGGCTCATAAAAAACTAATATAATCAAATTCCCACGAAAATAGGGATTCATATAAAGAAGAAAGTAATTAGATTTTTTTATCTTACTTTTTATATGAAAAATATTTAGATTCGATTGAAACTAAAATTAGAAGTAATTCAAAAGCATTCTGGGTATTTTATAATTCCAAACGTAAGTACTCAGGTATCTCTAAGGCAATGGAGTTTCGTGGAAATCTTGCTAATAACACGCAAGATGTTTGCGAATTGTTCGCCTCTTATTTCGGTTCAGTTTTCAAGAACTCCGTTAGTTCTTTAAATCCATCTAACTTTTCTCATACACACGAAGTCTTTGGCATTGGACACATGGAAATCTCCGAAGACGAAGTATATAAAAATCTTACTAATTTAAATGTGAATAAAGGAGCTGGTTACGACTTAATCCCAGCAGTATTTCTTAAAAATTGCACTTCTTCTTCCTTATTTATTCCACTGACTATTATTTATTTTTTTATTCTATATATATCTTACAGACTATACAATTCATCTTAGTTAATGCAGTTAAAAAACAAGCTAAATAACATAAATATATAAAGCTTAAAGTTTTTTCAGTTAAATTGAAATATAGAACATGAGCATAGCTCTTACATTAATCAATACACCCGTTAACAGGTTCGTTCAATGCATAATTTGTTCTATGAAGCCTCACTTCTAATAATCTATTATTTCTCAGATACCTTTGAAGTACATACAAAACAAAACAATTTGATTATTTGGCAGATATAATTTTATCGACAATAATATGGTAAACAAAAAAAAAAAGTGAAGAGGATAGTCTTCTATCTTTTAAAGATTGTAAACCAAGAAGCTTACGTCGAATATCATAAGATGGAAGACCATCAGGCCATTGCAACTTTTTGAGAGCATATCTTGTAATAATTCTTTGGACTCGTTCTATACGATTTGAATACTGGACATAAAAAGGATTCCAAATAATTGAACAGTACTCAATCCTACTACGTACAAGTGACACATAAAGTGCTTTTATTGTATGCGGATCCCTAAAATTTTGGGTATTCCGCTTAATGAAACCAACCATTGAATTAGATTTTGCAACAATATAGTCGCACTGAGAATTAAAACAGAAGTTCGAATCGAATATAACACCCAAATCTTTTATTTCTTGTTAACGTGTTAAAATTATACTATTTAATGAATAATTATATGAAATTGTGTTCAAAGTTTTGGCATAAGTAACCACACAACACTTATTTACATTTAAATTTAAAATGTTTGTAGCACACCAATTGTGGAAGCGTATTAAATCACTTTGAAGCTTTTGACAATCAGAAAGTTGCGAAATCTTTAGAAAAAGTTTAACTTCATCTGCAAACATTAAGCATTTGGAAAACTCGAAATACTGAGGTAAAGCACAGTGGGTCCCTTGCGGAATACCAGAAGAAGCTGTTATTTGGGCTTCAGAATATATTTCACCAATGTTAACAAGGAGTTTTCTATCCTTTAAGAAACTGCTCAAGCATTTCATTAATCCTTCTGACCATAGGCGTCCACAGGGGGGTGAAGGGGGGGCAATTTCCCCCCCTAGACGGGAAAAATTTTATAAATATTTATTTTTAATGTGTATATGTTATATAGTCATAAAAAATTTTAAAAAATAAAAATTTCTAAGCGTGAGTCCTAATATCTTAATATTTTGGTAAAAATCTTAGTTTTGTCACGTTTTGTTACGATTTCGTTAACTACTTATACGCATTGGTCATACAGCAATTTTGTGTAGCGCTACAACACGCTCCAATACGTTTGCATAAAGTGCCAAATAGACTACACAGATTGTCTGCGCAAACAAGTGTTTGCGCACTCTATTCGACAGTGTGTTTGGCTGTTTTTAGGTTTGTGCTGATGTCTGCTATAAAATATTTTAAGTTTTGGTTGTGTTTGCGCAAACTTGCCATAATACCGAAAGTTTTATACAGTGAAGACGTACAGTGGCTCACAGCTTATTTTATGCAGTGCATACTTTAAACTTTAGGGCTTTATAAAAACGAAACTAACAGGAATACAAAAGATAATATGGTGTCATTTAAAAGAGCAAAAAGTCTAGTTAAATAAAGGTTTTCCATTAATTGTGAATACATATATTTAGATGTTTAAAAAATAAGAGAACAGAAAATACTGCTTAATTTCATCTCGCAGCTTACTTTATGCAGTCACTTCTCTCTGTTACGGTACTATAATGCTGCGCTGTCTAACGGTACTTTCGTTAGCTATGCCATCGTTATATTTCTATAATTGCTTTGTGTTAGCTTTTTAGTCGGATTTTATTGCTTCAAGTGTCTGCTTCTATGATTATTTAAAATAGGAGCGCGCACAACGCTACAACAACGAGAATTGGTTATATACTATTTTAAAAACAGCAGCTCGGAGTGAAAAATGGCTGAAATGGTTAATAGCAATTCCTCTACAGTGCAAAAAATCAACGAGCGCTTCGTTCATAAGAATCGATTGCACAATAAGAGCAAAAAAGCACCAAACAAAATTTTTAATGCAACCGACGAGCGTCATATTGTACGGAAGATAAAGGCTAATCCGAGACTCTCAGCTCCGAAAATGGCTTTTGAAGATCAAACTGACCTGAGCAAACAGAGTAGTGCTAAAATTATTCGACGTGTCTTGCGCAAAAAGAACTTTCATGGCCGAGTAACACGAAACAAGCCGTTTGTTATCCCCAAAAACAGATTATGCAGACTCAACTACGACAAAGAACATATGTCCAAGGCTCCAGAATACTGGAATTCAAATATTTTTGCAGATAAATCGAATATCAATTTATTCGGTTCAGATGGTATGTGCTATATGTGGCGAAAACCGAATACCGAAGTCAACAAAAAAAACTTAAAACAAACCGTGAAACATGGCGGTGGCAGCGTCATGGTTTGGGCCTGAATGTCAGCTGCTGGTACTGGGAAGTTGCCGTTTATTAAAACAGCAATAGACAAATCTAAGTACCTACAGATCCTAAACAACAATTTGTTGCAGAGTGCAAAGGTTCTGGGTATAAAATTGAATTTCCGATTTTACCAGGATGACGATCGAAAGCACAAAGCGGGTATTGTGCAAACCAGGCTAATATACAACTGCCCACAATTGATGACGCCGCCAGCACAGTCGACAGGCCTTAATGTTATTGAAAATGTGTGGTCTTTATTGGAAAATAAAATCCGAAAACATCAAATTTCAAACAAAAACCACCTGAAAGAGATATTGAAAACGAAGTGGGCGAATATTTTGCCAACTATCACTTAAAAACTGGTCGCATCAATGCCAAACTACCTCAGATCTGTTGTGGACAACAAGGGCTATCATACCAAATAATAAAAATATCAAATATCATTAATTAATACGAAAAATTTATAAATGACAAGTGACTGCATAAAATAAGCTGTGATATAAAATTAAACAGTATTTTCTGGTTTCTTAATTTTAAGCCAACTTAATATATACTTTTACAATAAATTAAGTTAATTTATTAAACTAAACATCTTGTTCTTTTAAATGCTACCATATTATTTTTTCTATTCCTGTTAGTTTCGTTGTTATAAAGCCCTAAAATTGTAAGTATGCACCGCATAGAATAAGCTGTGAATCACTTTTTGTGAAGGAAAATATATAAAAATGAAAGCAGAAAAGAAAAAATTAATACAAATTAAAAGTCTGCGAAAAAATGTTAAAAATAAAGTCTGTGAAGTGTATGGTCGTCGCTATGACGAGAAAAAAAGTCTTGTTTGCGCAAATAGTCTGTGCAGTCTATATGGCCCTTAAGCAGCCCTGATCAGCGATTAACGATTAACAATAGATTTTTTCTATTTGTCGTCTGTTGTGCATCTATTGTTTTTATTAATATGTTGCATATGTGGAGTGCATTAACGTGCAGTGTTCACAAAATTTTCACCGAAAATCTCAAACAATAAAATTACATATGTAACATTTCACGTTCATTCTCATATATGTGCACACCTTTTCCCCCCCTAGAAAAAGTTCTGCGGACGCCCTTGCTTCTGACAAACCAAATTTCCTTAACTTATACAGTAAGATGTTGTGGTCAACTTTATCGAAAGCTTTCGCAAAATCAGTATAAACTACATCTAATTGATTTCGACATTCTAAAGCGTCGACACACAAATCGATCTACCAGGTATAAAACCCTGTTGGCAATCACTTATTGCATTTTTCACGTGATATAATAATTTATTTTTCAGAATGTGATCAAAAAGTTTTGCAAAGGTGTTTTGTTTTACAATAGCTCTGTAATTATTAATATTTCCGCGATACCCAGATTTAAAAATTGAAACAATGAAACATATATTCCAGTTCTCAAACAGATATTAAATAATATAGAAATGGGCTCAGCAATACTGTCTATACAAAGTTTAAAGAATGAGGATGGAATATCGCCACGATCAATTTTAAAACTTGAATTAAGACAAGAAAAAGCTAAGAAAACATCGTCAGCTGAGACTGCAATGTTGCTAAAGTAAGACAGATTTAAAAGATATCAGCAAAAAGATTGCAGGACTCTAGTGCATTGTTGGATTTGACCCCTTCCAATTCCATGCTAGAAGGAAAGCCATTAGTTTTGAGTTTTGAATTAAGATATTGCCAATAATATGATGGATTTGCTTTAAAATTTGATTAAATTTTTCAAACATATTTACTGTAGAGAGATTTATGCAAATTATCAAATTTATCTCGAGCTTGTATGAACCGCAAGTGATCAGCTTGTGAATTTGTTTTTTTTAATCTCTGAAACGTTTTATTTTTAAGGTTTTTACAATGTGCTAAACTAGAGGTATGCCACGGAGGCTTGTGTCTTAAATTTGTATATTTTTTTTTTGGGAACAAACTGGCCTATAACATTTGAAAACTCGGCGCTTATAAAATTCTATGCGTAATAAGGTTCTAATAAAGTAATTATTGTAGACCAATCTACATTTTTTAGAGCATCATTAAATTCAATAAAATTGCCTTTTGAAAAGTCTTACGCTAAATTTTTATCACAAATCGTTACTTAATCATTTTTAACATAAATTAAGTTCAAAATTCGATTTAGGTCAATATTTTTTTTAAATTCAATTACTGGAAATCGTTCGAAAGAAAATTATATTCAATAGATCTCTTTCTACAGGTATTTCTCTAGACGAATAGGAAACTTTCTTCATCAATAAATCAGGACTTAAAAATATGATTGAGAATTACCGGCCTATTGTAAAACTCTCAGTTATACCCAAAATTCTGGAAAAATCATATTTCAGCACAGCAACTCGGATTTATCTCTGGAAGATCTACATGTACCAATCTTTCAATCTTCACAAACGTAGCTAAAAAGGCTCACAAGCTGATGTTCTATATACAGATTTTGTGAAAGCTTTTGACAGTCTATCACACAGAACCCTTTTACATAAATTGGAAAAACTAGGATTTCATTCTAATTTTTTAAAGTGGATTGCTTGTTATATATCAAAAAGAAAACTTATATCAGGTATTTACATTTTATCGCATGCCATCTTACGATATCCGCTGTAAGATTCTCAATAAGAAAACGCTTTCTATAAGACACAAAGTGAGCAGTGTATTTTTCATAAAAGAGATCTCATCGCTAATAGAATCAATTGTACTGATCTTCTAGCCTTAATTCTATTCCATGCTCCCGCAAGGTCACTAAGAGACCAATATCCGTTCTACGTTCAATCACACAGAACAAACTACGGAGCGATCTACTATAGCGATCCGTCAATACGTTGTCTGCCCAGTAGATGATAAAATAATTAATAAATAAATAAATTAATAACCCAGTTACGTTTCACCCGAACAATTTATTCAGAATCTATGATGAATTTTGCAATGCTAATTTAACTTACAATTTATTTGCTTTAATCTCAAAAAAATATTTGCGTTAAAAAATTAGAGATTTACATGACAAGGAACTATTTTTGGCATTCTCTATATTTGAAGCAACCCAAAGTTTTCTTTAATCTTAACTCAACTGCTTTTACTGCTGTATCTCTTATTTCAATGCATCCTTTTGCTTCTTTTTCTATTTTTACTCTTTGAACTTCTGTCGCAATGGTGTAAATATTGCCCATAACTCCTTTTTTGCACGCCAACATGTCAACATGGCATGTGAAGTGGTGCCAATGTTTCACTTTTTATTTTTTTTTTTTTAATTTTATAGCTCTTGCTGTCGCTTCTGCTGTTGTTGCTGTAGCAGTGTTGCCCCTCTAGCTGCAATAACTGCTCGCTTAGCCGTTGAATGTCTTTTTAGTGCGATTAAAGTAATTTTATTTATTATCTTGACATTGGATGCTTCTTAAATGTAGTTAATTTCCCATCTTAGTTTCGCGTAATCGTGGCTATTTAGTTTTAAAGTATAACATAGCGAAGCCAATTTTCTGCTCTTTATTTCGTTTTTTTTTTATAAACGCTTAAGTTTATATGTTGTTTTATGGCACCTTAAGATATTTTCATTAGGTTGTTCGTGAAGGTGTGCAATTTCAGTGTGCCATATTCATTGGTTATTCTAGAGTTTGAAGTTGTTGTTTTTGTTACTTGTGGTAATTAAAGAGATTTCGAGATTTTATCACGTTCCTGCATTCAAGTGGACTAACCATTTAAAAGGAAGATGATTTTTTAAGTTAATGCGCAGAAGAATAGTTCTGAATGCGACATTCGAAAATTGGGGGCGAAATGTGGGTGGAGTCGGGGGTCTGATTAAGAGAGGGGGTGTGGCTACAGCTCTAAGCTGACGCTTTTGAGAGAAAAAAGTTCTTATCTAAAAAAAGGCATTTCACAGATTTATAAATAGTCATAATCAAGTTTGAATCTAATTTTTGATTAACTAATTGGCTTGAAATACAAATTTTTTAAAATAATATTTTACCAAAAAGAAATGAGACCCTCCAGACAACAGGTTGTTCAATAATTTTTTACAAAAAACTGAGTGTATTTATAACATTAAATAAAATTGCATTTTGACATTAAGTCCTATTACACATGGAGCAATTGAAAAGTAACGCAACTGCAACAAAAGTTGCAAACCAATGTATATATACCGAAGTCTTCAACCAGTTCAATGCAACACAGCTTTATGCAATTTTAATCGGCGTTTTTGAGTTGCATATTGTGCTTTTTTCTTTAGTTTGCTACCGTTCTTTTGCTGCGACGAATAACCTGCAATTAATATTGTTCATTGTGTATGGATGTACATAAATTATATGTTGACGTTGAGTTGTTCGCGTATAAAAATATGACATAACATCTTCATCACTCAAATCGATTTAACTATTTTAATTGTTTATTTCAATTTAACATAGCTTCAATTAAAAAGTATTTGTGTTGTTATGAATTTTTCAATGTTGCGTTGCGACGTGACTTGCTCATCTGAAAGCATAGGTTGCAATTCAGTTTGAAACTGGAGTAGCTTGCAACTTTTTCAGCTATTGCATTGTAGTTACATTACTTTTCAATTGCTTCATGTGTAAAAGGCCTTATGTTCAAATGTATGCACGCACACCCTTTTTTAAAAGAATATAAAAACAAAATTACTGCTCAAACTTGGCTCCTTTACAAGGGTTTGATTTTATGAAATTTAGGTCAAGTAGTTTTATGAAAGAAGGCAACACCACCAACAACAACAACAACTCTGTATAAAGTCAATCACACAGCAGACTAGACAGTCTGTTCCGGAAATAGCTACATTTCCTCTTCAGTAGTCTTGAGTGATTCAGCTGTGACCAACCCTCCTTTAATTTGCGCTGTGAAATACCCAGCCACTTGGAATTAACTGAAATCAACTAATGAAAAGATTTTTATTAAAATAAGTTATTTCGCTTTGAATATACCTATTTTCAACAAATAAAAAAAAAAAGTAAAATTGTAAATTTGAACACAAAAAGAAAAAAAATTAAATTTTTTTTGCATTAAAAATTTTTTAAAAACATTATTTCTTGTAATAATAAATACAAATTTTCAGGTAAATGCAAAGGCCAATACTACCCTCCTAAGTAAAAAAGTCATATCTCCATTTGAGTAGTTTTGAGATATTTAGCTTTTAAGTTTTTTATCTTTCTAAGAAACACACTAGAAGTGACCACTTTACTTAAGTTTTTCAGTCATCATTCATGGTTCCGAATCTGCCTTTTTCTACATTTTGAAATTTTGGCGTTTGTGAATTTCTTTCTTAGGACGGCAAAATACGTTATAGAATATCTGAGCAAATTTTCGAGTTGATATCTTAATTACTTTTTAAGTTACATTTCACTGCGCGGGGAAAAACATGTTTTGAGAAAAACGCCATTAAAGTTTTCATTTTTGTAAGTCGCTCTTGTAAACGCTCATCAATTCACTGACTTTCTAAGGACTTTTTAGACCTTATATTGAGCTTAAGACATTGAAAATATATTCTAAACGTTGTAAATGAATTTATAAGAAAAAAAAATATCTTATTTTGAAAGTTCTGGAGGAAAGGTTTTTCCCTTTAAGCGATAAAAATTAAAACAGTTGACATTAAAAAAAACTTTGAAAGGCTTTTAGGTGCATTAAATATTTTGTTTTATAGAAATAATATAAAATATTTTTTTATAAACAGCCAACTTCTTGCATAATTTAACCAACGCAGAGCTTTTACAACTTTTTAGATTGAAATTAAGCAAATAAAATTAAACTAATTTTCATGAGCTCAAAAAGTTTTTTCTATAATTTTGAAAACAAAAACTTTCAAAAGTTGAAAAAGCTTTCAAAAGCTCTCAAAATATTTTGCAAGTTTTCATAAATTTTCAATTAATTCTTGATAAATTTCTATTTTTAGTAAAGCTCATCATTCAAGCATTTCATTTAAGTATAATCAAATCAAATTTTATTTATTATAAACAAATTTTTATATTTTTATATCTTTTTTGCCCTCAGTTTTTTGTTGCTCCAGTCAGTTGACGTTTTTAAATTATGTATCAACACAAACAAAAACTGAGCTGTTTGCAAAATTAAGAGAAATGTTTCAACCTGCACATTTTTACCAACGAAGTGCTTTCAGAAGCTTTAAGATTGATATTAAGCTTTTAAATACTACTTATTTAAAATTTAAAGTTTTTTTAAGAACTTAAAAAATTTTTATATTAATTTCATAGTAAAAGCTTTTAAAAGCTTTTAAAAGCTTTTTAAAGCTCTGAAAAGCTTTCAAAATACATATATATTTTATATACATAAAAAAGTATAAAATATACATACTAATATACAGTTTGAGCATATTGTTTATATTTTTATATCTATTTTTGACCTCTGTTTTTTTATTGATCTACTCAAGTGATTTTTGCTAACTCAAAAAAGCCAACGTGTTTAAAGATAAAAAACAAACTAGTTCAACAAACTTTTTAAAAAGGTTCAATATGTAAGGTATACTTTAAATCAGGGACCGTAATGGTTATGACTTTTTTTCAAAAAAGTCAACAAATAATCGTTATTTTCGACGGATTTTATTTTGATAGAAAAAGTTAAAATTTGACTTTTATTTTTTTGATCAAAAATAACTGTTAAAATTTGGCTTTTATTTTTTTGATCAAAAATAAAAATTAAAGTTTGATTTTTATTTTTTCGATCAAAATTAACTGTTAAAATTGGGCTTTTATTTCTTCAATCAAATTTTGACTCTTATTTTTTCGATCAAAAATAACAGTTAAAATTTGACTTTTTTTTCCGAACAAAAATAAAGATATAAAATTTACAATGCTATTTTTTGTTAACTATAATAATAAATTAAATTTTTAAAACTATTAATAGAGCAGATGTTTTTATTCACCTATATTGGTAACATTTTTGCAAAGAAAAAAAAATCATTACTATCAATCTTCATATCGTTGCATTGCATCGCTTAGTTGCTTATCACTGCCAATTCTGTTTTCATTTATTTCGCAAACGACTGAAACAGCGACTGCAGGCAGATGATATTGGAATTAAAATACGACTTTTACTTTTGATCAAAAAATAAAAGTTAAATTTTAACTGTTATTTTTGATCGAAAAAATAAAAGTAAAATATTAACAATTATTGTATTTTCGATCAAAAAAATAAAAGACAAATTTTAGCTTTTATATTTGAAAACAAAATAAAAGTCAAATTTTAACCTTTATTTTTGATCGAAAAATAATAATAAAATTTTAAATTTTATATTTGATCAAAAAAGTAAAAGTCAAATTTTAACTTATATTTTTGACCGAAAAATAAAAGTTAAATTTTAACTATTATCTTAGATCAAAAAATAAAAGACAAATTTTAGCTTTTATATTTGATAAAAAATAAAAGTCAAATTTTAACTTTTATATTTGATATAAAAAATAAAAGTAAAATTTTAACTTATATTTTTGACCGAAAAAATAAAAGTCAAATTTTAACTATTATTTTCGATCAAAAAATAAAAGAAAAATTTTAGCTTTAATATTAGATAACAAAATAAAAGTCAAATTTTAACCTTTATTTTTGATCGAAAAAATAAAAGTCAAATTTTAAATTTTATATTTGATCAAAAAAATAAAAGTCAAATCTTAACTTATATTTTTGACCGAAAAATAAAAGTAAAATTTTTACTATTATTTTAGATCAAAAAATAAAAGACAAATTTTAGCTTTTATATTTGATAAAAAAATAAAAATTAAATTTTAACTTTTATATTTGATATAAAAAATAAAAGTAAAATTTTAACTTATATTTTGACCGAAAAATAAAAGTCAAATTTTAGTTATTATTTTAAATCAAAAAAAAAAAAAAATAAAAGACAAATTTTAGCTTTTATATTTGATAACAAAATAAAAGTAAAATTTTAACTTTTATTTTTGATTGAAATAAAGTTGGAAAAAAACGATTATTTACTGACTTTTTTAAAAAAATTAATTAGCTCACAAGAATCACTTTGCTATATTCAAATATCGAATAGACCAATTCTTTCCATCTGACCTCTCGAATAGAAATTTCCAAACAACTGTTATTTTTGGTTCCTGCTTTAAAAACATATGTTGGTTTTTTAATGATAATTTTTTATAGGCTCTTCTTTAAATTAAAAATTCTTAATATATAGCTAAAACAAATGTTCTTAAAATTAGTGCAAATATTTTAAATAAATTTTATTATTTTTTTAACAATAACTTTATTATTCTAATTACAAAAAGGTCTGCTTACATTCTAATTAATTTAAGGAATTTATAAAAAAATAGGATAAATAAATAGTGATATTTTTTATTTAAAATTAATTAATTAAATTAATTATTATATATATATTAATATTGCATATTTCTTTGTGTCTGAATAAATAAAAATTGTTCTTAAAGCAAATTAATGCATTTGTCTTACATTTTTTGTAACATTACAACTATTTTTAGTGTTTCTGATAACTAAAGTATATCCTTCAAAACATCCCTTATTTTTTTAAAATCGATTTGACTGTAGATCATGCTTTTTTAAACCCTTAAAAATGAAGCCCGAATTTGAAAAATTTTGACCAATTTTTATAGCATAAATTTGATGAAAGTTTTCAGGTTTAGCTATAATAAAATTTGTGAATTTCCAAAATAAATCCATTAAAATTGTAGCCAAGTGCAAGGGATTTAAACGAAAAACTAGCCAACAAGACAAACTGCACTTAATTACTTTTGCCCAAGTAAATGAAAAGGCAAAACATACAACTTTTAGGCAAAATTCTAACAAAAAAAAAAAAAAAAAAAGAAAACCAACAGCAACGTGCAAAACTTTGCAATCAATAAATTTTGCTTGTTCACAGTTATAAAGCATTAGAAAAAAAAGTTTGCATACCCAGACATGCTGTCAAAAAGAGATGGAGAGAGAACGATAAAGAGAAAAACTGTAGTATTAGAAAGTGTGCAAGCAAGCTGGCAAGATATGTAAATTTCGAATTTTTTAATTTTTTTTTTGCACTGCACTGCTAACGTTAAGCAATAAAAACTTTTGTAGATTTTTTGAATTTTTGTATTGTTTTTGTTGTTCTTTTTTCCCTACCCATTACCATGCTCTCTGCTTTTTTTGCGAAAAATTGTACTAGCATGATTAATGTTTGTTGTTGAAAAACTTTTACTGCTGCTTCTTGCAGATTTAAAGCTTAAGCAAAAACGAGGTAAAAAAATGAGGAAAAATTAAAAAAAAAACATTAGGAAATTGCAAAAATATTTGCTGTTAGTTTCTGAAATTAGCAAAGAAAACGTTATGCAAAAGTTTCTATGTTAGCTTTTAACTTGTACTAGATTAAAAGCTTAAGAGCTAGTTGCTAGGAATTTGTGAGATGAACTAGTTGTTGCTGTGGATTTGGCTAAATAATACAATTAATTGTTGACATTTGACAGGCAGTCATGTGACATTTATTGACTTGATGTGGAAGAGAGTATTTAACGGCGTTGTCTGCTTGTTCAAATATTATTATTACTATAATTATTGATGCAACAGTGTGAGAAAACTTTATGAGTATAAGGATGAAGAAAAAAAAAAACAAAAAAAAAAAACGCTAATAGACAAATTAATTGCCTCAACATATGCACTCAATATGGCGATCACAACTGTCAAAAAAAAAAAAAAAACGGGAGATGCGACCAAAAACTAAGCGTTGCGATCGATTGTCTACAACAATATTTGTTTAGTCGCATGTCATCAATGCTCAGGCAACATGTTTGGTTTTTTTTTGCTGCCAAAAATAAAACCAATAACAAGATTTAACAGAAGCTAACCATTAATTTGGAGTCGCAGAACACATATCAACAGGGACGTATTAAAAAACATTTTAGTTTTTCGTGTTGGTCGCCACCAATTAATTGATGTTGGTGTTACATTAGCCTTGTTTTCTTTTCAGTTGTTGTTTTTGTTGTTGTTATTTTCAATGCTTTGCCATGTTGCCTCTGATGAGGGCCAATTCGAAGAACTCGATGTAGAACCACAGATAAGAAAATGTGTCGCAACGATCTTGTGTGTTTTTATTGCATGCGATCAACATTAAAATCACATCACAGCATAACATAGCATAAAATCTTTGTTGTTGTCATACTTTTTAATCTCTGTTTTCGTTTTTCTCTCACAAAACATGCGATCGCCTGCGCTTTTTTCTTTGTTTTTATTGCAAGCTTTAAAATAAGTTGTCCCTTCATGTTGCATGCTGAAAGTCCACCACAAAAAAACAACATAAAAATAACGCCCACTATTAGCTTTGTGCTTGTAGTTGTTATTTTTGTTCAAGTCATTTTAATGACAGCTCTTTCTCAGTTGTCAAAAAACTGTCAACGCGAGTGTGAGCCAAATAGGAACAAAAATAAATGCATGAAAAACTTTACGCTTACAGCACTAAAAGTCATTAAATGGGACAAGATTAAATGATTGTCTGTCACTATTTCCAGACACGAACATTTTTTCAAAATTTTAAATAACAATTAATTGTCATATTAGCAGAGCAGTTAACAGTAATTCTGGTAAAATTAAGAAAAATAGAGAGAGTTGTAGTGATCACCCAATTTTGGGTAAAACGTTTGCTTGTGTATAGAAGTGAAAATATGCTATTAACTCAAGTTGACACAATTTTTGTACCAGGCAAAAGTTTAGGAAAATAAAGATGGCGTGCCGGAAATGATCATGACTATAATTAGCAATCTTACCAACTTCACTTATATTATTTTCAATTAAAAGTTGAGAGCAAATTGTTGATTGTCAAAGCGTAGTATAGCTTATGAGATTATTTTATGTTAAGACTACATTAAATAAAAGTTATGTAGAATATGATTACGAACATCTTTGTTATAAGCAGCGCTTGTGTCAGAAAAAACAAGAGTTTTTTATCTCAACGTACGTTGAATGGGGACATAAAACAAAATTAAAAATTTTGGTATTTCAAGAAATGATAACTTAATTGTCACAAAATCTGAAAGTATTTTTTTAATATTGCTATTAAGGTATTTGTATATATGATTCTAAAATATTAAAAATTTTCTAATTTGCAAAGAAGATTAAAAGTTCTGTGAAAAATATTAAACTTAAACTAAAACGTAAATCTTAACAAAACTTAAACTTAAACTTTAACTTGAACTTAAGCTGAAACTTTAACTTAAACATAAACTTAAGCTTAAACTCAAATAAATATTTTCTGAAAGTTTGGTTAAGTTATTTTATTGCGACGTGAGTCATATTTTTTATGATAGCTATCTTAAGATTTTTTTTAAGTGAGGGATAAACTACCTCGTATCTTGTTTGATTGCATGCAATAGGTTGAAGTTTTTGAAATATTTTTATAATTTTATGTAAAATTAGCTGAAACGCTATGCGTTGAAGCCACAAAAAATGTAATTCGTTCAAACAGAAACGAATATCGTTCAAAGTTTGAAAGAGTTATTATTTTTAATTGGAAATAAATGCTTATCAATCTAACTCACATGTATGTTTAGCCGGATCCAGAAAAAAAAGTCAAACGGACACCGACATAAAATTAGAAGGACTCTTAAAAAATATTTCAGCATCATTTTTTTTTTTGGATCGAAGAAATCCCCATGGAACGGTTTTGGTTTTCCTGAACCCCTTTTTTAGCCAAAAAATCATGTTTTTTGCATGTTACTTTTTTTCTTCTTTAGAATGCATACTCAAGATAGTCAAAATAATAAAGATATTGATTGTATCTTTACACATTTTGGCTAAACAAATTTTCGTAATTTTTGTTCGTTACATACTCTTTTGATACCCCAAAAATCGATATTTCGTCATTTTCAGAAAGATGTTTTTTTTTAAACGCCTATAAAAAATGTATTTTTTTTATGGTATTCACATGTTTTTTAGCTTATTGGAACGGTATTGGACTCTTCTTTCAATTGATATATCGTATAGTGTGGAAGCATGAAGCAATATTGTGTGTGTTTTTCATGCCTTATGCTTGGTTTTCACTATGTCATTTTTATGACAACACAAAGGTTTATCACCTGAAATATCACCATAATAATACTCTAGAATATTTTCTGCATAGCTCCATTTAATAATTTAATTTTTTTTTTTAATTTTCCAAGATTGCCAAAGTTAGAAAAAATGTCTGCATGCTGTTGTTTTCAACTTGATTGACTACAACTGACCACTGAAAATGACATAGTGAAAACCAAGCATTAGAACAAGAATGTTCGTAAATCCTGAATTTTGTACTGGAGCGCTGTTGGATGGTTTATTGAAAATCGGTTGCCAGAATTTTATTTTGAGTGCCCAAAACCTCATATATATATATCAAGATTTGTCAAAATCGAACAGTTATTCTGGCAATTAAATAATAATGAAGCTGAAAAAGCCCTTTGAATATCGATTCGACATGTTAAAAAAATTTCAAATTTTTTTTTACCCAAAATTTGTATACGATTAAAATCTTTAAGATTTTGCCTATCTTAGGTATGCGTTCTGAAGAAAACAAAAAGTTACATGCAAAAAACATAATTTTTTGGCCAAAAAAAGGGTTCAGGAAAACCAAAAACGCTCGATGGGGATTTCTCCGATCCAAAAAAATGATGCCGAAATAGTTTTTAAGAGTCCCTCTTACTTTTGAGTCGGTGTTCGGCGAAATCTAAATTTAGATCCGGTTTAAAGTATGTATTTATTTATTTATTTAATTTAATTATCATGTTCACATATAAGACAAAGTCTTTTAAATGCAGTAAGAAATTAAAGAATAACAACAAGTTATAACCAACAAATAAATAAAAACAAAAAATTTTAAATTACTTATTCTAAATAAAAAATAAAAATTGTAAGCAAAGACTAAATTTAACTTTATATTTTAAATTTAAGTTATAATCAACAAACAAATGCATTTGACTCAAGAAATTAAATTTAGTTATAAGCTTAAATTTTAACAATAAATTATAATTGAATTGAATTTAGACTTATGTATAAATTACCTTTAAGGAACTTTATCAAAAAATTAAGAAGATAACACTAATAAAATAGAAAATAGAAGAAAGAAGAAAGATAGTATCAAGAAAACTGTTGGAATATTGCATGCTTAAAGTTGTGCTTATTTCGGATACTTTTGATTCTTGAAGGTTCCACATTCTGATAGCGTTCACAAAAAAGAGTCTGTTAGAATTCAAAAAAATGTATACAGGGATTACAAGGTTGATATTTCTGGTCGGTCTACAAAACTGTAACTTATTAAATAAGTAATTAGGAGTTTGTGCATAAATCAAGTTATGCAAAAAAATACAGTTTCTAGCATCCAAATAATTGAAAATATTGCAACCAAGTACTCGATTGCTCAAATGACTTATACGGTCAAACTTTTTAAGACCATAAACGTATCTGACAGCATTATTAAACACAAGTTATAACTTAAGCTTTGACCTCGAATCAAGCTTACTGTATACAACTTCTGAGTAGGAAATTATTGGCATTATGAGTTGAACCACTAGCTTTCTTCTAGTCTCAACAGGCACAAATGATGCAGTTCTCCTCAGGTTCCGTAGGATATAGTAAACTTTACAAACAACAGAGTTTATATGATCTTCACAGGAAAGTGAGGAGTTAATATAGTAACCGAGATTTTTAACTTTACCTATAAATTTCAAGTCGACTCCATTCAGAAAAATGGCTGGTATATCAGAAAAAGAGTATCTAGACTTAAAAATCGGCAGAACAAATGATTTAAGAGGGTAAAGATTAAGCTTATTAGCTTTAGCCTAATCAACTATTTTACTCATGTCTTCATTTACCTCAATACATAAATCATCAACAAGATAAATTGGTTTGGACAAGTACAGCTGAAGATCATCAGCATATGCATGCATGGTTACATGACAGCATTTGCTGAAAATATCATTAAGAAACATTGCAAATAAAAGCGGACCAAGTACCGAGCCTTGAGGAACTCCACAGGATAAATTGTTAAAAGCATACAGACTATTTCCCACCCTTACTCTTTGAGACCTTCCAACTAAGTAATTATATAACAGACGGAACGCAGTAATAGAAAACCCAAAATTAAGTTCTAGTTTTTGACATAGTAATAAATGGTCAACAGAGTCAAATGCTTTTGAAAAGTCCAACATACAAAGCAAGCTTATATGCCCCATATCATATGATAATCTTATGTCATCTAGGATCTTCACAATAGCCGTAGAGCAGCTGTGGCCAGGTCGAAAACCAGATTGAAGTGGTGACATAAGGTTAAATTTTCTAATGTGTTCGGAGATTTGTACAGCCATAAGAGACTCACATACTTTTGATAAAGCTGGTAAAAGACTTACTGGACGAAAATCACACGGTGCACAGGCATTGGGTTTTTAGCTATAGGAATGATTGTAGCAGCTTTCCACGCATCAAGGAAGCAAGAACTTGTGAAACAGTTATTTTTATAAATTTAATAGCTATTCCATCTTCACCCACTGCATTTAATTTAATATTATTAACGCAACGAGCAACATCACACTCATTTACAGCAACAAACTGAAAATTACATGGCCTTTCGGTAGTAAAACCTATCGCATTATCGACAGATGTGTTATAAGTAGATGTTGAGGTAGCGATAAAATAATCATTAAGAATATTAGGATCAATTAGAAAATCATCAGATTTCACATTAAATACTCCAGCCTGTCTTAAATTGTTCCAAAGATTTTTGAAAGGTTGTGCTAAACTTAGCTTCGACATGAAAAATGTGCGTTTAGACAATTTAACAATGCAGTTAGCTTCATTTCTAGCTCCTTTGTGCTGTTCCCAATTAGATGTTGTCGGGTCCCAAGTAACATTGTTGGAGCAACTAGGTGCGAGTGAGTCCTAAAAGTGTTCTATAGGTGTATAATATGCGGTTAAAGCTTTACCGCAGCTTTGTTTGCTGCTAGTTGCTTTTAATTTTAAAAAAAATGCTCTAAATATGATTTTTTTACCATTTTGAGCTTTAATACTTTAAACAGCTCTGTAAAGGATTTTATCAAATCTGCAAAAGAGCAGAACTCTAAAATTTACTACTTGCTCTGTAAAGGATCTTTTAAAGTAATAAAAATTACTATACAGCAGTTTTAAAACTCGTAGATTGAGTATAATATTTGCTTTAATGTGTATTTTTGTATTGCATTTTTAAAGCGAATAGATATAAAATACTGTAAATTAATGCAATAAATTTTTTGGGAATAACAAGTGACTAAAAAATCTGATAAAGAGCTTCTTTGAAAAAAATGGCGATCTTATAAAAAATAGAAAATCTTCGGAGTTGAAGCAAGCTAAATGTTAGTGTTTACAATAATATTTAAAACGAAATTGATGATTTCTATGATACATATATTTAAGAATAAAGTACTTAAATCATTTTTAGTTGATCTTAAAGAATGTTAAAAATTTTCCAACTATTTTTAAATAATTAACACTTCTTAATTTTAATTATTTGTTAAGCCCGTTGTAGTTTTTCGAAGTACTACATCCACGTTTCCGATAAATTCAAAAGCGCACCGAAATTCGCAGCATATAACGAATACACGAACATAAGTCTGATATAATAATCACTTTATTATTTCTTTAATTTATTTGTCATTCTTATCATCACAAACACTTGTCAAATTTTATATATTTATTGAGTTTATTTTTAACACATACATACTTAAACGAATAATAAAAAAGAGCTTTGCAAGAGCTCTTATTTGGGTTTGACAGGGACTCTTTTAAAAGTTTACAGCTACTTCTACTCCTCATATGAAGTAAAAATAGTGCTTTTAAACTCAAGAAAGTAGCCTTATATATTCTCTGCAAGAGCTTTAGTAGCGCGACTAAAGCTATAGTTGAAGCTTGCTGCTATATAAGATAGCACTATAAGCTCTGCAAGAATGAATATATGGCTAATATTGTTACTTGGGGTTTCTCTTCCAACGATTATAAGTTTTATTACGTTATTTCAGGGCCAATTTAACGTTATTTGTAAACCAGGGACAACTTCTGTTAGAGACACGACATGTAGTCAATGGAACATACAATTCAAATAATTCACAAATTATATTACTTAAAAAATACAACTTCTCATTAACAGTACTAAGAAACCAACATTCGGACCAATTAATGATAGACAGGTCATTATACAACGAAACATAATCAATAGCTTTATAGTTACGAAATGAAACAGTTTTAACAGTTAAAATCGGTGTCAAAGTTTTATACGAAGAAAAATAAATTGTCGGTCACTTAATTTTATGGTCAATATTGTTTTATTTTTATTCCCGCGCAAGTGCCAGCAAGTCTAAATATTGTGTTCATATCGAGTTTCATTGATGTGTGACTTATAGTTCGAAGGTTAAAATGCGAATTTGGGGTTTTGAAAATGTGCCTCGCCCCCTTGTTAAGTGCCCATAAAATGTTGCCAATACAACTACAGGTGTAAATATAGGCCGAACACTGAATTCCGCGGCTGTACGACCTTTCATAGCAAAGATATTCTATACCGCAAATTCGGGTTGTATGTTCTTTTGTGTAATGTCTATAAAATGTTATCAGGGGAACGGCACGGGAAAATTTTGGTCGAATACCGAATTCCGAAGTTGCGCGACCTATTTAGAGCCCTATCAGGAATAATTTTTCACGCGGAATAAAAGAAGGGAATTTCCAAAATGTTCTTGAGCTTTATCTTAAAAATGAAAACTCACTTTTTCGATTCCGCGTGAAAAATTGTTCACGATAGTGCTGATTATTCCAAAGTTATTTGACATCGCAAATTTTGTTTGTATGGGATGTGCAACGTCCTCTTTTCTAGCGCCCTTAAAATGATATTAGGGTTACGGTACGTGTACATTGTATTCGAATATCGAATTCTGAAGCTGTTCGACCTATAATTCCAAAGCTATTCAATATCGTAAGCATTGATTGTATGGGAGGTACCACTTCCCCTTGTCCAACACCCATAAAATGTTATCAAGAGAACGTAACGTGTATATTGTGGTCGATTACCGAGTTCCGAGGTAGTGCGACCTATTTATTATTTCAAACTTTGGCCCTTATTTAGCTTGTTAGCCTTGCACACCTTCTTTATGTTGCTCAAATAGAGCTTAAAACGAGAGAGAGCTTTTTTCTCGGTGTGGATAAGATAAGGAAATTGTATGTATGTTTATGCTCTCTTAATTTTAATTTTTAGTTGTATAAGCAAATTTATATAAGGTGCATGCCACACACAGCGGACACGGACAAATTTGTTGTTGTTTTCGCGGGTAAAAGAAAAAACTGGAAATTGAGAGAGCTTCTTACTCATCAAAAAATTTCCAGGCAACCGACAAAAATGTTCACGGCCCAAAGCTGAAAACAATTTGGACAACGGTTGCATTTTCTTGATGTTTTACGTTTAGTAGTAATAAAACTGCACTGCAGTAGGAAATGTACTATTTGAATTCATCAGTAATGCGATGTTTGTTGTTTAGTATTGAATTGTACGCTGCTAGTGCTATACATGGCTTGAATGGTATTTATTTATAAAAAGAAGAAGAATACTTGACGAACATATAAAATGCGGCTAGCTGCAGCAAATGGATTCAACTGAACAGCTGAATATTATTAGTGATTGTTGTGAATGTAATATTAATGATTTAATATATTGTTTTTTTAGTGATTGTGTATTTTTTATAATTTAAAATATGAACGTAAAATGTGTATATGATGTTATTTATAAAAATGTATACATTTTTAAACTATATTTTCCATTTATAAACTATTCCATTGCATATATGAAAGTAACACGTCATTGTATATAGTATTTATAGTGCTTGTATGTACAGCTGCAGTTGTCTCTTTCACCCTTGCATTTTAGGACAATCGTCAAGAGAAAATGTGAGCAGTAGATATACTGATGGTATAACTGATCAAGCTAGTCATACATTACAGCCGCGTAGTTAACAAATAAACTGTTTATATATACATATATCTTGTAATATCGTTTAAATCGTTAAAATTTACAATATTCTAAGAGATAAGGTTATAGCTATTACAATAATTGGAGTAGAAATATTACTAAAATGTTCATAAATGAATTTCAAAGCCAACCGGCTTTGTGAGATATTCTTAAAAAAATTGTAAATGCTTTATCATCAGTGAATCTTAGCTCCTTTGATAAATTTATCATCCCTTTCTTATGTCTGCCAATTCTCCATGGCTTAATCCAGCAGGATCTTTTTTCACTTTTTTAAACTCCATCCAGAGTTTCTACAACTCAACCATTGTTTTTATTGTGACCATATCGTTGTCATCTATATATGTGGATACACTTCCTGCATACATATTGGCCAATGTTGTTAATTTTAAACCCTGGAGATCAAAATTTACCCATCAATTTTAAATGCAAATAAAACCACTTATAAACAACCTATAGAGGGTAGCCGTTTATTGAATCGATTGAATCGAGAGGGAAAAAAAATGGCGAAAATTCCAATGTTTGACGGACAAGCAGACACCGTGTGACATTTCCCTAACCGACATCCCAACTGGATATCATAGCTATTTAATATAAAAATAATTATTTAAATAGTGCTTGCCGTTCTCACGCTTTGCAGTCCTGAACATAGGGGAGTACCATTTTAGATAATAGTATAGATTTCAATCCTGAAATCTCGAAAGGAAAATATCTGGCCCCAAGGGTGCTGAAATCGTTCCCAGTCATTTATTGAGCAAAAGCAAAAAAGGCAAAAACACACTCAGAAAATATAAAAACAATGCATAACGGAACATTCAAGAATTACGTAAGCACTACAGGGGGGGGCGGTTGATCTTTGCTTTGCTTATTTTTGATGACATGGGGATGGGGGGTCTGGATGTTGATTACGTCAACTGCATTTATTTTTTTACTTTTTCGGATTTTTAACAAAATTTTGTCGATTTTGGTTTGAACACATATGGCAACCCTACTTGAAAGCGAAACACATTTTCTGTACATACAATCTGCGCTCGTTGTACTACCGATCGAACAGTACAGTGGGCTTCTCGTATAATGAGGTGGTGTAAGTAGCTTTGACAAGACTTATTGTTAATTTCAAAAGCATAAAATATAGTGCTGCCATATCACAAAATAAAATCCAATGAAAAATCCATACTTTTTCGAAGCGTTCCTGATGAAATTTACTAAAAACACTTCAAAACGTGTAAGTAAAGGTTTTTTCATAGGCTTAAGCTTATAGCATCTTATATAATTAAAAAATTTACGCTGAATGAAATCCAATATTTTGAAGGTAGCACTTGGACAAGGGTCGACCAAGTGTCGCATGGAAAATTAAAAAAGCAATCGACAGAATTTTGAAAAAAAATAAAGAGATGGAGGTAGTTTTTGCAAAGGTTACTAGTTTTAAAATTGAGAAATGTCCCAATTTACAAAAAAAAATTGATTAACGTTGCTGTTACACGTTCAAGATTTTGCCTTCAAGTTGATCACACATACTACTTGTCAAAACTTATTTGAATTGCCAGCTGTCAAGTAGGCTTCACGCAGCTTGATAGTCAATTTTATTTTCCAGATGCCGTCGTCAAGAAAACAACAACGCGCGCCTTACTAAAAGTGCCACAAGAAATAAATAATTTCATAGAAAATACAACACAATCGTTCATCACATCATAGGTTTTTGTTTTTAAAATATTTTTAGCAAATTTTTCAATCACGAAAAATGTATTTACAAGAACTGCGATCAGCAGTCAAAGTTCAAAACTTTACCGCCAAGTTGCCACACGACTTGAAAGAAAACTTTAAAGCAAGTTGGTGATCTATTTCTAAATGTGTGAGTGGGTTAGTGAAAAAGTGTATTGCAACTTGAAAGACACAAATTAAACATGTAACCCCCAAGTGACGTGCGCTAATTCATTGCATATGAGAATAAAATTTTTAAGTAAAAAATCAAAAAACAAAACAATAAATAATGGGCAATAATATACTACTCTCGATTAGGCTATGCAATTACTTTAAAGCTTATTTATTTCATTATACAAACATATATCCTAATTAAATCTTATTTACCCTTCATAAAATTCCTTTTCCAAGTGCTGATCCCAGAAATGACATTAATAAAGAAAACTGGCATCTCTAAAACACACTTTGACATTAACGACAGGTCTTGTAAAAGCTACTTACCCTACCTTATTATTCGCCATGGTTTGACAAACGATTTGAGGAAGATCAAAACAATTCAATCTTTTGTCTCATCCATGGCAGAATTAGAGAAGGTATATGCATTTCAGACTGTGCTCTCTTTCTCATAGCCAGAATGGTCAAACTCAAGCATTTTGCTATTCTTGCCTATTTTCGCTTTCTTATCGCATTCTCATCGTTTTCAGATTTTGTATGAGCTGTCAACTTCGTTTTGACAGTTGCGGCAGTCTCCCTCTCCAAAATGCATATAACTTCTCTAATTCTGCCATGGTCTCATCGTTGCGATAAATTTGATAGTTTGTGGCAGTGTTGCCAGTACATTTATGTATAATTTCCCACAAACACATGACAAAAGTTCCTTTTTTCCCTTTTACAATTTTGAAAAGTCTTTGAAATATCTTTCATATATAACTTTATTTAGGTATAAAATTGTATGTACAAAAGTTCATTAAAGTATTGAATAACATAGCACATGTTCGTGAACATTAACATATACAAATTTTTATAACTGAAAGAATTACAGTATAGAATCTGTTTTAAAAACTATTTTCTCTGGTTAATACATAAGCATTTGTTATAAAAAATCTTTTCCATACAAATTATTTGAAACTAAGTGGATACAATAAAAATATGTATAATTTTTTTAAATTATTAAACATTTTGTTAAAAGTACCGAAACAATACAAAAAACAAAACAATATACATAGCAATATATGCATAACTTATATTTATCAACTAATTCTAGAAATTAACAATTGACAAATTCGTTTACAATTATAACGATTTCTCTATATGAAATGATATCAAAAGCTACTTGACAAAACTGTTCACACACAAAAAGTCTGAACAAGAAATACTTATTTGATATTTTGTGAACTTTCCAACTTCATATCAAAAAAAGTATTATAAAAAGCAAAATGTTTTCTTTTTCCCTTTTTAGCTCAAAACTCGATTGAAAAATCCCTCAAAAAGGGAAATTACCCTCAATCTGGTATCACTGGTTAGTGGTAGCATTTGTTAGATTTCGTCATTTTTACTTGTTAGTCGAAGTGATGACATTGCCCGCTACCACATCCGTATCCATAGCGTACGTCTTTACTATTCAAAAGTTACAAAAAAGTTATGTTTGATACTAAATCGTACTTCGTTGTTTGAAAGTTAGTAAAGCGGCATACAATCTGCAGTACAACCGCATCGTACGATGAATTTGATAGTCAGTGGCCTAAATTAAAAAATATCATGTGCATTAAAGTCCTCTATTCCAAGCCTATTCCTTCCCAGTGGGCAAATGCAGGTCTTTGCAGCGCTTCTAGCAGGCCATCATATGGATTTCTTAGCCCTTCCGTGCTCGTTTCCAAGCCCATAAGCTTTTTTATATGAAACGAGAAAATTTTCTAGGCCTTCCGCTCTCGCGACTCTAAAGAAGCCTGCTAGAAGTCCTTCTTTAGAATGTACATTAGAAAGAAAAGCAATATAAATATCAACTTGAATTAAAAAAACTTTTGACAAATTACTCCAGATTTGAACCAGCGTCCTCTCAGCTGGCGGTCTGGCATCTTACCCACTCGTCCACCTCAGTTGCTACCAAACTTCAGCTTATTTTGCATCATTACAAATGAAAGTAAGTTTTCGGGAGCGCGGGTTCGCAACCCAGCTCGGCCCAAAAAAAAATTTTTTTTGTATTTTTTTAAAATCGACATTTTTCACAAATTTTTCTGTCCATTTAAAAATTTTTTTTGAATTTTTTTGAAAATTTCTTCATACAAAAATAATAGAAAAGACTTCGAATTTTTCCATATAAAAGTTTTCATATAATGTGATATGCAATGTGTTAGATTTCGGAGTCCTGGTTTCGCGTCCCAACTCGGACAAAAAAAAAAATAATTTTTTTTTGTTTTTTCTTTAAGATTTGATTTTTTTTAATTGATCTGATCATTTATAATTTTTTAAAATTTTTTTTAAATTTTTTTTTATATAAAGTAACAGAAAAAGACTCTAGCTAAAATGCCCACTGGGTTATTTCTAAACTTATAACTGCTGCTCATGAATCAATACAGAAACGAGAACACATTGAAAAAAGCATGTACCAATGTTTACGTAAGCATGGGAGGGGGTAAGAGCTTTGCTAAATTTTTTGCCGAAGGGGAAGGAGAGGTTAATAATTGCAAAAAATCTGCTTACGGAATACTTGAGTGGCCTCTAGTTTAAAAATGTCAATTTCCTCACGGGTTAGATAATACTTGATGAGACTAATGTTAATTTTTAACAATATTTTTTTTTGAGAAAATTTTATTAAAAAAATAATAAATAAATCTTATGATATTTATTTAGTTTTATTCTTTAAATTTTTTCTATCATATTCAAAACAAAAATTTTTTGTTTTTGCCTGTTTAATGATATATATTATAAAAGATTTTCATGATCTTATTTGTGAGTTTATAAAAAAAGTACAAGCAAAATTTTAGAACTTTTAAGATCCCAACAGATTTGTTTTCATTTTCATACACTTAATATAATTATTTATTTGAATTGATAAAACCTGATTGCCAACATCAAAATTTACAACTTATTTTACAACTTTTTTACTACCAACTACTAATAGAATACAAAAGTTGAAGCAAAATTTTTGACCTTTTGAGTTTTTTATGCTTCAGATTTTACTTGTATTTTTTGACTCACTGAATATATTTCTTTATTTCTTATTGGCAAAATTTTATTGCGAACATCAAAAATATAGAACTTGGACGGATATTTTTAAATATTCTTTATTATAAACTTAATAGAATACCTCTCATTATGACTCTGATACGGCGTCAGTGTCAGTCTGTGAACGTAAATATTTCTTTGACCTACACTATGTCAAGCCTGGTTGACTGCGTAACGCTTGGTTGATTTTTACGTATTTCCATTTTTTTTTATTACTCTACGTTTAACCTTCTTCTTAGTCTTTACTTGTAATGGATCAAGTAATAAAATGTCCCACTTATAGAAGAAAAAAAAAAAAAAAGAAAAGAAGGGTGAACATAAAAAATAATGTGAACATTATTTAAAACTCACGTAAGAGCGTCACTCACTCACGCTCTTGTCTAAGATAAAACATTGCGGACAAGACATAAGCTATAATTATAGGCGTAACAGTGAAATAGAAGCGGAAAACTTTACAAAATCAACAATAAGTAGCAACAGCAGCAGGAAGAGGTTAGTAAAAACGTGCTGTCATAAAATATGAAGACAAAAACAAAACAACAACAAAAAAATATACATAGAAATATTTGTTTACATTTATTGACAACATATCTGACAGACATCGTTATGCATCTGTGTGGCGTCAATAACAGTTACAATAACAGTGACAGTGACATTGACAGCGTCAGTTAAACGCCAAAGTGCGCTGGTTATTGTTATCGCCTTGGTGTCTATCATAAGATAAATAAAAACCGTTAACAGATACTTTTATGTATTTTCAAATGATTTTACTCGCTCTTTTTTGTGGCATATAATGGCCGCATTCAGCGCAGACAACAGTTGGCAACTGTTGTGTAAAAATTCGCTGAATAAACGCAGAAAAAACGCAGCAAATTTAAGTGAGAAACCTTTGCAATTGAATTAAATTTACATAAAAATTAAATTGAATCTAACTTCTGACGTGTAGAGTAGCAACACATTCAGAGAAAAACATCGTGAACTAAGGTAGCGCTACCATTACATTTTACAACAGTTGTCTGCGCTGAATGCGGCCAATTTTTCACGCACATTCTATTATGACATTTCTTTTGTCAGAATATCAAATAACATGTTCTTTTAAGCACAATTTAGTTGTTATTGTTTAAAATAATACACATGGCAGCTCTTGGCATATTTTTTGATGACTTAATTAGCTGCTTGCATTCATATAAGTTTTTACTTCGTATACAAATTACGTAAAACACAAGTAACTATTGGAAAATTCTTACGAGTATAAAAATTAACATGTTTTGTTATTACATTTTATAGTAAGTTCTATTAATAAAAATAAAAAATATAAAATAAATTGGCAATTTCCGCCCTAAAAAGGAATTTGACCGAGCTTCTATTTTTTTAATAAAATTCGAATAAATGAAACAAAAATGTTTTCAATTTGATTTTTCATATTAAAATCATTATTTTTTTTTTAATTTAAATGAAACTTTTCGAAAAATAAGCACTTGCCCTACAAAGGGTTAAGCCTTAAATATACAATCTGAGTATGAAATTTCTTAAAATCGAATGAAAACTATGGCGATCTCCTATACAAAGTGCTTTTATGAAAATGTTAACAATTCTTTCAATTTCACAAAAATGAAAACAATACCTTCAAAACTTGCAAATAAATCTTAATCTTTACTGTGCCAATCTACGTTGAAAATTTGGTGATATAAAATAAAAACCTCGCTTACCTCCCATACAAAGTGACATTATCATATATCACGTAACAGGCTATCAATTAGCAAACTTTCACAAAAAAACAACTTAAAGTTTTAAATTGAAATTTTTGGAAACAAAATCTCGAGTTTTTAAAAAGAAGCCTATAAAAAATTGACTAGAAGTATTTTTGTTGAATATTTCAACCTTCTATCGCCCTTTTGCATGTGTCTTTTTTGACCCCTTTTGGTCAAAATTACACTAAAGAATACTTATGAAAATTTTGCCTATAAATATCTTCAGATGAGTGTTCTACAGCGTGTATAAATATGTACCAGGGATGAAAAATGAAAATTTAAAAATGTACCTAATTTCCCAAAAATATGTACCTTTTTGGGCGCGAATGTACCTAAAATTATGCAGCACTGATCTTTAGATTTTATAGAAATTTTTTATTAAAAACTTAAATTCAATATATCAGTATACATAACAATAACAAAAAATTATCGCTATGCGCTACTTATAGTATTATTCATTCTTTTCCTTGAGAGCACTGAATTATTTTAGTCTTAAAACAAAGCTATAAAACGATATAATTGCAGTTACAATTTTTAGTGCATGCATTTTTTAAAAAATTTAACCAATTAATTGGTCTTCATTTAGGTCATTGTTTGGAAGAGCATATTTGCTTAAGTTTTTAGCATCAAAACTGTAGCAGCTTCTTTCGTTGCATCTAATTAAATCTTTCGTGTGAATTAAAGCTGCACAAGTTCGCAATAGTAATTTATTCCTGCATTTTGATTTAATAGTATTTTGAATCGAACAAATTCGCTCAACACAAGCGGAAGAATGTGGCATCGAAAGCAAACCCTGAGCAATTCTAAATATATTTGAGAACATTAACTCATTCATTTCGTTTTTAATTTGACTTACTTCAACCAAAAACTCTGAAATAGACAAATAATTTAGTTTAATAATTTCCGAATAATCAGCTAATGATCTATACTCCGTATTTATTACTTCTGCTTTTTTTTAACTCATCTTCCGGAAATAATTTTAAAAGTATTGGTAAAATACTGATAGTTTTTCCAGAAACCACTTCTTAAGGTGCAAAAGCCGGAAGCGCTTTTGTTATTTCATTTTCGAAATCTATCCTTTTTCTCAAATCTTCGCAAAACTTTATATAAAATTTTAAAACATTGCCTTTAAATTCTAAAATTTCTGACCCTTTCAGGGGGTGCTCTGTATAGAGTATTTTAGCTTCTGTACCACAAAATATATTTGAAACAGGAATGTGGTCGCGTAAGTTTAAAAAATATATTGAACAAGCGTCAATATTGTCTTTTAAAATAAAATTCTGACATATTTGTCTATAAAGGCACGATAAGGGAGGAATCTTAGGACAATATGACGTTATGACATGATAGAACACGTTGTGAATACCCTAACTATGTAAATAAAAGTAAATAAAACAAACCTGCCGTGAAAGCCATCGCGTGGAGCTATAATGGAAGATTACATGAAGCTCGCTTCCAAAATCTTGTTGAAACATTAAAAAATCTGCTTTCCGGCTTGCACTGTGGCAAAAATAATGATTAATGTCCCGAATCAGGTATGCGATGACAAGTTTAAATTATGACAAACTTCGCCGTTGACAAATATTTTTAAATAACAATAAATAACTTTTTTGGCTACTTAGTGGAAAATTCGTTCAACCAAAGGCGGAATGTACCTAAAATGAAGCGTTTGTACCTAATGTACCTTTAAGGCCAAAAACGTCGGAAAAAGGTACAAATGTGCCTACAATTTCATTCCTATGTATGTACACAAAATAGCACACTTTGCACTAAAAAAAATCCCTAGAAGTATGCAATAAAAATTGGTTCCGATAAAGATTTCTACTTGCTTTCATGTAAACTTTTTACATGACGTATTTAAAAATTTAAAATTTTTCTCCAACAAAAGCTCACTTGAAGCATTTTTTAGTAAAAAAAGTTTAAAAAATTACACAAAAGATTGTTTGTTGAGGGTAAAAATATTCTTTGAAGATGTTTCTTGAAAATTTTGACTTTATTTAACAAACAAACAAACAAACAAACTAATAAATAAATAAATCTCTTTGAATATCTATAGAGAAAATAGTGCACTTTACACTACAAAATCTACCTAAAAGTATGCAATGAAAATTTTTGCAGATGAGGAAATATTTTTGCTTTTTAACCGACCTCAAAAAGGAGGAGGTTCTCAAGTTTTTTTTTTTTTTTTTTCTTTAATGTAGGTACATCGATAACTCCTAAAATACTTGCCCGATTGCCACAATTTGTCAACAGATAGAGATATTAGACACAGGGGCGTGGCAATATAAGTAACACTTTGTATATCGACTAAAATTAACATTAGAGTACTGAAATTTAGTATTGGGGTTGGCATAATTATTAAAAGTGATGTTCAAGAAAGGGGGCGTTATTCTATAAAAGGCGTGGCAGTATTAGAAAAACGCTGTAACTCGAATGATATTCACACTAGGATACTGAAATTGGGTACAGGGGTAGGCATAATTATAAAAATTTACAGTGAAGAAAGTGGGCGTTGTTGGACAAAAGGGCGTGGCAATATAAGAAAAATACTGTATCTCAGTTAATATTGACACTAGAGTACTGGAAATTAGTGCAGGGTTAGGAGAAGTTATTACAAATTATGGTCAAAAAGTGGGCGTTATTCGATAAAAGGCGTGGCAATATAATAAAAACGCTGTAACTCGAATGATATTCACACTAAGATACTGAAATTAGGTACAGGGGTAGGCATAATTATAAAAATGTACTGTGAGGAAAGTGGGCGTTTTTGGTCAAAAGGGCGTGGCAATATAAGAAAAATACTGTATCTCAGTTAATATTGACACTAGAGCACTGGAAATTGGTGCAGGGTTTGGAGCAGTTATTACAAATTATGGTCAAAAAAGTTGGCGTAGTTCGATAAAAGGCGTGGCAATATAATAAAAACGCTGTAACTCGAATGATATTGACACTAGGATACTGAAATTAAGTACAGGGGTAGGCATAATTGTAAAAATTTACTGTGAAGAAAGTGGGCGTTTTTGGACAAAAGGGCGTGACAATATAAGAGAAATACTGTATCTCAGTTAATATTGACACTAGAGTACTGGAAATTGGTACAGGGTTAGGAACAGTTATTACAAATTATGGTCAAAAAAGTGAGCGTAATTTAATAAAAGCCGTGGCAAAATAATAAGAACGCTGTAACTCGAACGATATTGACACTAGGATACTGAAATTAGGTACAGGGGTAGGCATAATTATAAAAATTTACTGTAAAGAAAGTGGGCGTTGTTAGACAAAAGGGCGTGGCAATATAAAAAATACTGTTTTTCAGTTAATGTTGGCACTTGGGTACGAAAATTCGTTACAAGAATGGGAAAATTGTTATCATAATCTCTAAAAAAGAAGAAATAAAAACTTTTTAACAAAAAAAAAACCAACTTCAAAACCACTACAAAGTAAAAAATAATTTTAAATTACTTTTCACAATAATTCTTGGTCAAATTTGTTAATTTATTTATATATATTATTAAACTGGAAATCTTAGTACTATACTTTTTTCTATTTTGTATTATTATCATAAATATATTAATTTCTCCATGAATATAAAACCTTTAAAGTCAGCGCTTATATAATCAGACTTTTATAAAATAAACGCTCCGGCTTTAAAAGTTTTATATTCATGGAGAAATTAATATATTTATGATAATAATACAAAATAGAAAAAAATGTATAGTAATAAGATTTCCAATTTAATAATATATACAAATAAATTTACAAATTTGACCAAGAAATTATGTTTTAAAATTAAATTAAATGTAATAAATTTACAATTATTTTTTACTTTGTAGTGGTTTTCAAGTTGGGTTTTTTTATTAAAAAGTTTTTATTTTTTCTTCAAACTTTTTACATGAAATATATAAAAACTGGATAGTTTTGTAAACAAAGGTACAGCTTGTATAAATCTTGTACAGAGAGACTCATAGAGAAATTTTCCAAACAAGATTTTTATGAAATATTTTAACCCTCTACTACTTATCTTAAGAGTAATTTTTTAGCATATTTTTTTGGGTCAAAAAAGACCCACTTAAAAGAGAGCTAGAATGCTAAAAATATATTTCATAAAATTTTTGTATAGTTCAGAGAAAGCCACAACTATGTCAAAGGCATATATTTACTAACGTTAATAGCAAAATGTAGAGATAGTTTAAATCCTACATTTAGAATTACTCAAACGTAAATTTTATCAACACCGATGTACATTTATGCTTTTTTTTCTCCACCAGAATCAACTGACCGAAATTTGTAATTTAAAATATGGTAAAAAATTACTCTGTGCGGTACGAAAATATGTATTTTAAAATTTTTCATTTAATTTTAATATGAGAAATCTCGTGTGTCATCCATTTTTCCACTTTACCGAAGACTTAGAGCAGTGGTCATTAACTTATGTTTTCCCATAATAAGCTGTCGTCGTGTGATTTTGTGCTTTTGCACATGAAGTAGCAATTGGCTCGCTGTGTTTGTACACTGCGTAAAAGTTTGTTTTTAAACATTCTGCTTTTAATTTTAAGTCAGTATGCTTTGAGCGATCATGCGGTGATCTAATTCAAATCTGTCATTAATACTAAAACAAAACAATATAAAACATTAAAAATTTAAATAAAAACTTAGAACACAAATATATTATAGAGATATAAAAACACATTGTAAATTCTATTCAACATTTTCATTCACGTTTTTTTGCACTTTTCTTTGTTGAGTTGGCACAAAAAAAAAACAAACAAAAAGAAAACGTTGTATTGAAAAACCAACACTCGAAAATATTTCTTTGCATCAAATGGTGTGAGAGCTTTTAACAGCTTCTTGTTTCAGTGTAAAGCTGTGCACTCGGAAAGCTCTCTTTGTTGTTGGTTGAGCACTGCCTTGATGACCACTGCTTTAGATCAACATTTTTTTTTAAATAACTCAAGATATACATTTATTATCACTTCTATAACTCATGAACCATTAAGAATTTAGTTTTTGTTTCTTCAGAAACAATTATTTCCTTTTATTCTGGCCAAAAACTTTGCTGAACAAATATATATAAAAAATCGTTTGAGATTATCTAAATCGATTATCTACTTAAGCCATAACATATTTTAAATTTTCGTCATTTTGTTCATTTTGTTCTGTAGCTTACTCCAATCTGAAATTTGTATTTTTAGAACAAAATTTTGAAATTTTCATACAGTGTAATTAATGATTCTAAGAGTTTCAGCTGAATCGATTTACATATTGTGTAATATTGAAGAAATGGTCTTATCAGACAGGTTTTTCAACCACTAATTAGATTCAATACCACAAAATGGTAAATAAATCTAGCTCAACCGTTATATATTTTATGAACTTAAAAATTGTGGGGCTGCAAATATAAGCAAACTTTATAAACCAATAATTTTTATCAATAAATAAATAATTTTTATTACTAAAAAACAATTATGAAAAACTTTAGTTTAAAAAGCTTTTCAATAAAATCGCTTCTACTCGTATGATCCGACCTACTCTCAAAAATCCATTAAGTGCCATTAAAATTAAGTAACAAGCACACATTAAACTAATTATATTTATTAAATAATTACAAATAGTTGCATTGGACATAAGGTTAAAAGCTTTCAAAGTCTCATTTTGTGTCAGCTCATTAAATCCAATATAGTTAATTAGTAATAAAATTAGTTTGGCAGTTAATAAATAGGCACACCCAGTAAAAATAAGCTTTCACAAAAGTTACCAACCAGTAGCTTTTATAATTAAATAAACAGAAGCAAAAAAAAAAAAGAAAAGTAACAAAGAAACGCCCTTAGATAACCATTAAAAAAAAACATTCCGACACACCCGTACCAAAATGACAGTTAATGATCGCAGCTATTTGCTAAAATGACAGCTAAAACAACATACAAAACAGCAACAACAACAACAACAACAAGCAATTGAATAAAAAGATAAATAAATATAAAACAAAATTACAAAACAAAAAGAGCAAACAAACAAGTTGCAGCATGTAAAACATGTTATTTTATTTTAAAAGCTTGTATTAAGAGATGAAGCAGCAATAATAACAAAACAACAATAAAAGCGTCCGCAGTCCCCCGACCATTTAACACCATGTCAAAATATTGAGTAGGTTAGTAAAATGAAATAAATTGTTACAGCATAAAACGAATGATGGTCCGTTGAATCGACGTCAGTGTGCTCCACAACAATGAAGGGAAGA
Source organism: Dichetophora obliterata (assembly GCA_963920525.1). NCBI lineage: Eukaryota > Metazoa > Arthropoda > Insecta > Diptera > Sciomyzidae > Dichetophora > Dichetophora obliterata. The sequence goes on along the minus strand of OY986438.1, from coordinate 15,100,655 downwards.
ACTTTTAAAATTCATGACTGGCCGAAAATCGCAAGCGACTTAAAACATTTCAACGAGACACAAAAAGAAGCAACAGCAGCAGCAAAGATAGTAACAGGAATGAAAAAAGAATATGAAGAAGAAATACTTTGTCTTTAAGGCCAGCAATATAACTATGAACATTTTTTGAAAATCGAAAATTTGAAACATCGATAAATCACTTTAGAAACTTCTTGAAAATATGCTGTTTACATTTTAAAGCGAAATTCGAAGCCGTTTGAAAGTGGGAAGCTTTGAAAGTTTGAAAGCTGCACCCGGCTTCCATCAAGCCCAATAGTTTGAACGTGTTTTTCTCAGAAATGCATATTTATAAGTGGCGTGCATAATAACTCAAACAAATTTTAACCAATCAATTCGAAGTTTTGCTTTTTAATATTTAAAAATATATATAAATATATCAATTGTAATCAAATGGTAGAGCCAGACCAAAAACAAAAAACACTGAAACAGATTTTTAAGGAAATCTAAAAACAACTTCAGTTTTTCAACTATGCTTTGTTAGCGGCAAATTCCAACAGACTGTTGGAATCCATAATAACATAAGAATAAACTAAAGTAGAGCAAAACGAACAACAACAAAAAATATGAAAGGGAGAAAAACTGAGAAATTGACGTTGACACCTCATCGCCTATGTTGGTGCAGTGCGCTAAAATGCGCGAACCAGGGCCCGGGTTCGATTCTCGGCGTTTGCATCACAAAGATTTCTGATGCAGCCTGTAGCAGGGCCGAAATTGCAATACAATCAGCTAGTAATGTTTTCCTTTTCTTATTGAAAATGCTGCTCTTGCTGTTTCTTTGGAAAAAATTAGTTAGAGCAATTAATTGTTCTAACCTGACCTAAATCTCAGTAAACGATTTTAAACTATCTAACAACTACAATGTGTTTTTAAAATCAAGAAAGATTTAAACTATCAAATGCTTAGAATTTGTACTTAAATCATAGAAAATCAACATTTTTAATGCATAAAAAACTTTTTAATAATTGCAAAAATATGCCAGAGCGCGATTTTTGAAAAACAAATTTTATTTAAAAAAGACACAGTTTCGATTGTATCGTAAGTATAGACGTAGAATTTCTTTTTATACAGAAATAGAGAAAAATTCTGTTTTTTTTTTCATTTACACAGTAAAAAATATGAGGATAAATTTTATACTATTTAGTGTACATATAAATCCAAACAAAATATGTTTTAAAATGTATACCATAAAATTTTATAAAGCTTTCCAGACCATTTTTATCGTCAGACCAATCGAATCCACTATATTTTTAAATTTCCCAATTTCGGTGAATTTTTACTTTCGAACCAGAAAATATTTTGATTTGCACATGATATCCATATAAAATTTTTAAATTATATTTGTTTTATTATTTTTATAATACTGAGTGGCATAAAATTTATAAATTATTTGGAATAAAAAAGTTTATACCACACAAATGCTATAAAAAAGATAAAATTTACCCTCAAATTTTTTACTAAGCATATTTTTCAAAATTATTTTAAAGCATTTCATCTTCTAAATAAAAATTATTCAAAAACAAATTTGCTGTTCTTTTTGCCTTCTCCAAACTAACCTGATATAAAAAGCTCACAATTAAATTTATGTAAAAATTTTCTTTGTTTTAAAAAAGTTTTCGTTTGATATTTTTAGTGATGAATTTGTTGGTCTTGTTAATTTTTTATGTTGGTTAAAACAAAATTTAGTTCTAAGCTTTGTTAAATAAGTGTAAATATATATCGGAAAAATATGTAAAAAATATACATATATGTATATTTTAAAAGTAATCTAAAATTAAAATCTTAGTTAACAGAACATGTTTTTACATGAATTTAATAATTGTGAGCTTTTTAGATCAAGTAAGTATGCAGAAGACAACAACAACAACAACTCTGTATGGAGTCAATCATTATTAATATGCAAAAAATATAATGCATACTATAAATAACTCCAATTAATTATGGCATTTCAATAATAAATATAGTTTATGCTTATTAACGTATGTGTATGCTTTGAAAGCTCTATTTATTTTTGAAAAACCATAGTAAATTCGAATTATTTATACTATGCATTATATTATTTTCCATATTAAAAATTATTGACTCTTTACAGATTTATTTTTTTTGTTGTGTTGTATTGTGTATTTTTGATAAATTTGATATTTGCAGTAAATTTTGTAAAATTACAAAAACAAAATGTACAGTATTCAAAATACAACCCTGTGGCAAAAGTACAACGATGAAACCCAATTGTATTCTTTGTAAATTTCGTTGTGTATTAAATCAGCTGATCACATGGAGGAAGCTGCAGCCAACGCTGTGAGTTAATTTAATAATAAATAGTATAATTTAGTGTTTCATTTAAATTTTTGTATGATTTCCTTTAGCTAAATGTTGATTTAAATTAACATTTCTGAACAAAAGAACATAAAAGATTAGCTGGTTTTAAAAAATGCAATGCTTTCGTTGACAGTAAGTTGTAAGTATTGTAAATTTTGTCACAAATACACCACATCTTGAATACCCCTATTTAGTTGCGCAAACCTGCGTAGTAGTAATCCATACTGGCGTTCTGTAGCTACACGCATCTGTATTCATTTTACATATATATTTATAACAACAACAACAACAACAACAACAAAAGCAGCACAACAACAAACGACACGATTGCGAACCAAATGAACAACAGCAATAACAACAGCATAAACAGCTACTGAAGGAGCTTGTGTATTTCTCATACGTATACATCACTCAAACTAGGTATACATGTTAAGTGAGTGCATCATAACTTAAAATGTTACGTACTTAGTTTTTGCCACGCCCCCTCCGAAATTTTTTAACTAACGGTAATTTTGTTATTATAATACTTTTTAGATTCGAAGTTTTTTGTGTATTTAATTTGGAAAAATTTCTGTTATTTTGACATCAAAAGCACTCACATATATTCAAAATTGGAGAAATTTTCAGTGCAACGACTTTTTCATAAAACATCGTTACCTAAGAATGAGAAAAAAACGACATGAAAATCAAAGTTTGGTCTTTCGATGCAAATATCTCCGCTGTCCATAAATATATTATATTCAAATTTTTTTTTGTTCAAAAGCTCAATAAAAGCTCTTCTCAAAAATAGGTCGAACTGTACCGTTAAGTCAGTGTACATATGTTCTATAATTGTCAAAAAATCTCAAAAATATTGACTTTTTACTCAAAAAATTATTAAAAAATTGTTTTTGTTGTAAAAATTAAATTAACTAAAAATTGCACATCTGCCTACCTTTCATATGACAAAGCATTTATTTGCAAAAATTCTTCCAGCTAAGCGCAAAAATTATTTTACTGTTTTACTGTTGTAAAATTTTTTTATATTTTTTTCGCGAAATTTATTTTTTCCAAAATGTTGTTTTTATATTTTTTACAAAAAAGGCAAGTCTCAAAAATAATTTATATGAAAAAAATACCCCAATATCTCTTTCCAATCAAAAGTTATGGCTAAAAATCTATTTTTTCATACAATTGACTATCTATAGTAATAAAACTCATTTTCTGTTTGTTTGTTTGTTTGTTTGGCCTTTATACAAATCTAAACTGCTCAACGGATTTTGCTCAAACTAGGTACACATATTAAGTGTATCTTAACTTAAAATGTTACATACTTAGTTTTTGACACGCCCCCTCTGAAATTTTTCAACTAACGGTAATTTTGTTATTATAAAACTTTTTGTGTAATTAATTTGGAAAAATTTTTGTTATTTTGACATCAGAAACACTCACATATATTCAAAATTGTAGAAATTTTCAGTACAATGACTTTTTCATAAAACATCGTTACCTAAGAAAAAAAAACGACATGAAAATCAAAGTTTGTTCTTTCGATGCAAAAATTTCCGCTGTCCATTCTGATATTTCATTAAATTTTTTTTTGTTAAAAAGTTTAATAAAATCACTTCACAAAAATAGGTTGAACTGTACCGTTAAGTAAGTTTATATATGTTTTATGATTATGTGAAAAAAATGTCCAAAATATGGACTTTTTACTCAAAAAATGACGTAAAATTATTTTTGTTGTAAAAATGAAATAAATTAAAAATTGCACATCTAGCTACCTTTCATATGACATTGCATTTATTTGCAAAAATTCTTCCAGCTAAGCGCAAAAATTATTTTACTGTTTTTGCTATTAAAACAACAAGGCTAAAAATCACTCCCAAACCATACAGCCTTCAAGGACGATTTATGCACAAAAATATTTGTTATACATAAACACACAAGACTGCATTCTTACAAAACATTTTTTTTTCAAGAATCTTATCTTTTTTTTTAGCCATAACTCCCAAACCATACATCATAAAAAGACAATTTATGCACCAAAATATTCGTTAAGCCTCTGCCTGCAAGACTAAATCCTTGGAAGAATTTTAAAAATTATATTACACGTTAATTTTATATGTCCTTTTTTGTGATTTTTTTTTCGTGTTTTCGTCATAAATTCCCCATAAAATTCAAAATACATTTCATACAAGGACGATTCAAGCATTAAAATTATCGTCATAACATCGTCCTTAAATCGCGTTATTTCTTTGTCGAAATGCGTTTTGCTCTTTCTCTTATAGTTTAGGAGTTGTAGAACACCTTTTTGGAGTAATATTAGGCCAAAAACATCTGTTTTTTTCATAACTCCCAAACCATACATCCTACAAAGATAATTTATGCACTAAAATATTTGTAATACATATACACACAAGACTGCATTCTTACAAAAAAATATTTTTTTTCAAGAATCTTAGTTTTATACTTAATTTTTTTCCTTTGATTTTTTGGCGAAATTTTTTTTTTCCAAAATGTTGTTTTTATATTTTTTGCAAAAAAGTCAAGTCTCAAAAAAATTTTTAATTTATGTGAAAAAATTACCCCAATATCTTTTTCCAATCAAAAGTTATAAAAATCTATTTTTTCATACCAGCTTTATTAAAATTCTCTATCCTAAATATCTTTCTTATATTAATTAGTAAGTCTATATTTTTGCCGATACATTTAATTGCGGTGAATATTTGACATTCAACAATAATGCTCAACTAACACATTCAACAAAGACGTTATGGTAAGTATGTGTTAGTGTAGAGTTTATACCAAAACTTCGCGTGTTGAATGAAATGCCTACAAATTTTCGTTCCTATAGCATACTAAGCTTTAGTCGTGAAAAGTATGCCGGAAAATATTGTAAATTAGAAGAAAGCACTGCATTATTAACACGGTTTCAATAATTTAGAAAAGTCGGTAACTGTTAGTCAATTTATTTCTTTTCGCACACAGCCTAAACTTTCAGCAAAAAACTTAATGGCACTCTTGCACTGTTCTTGAAGTTTTTTTAGCTGAATTTATGTCGATCAACTGTTTAAGGTATAATATACGTGTAAAAAACGAAAAACAGTAGCTTGTTTCAAACATTTTTTTGAGGTACAAGGTTTAGTTATATTTTTTTTAAATTTATACGGGTTATTGTACATAAAAACTTCTTTAATAAATTTTTTTTTAGAAATTTTCTGGCTTTTTATAGAGGTCGCTAAAAATGAAATTGAAAAAAAAAAACATCCAAAACTGTTCGATTGATATGGCCTTCCCATGTATCTGACACAAACAAATCAAATGTAATTTTAAAGTTTAGGTCAATAATTGAGCATACGGAAGAACTCTGGGGGTTTTTTTAAATTTGAAAGTTTGAGTAAAAAGTTAAAAAAAAATAGATTTATGCGAACTTTTTTATCAATTAAAAAAAATGAAAGAAAAAAGGTACCTTCATTTAGGTGGGATGCTTAAAGGACAAAATAAGGAACCAAATGCAATAAGATTCATTCAAATTGAATCAATAGAATTTGAGTTATCTATCGAACAGTTTTGCATGTATTTTTTCAATTTAATTTTTAGCAACCTCTATAGAAAGCCAGAAAATTGCCAAAAAAATTTTTTATAAAGTATTTTTTATGTTCAATAACCTGTATAAATTTCAAAAAAATATAACAACTCCTTTTACTTCAAAAAATGTTTGAAAACCAGCTGCTGTTTTTCTATTTTTACACGTATTTTATACCTTAAGTCAATAATTTTGTAACAGGTTGCTGTATATACTATAATTGGAAATTAAAAAGCGACTGCTTTCTTAACTAACACCTTTTTGCTAATTTACGTTAAGAAAGGCCTGTACAGTTTTTCGCATAAAAAAAGGAATTCTGAAGATTTAAGAAATTGCATCAACTATCAGACTCAGTTTATTTTATTTTTTATTTTAGACACAAACCAATTGTTATTTTCCAACTGGAAAAACTACTAGAATATTAAGGAAGTTTGGTGCCCATTTTCCTTTTATTTTACAAAATTTAATATCCATTTGCAAAGTGCAAATAAAAATTTTACCAGTAACCAGTAAATTCAGTTTGAAACTAAAATACAATTTTTGATTGTGAAAAAATAGTGATAAAATTATTCCATCGTTAAAAAAAGCACGGTAGATTTTTTAACTAATATTTTTATAGTGGTCTCAAACTTAAAATTCAACATGTTTTTCAAAATTCCAAAATTTTAAGAAACATTTAAACGAGAAGTGTATATTAAAATGTTTATATAAATTACTCCCGAGTAACACCGGGTATATCAGCTAGTATGTATATATACTTTTTTGAGTCATACATTTTTTTGTATTCTTAAAACACGCCTCAATATACCCTTAAACTTTCAAATAAATTGCTTCAATAATCTACTCTTGAGAAATGCTCATTTTTGAACCTTTATTTCGTGTATTGCTGGCCTTAAATTTAAGCAATGACGAACAAGATTGTTCTTAATCATATTCCACGCTGAGCTTATGCTAGAGATACAGTCCATTAAATAGAAGTTGTTGTGGGCGTGTTGAAAGCATACAATTTGGAAAAACTACAATAAAACAAACAAGCTGCAGTGATGGTAATGAAGATTGTCGGTTGGTTTAGTTCAAGTCTTCTTTCTTGAGCTGTTCTCAATGACGGCTATTAAACTAGGATAAAGCATTCAATTATGTATTGAAAAATTTAATGGCAAATACTTGCTGGCAGGTGTAGAGTTTAAATTTCAACAATAATGTCATAGTAAACACTCAACTTTTAAACTTTCAAAGAAATTTCAAGATTGAACAACAGTGAAAGTGGATAGAAAGACTTTTTTAAAGATTTTCATTTCAACGAACAAAGAGTATAAAATACTTGCCGCCTTGTTTTGTAAATCGGAAACGCAAGCCAACGACAAGCAAGACACGAGAAGCAATATAATTTTGTATAGAAAAAAGTATTGCTTCTCGCGTCTTACTTGTTCGTTGGTTTGCGAGCGTTTACAAAATGAGGCCATTACTCTTATTACTCCAAGACTCCTTATTAACTTTTATTACAGTTTTTCTCTTTTATTATTCAAAGTTTCTAGATGATTGATTCTCTTATAAAGGGCTTTTCTATTATTCTAATGCTTGGTTTTCACTATGTCATTTTCAGTGGTCAGTTGTTGTCATTCAAATTGAAAATAACAACATGTTGTCATTTTTTTCTAACTTTGGCAATCTTGGAAAATTAAAAACAAATAAATTATTAAATGGAGCTATGCAAAAAATGTTATAGAGGTTTATTAAGGTGATAATCTTTTGTGTCATCATAAAAATGACACAGTGAAAACCAAGCATAAATTTTCTTTTTGAGTTTATCAAAAAACTCTTTCTGTTTGAGCTATTACGAGCATTAAAAAGATGTTCTTCTCTTCATAACATAAGCTTCGTTTTTATTTTAAGATAAAATGGGTTTTTTCTTATTACTCTTGATTTTTTCTTTATTTTATTGAAAAGGTTTTTGCATTATTAAAATTAGATTTTTTCTTGGTTTTAGTAAAAAGGTTTAATCACTCATTTTTTCAAATGCGCAAGTTGTTCTTATTAAGAAGGTTTTTTTTAATATTTCACGATTTCTTATTGATTTTGTTAAAAAAACATTGACACTTGAAATAAAACAGGCTCTAAAACAAAAAATCTTTTTAATAATTAAATCAATCAAGAATGTTAAAATAATAAGAAGACAACCCTTTAATATAAAATACAGAACAAACCTTTTATTTATCCGAGGGATAACTTTTTTAATTCGTTAAAAATAACCTATTGAGCAGAATCATTTTAATATCTAATAGCAGAAATATGATAATAATAAAAATGTTCTATATATTTAAATCAATCACTTGAAAACTTTCCAACAATAACAGGAAAAACTTTCCAACAAAATCAAAGAAAAGAGATTGGGTATAATTATTTACTCTCTATTGCTCTTGGCTGTGTTCTAGTTTAGAGGGCAATATTTTTCGCTCTGCTGAGTTTTATATAATTTATGTTAAATTTATATTATAAGAAAAAGTATTTAGTAAATCCATTTTGGTAATTTTTCGCTTTTTTACTTCAAAAGTTCTCATGTGTTCGTGTTTACGAAAAAGATAAAAAATATTATTATCAACTTGAATATCCTATCCGGTCGTAAATATCCTTTGTACTCGAGCCCTCAATTTGTGACGCTTTAAGCATTTAAAATTTAATATCCTCTTCAAATAGAGCCTAATTCAATAAAACCACTCTTAAAATCTGCTATTTCGAAATGTTTACTCTCTATTATCAATAAGTAAATAAACCACAATTTCTCTTATATTTAATTAGGAGCGTATGTGAAGCGTCCTTAACAGCAATTTAAGCTGCTTCCTTGAATTTTGGTACAAAGTCAATATTGACATAGTTGCAAACGAGAACTGTGACTGACTATAAAAATTAAAAACAAAATCGCGGCGTTTCTCAGAATATCTGCTGCTGCGACCTGCTCATGAGAGTGAGTGCGTTCTGTTGTTTACTTAAAGATTTAAAAAAAATTTTATTGTTTTTCCTGAAGTATTTCAAGTATTTCTATAGCTGAGGAGAAAAAAAATCATATACAACTATTTACAAATTTTAGCTGCTTGAAGTTTTTTTTTAACTTTTTTCACAAGATTGAAAACATGCTTGACAGCAGAAAATAATTTCCACTGCAATTCAATCTTATTGTTATTTCCACCGAATAACTTCCGTTGTTAATCAACACTTTAGGAAGTTCTATCGAAATCTATGTATTAGCTTACAAAAGTTTCTTATTTTTTAGCTCGATTAAGTCATAAATTTAAATAGGTTTTACATAATAATTCCAAGAAATTGTAGAAACTTTTGTGTGTCAACACAACTCTTATCAGTTAAAAGTCAAAACCACGTCTTTGTACGAGTATTTCTAATACTACGTGCGGAAGTTGTCCGTCAGTCAGGCTTGCTGCATGCTTTTGATTCAATTTTCCCTTACAATTACAACTTTTATGATAAGCTTACTTTGGTCAAACAGTCAAACAGTCAAACCACAAAAAGCTATATTAAGCGATTTAATTAAAAATTACTTCATCTTCAATCGATTCTTGAAATGCATTCAAACATGTTCTCGTAATACTAATGCCACAAAATAAAATGCTCAAAATAAATTATGAACTCATTGAATTGGATTTCAGTTTTATTTTATTCATATTTTGTTTTATGGTTATGAGCTTATCACTAAAATTATTAATGGATCTTTGAGAGTAAAAACTTTGTGTTGCAAGCAGATTTCATAATGAACTTCCATACAAAGTTTTCTATGGTTTGTTTGTGAGAAAAACACTCTAGTTCACAAGTATAGATCCACTTTGAAAAGTATATTTTTCTGTCTGTCACAGACACAATTTTGAACAATTTACTTTTCAAAAATAAATTCCAAAAAAGCTCTTGCCTTTGACAAACGTTTCTATGAATTCATGGAGGAAAACAATCTTTTAAATGAGTGCGAATTTAACATGTACACGGTTAGAAATCTTGTACTAAAATTGAAACTTTTCTGTACTACATATAAGTCCACACGAGCTTTGGTTTCAAATCTAGTATTTGGTTTGGCTTAATATTTAGTGCAGGCTTGGATTAAAATATTAAAAAAAAACAAACATCGCGAGACTCGAACCCAAGACAACCAGTTTGTAAGTTCTCTAGTCTAACCACTAGGCTATTGCGCTGTGCGTAATAGCAGCAATAAGCAGGCATATGAACAGAATCGCCTAAATTGAGTTTCAGCATTGCCAGGCTAACTTTTTATGGGTTCAAATTCAAATTAAGGCCGTGTGCGAATTGATTTAAATGCGACCAAACCAAATAGTGTCGATAAGGCAGTGATTCATAATTTAGGAAGCATTAAGGTAGCTCGAGAATTTCCTAAATTATTTAGGAAGCACCCAATTTAGTTTAGGTCGCATTTAGATCAATTCGCACACAGCCTTAGTATCCAAATGCACTAGAATTTAGTCTAAATTGTATTAAACAAAAAGTAATTAAAGTTCTAAAATTTAAACCAAAAAGCTCGCAAGAACAATGTAATATTTACTGTGTTTAAATTTTAGTACTGTAGAGTTTTAAATATGAATTAGTATTTGAAAAATTTAAATTTGAAACCGCAAGGTAAGAGTGAAGTAATATTTTAGTGGGTTAGATATCTAACCGTGTAGGCTTGTTTCATAACAATAAATCCATTTCTTACTAGTTAACTGTTTTTTAATATTTATGGAACTAATGGTTTCTTTAAGGAAGCTAATGTATTAGATTAGGAAAAATTTTAAATACCGGAACGAAAATTTTTGACAGATTTTGTAAATGGTCTAATCGCAGCATTTTATATCGAGAATGTGGAAAGATTTTGCATTAAAAATTTATATTGCATACTATTTCATTCAGGCACCAAAAAAACTGATTATTTTGAAAGTTTTAGATCAAAAGATCATGTATAATTCTTTTATATATAGCAATGTGACGCTAGGGAGCTAGAGATTTCATTTTGTACATGATTTCCTTTTCATGATTTTAAACATAAAAATCACCTGAAACCAATTATTTTGTGATAGATATTTTTTCGATTAGAAATAAAAGTTATTTCTTGATCGTTATTTTTTTTTCAATCAGAAACAAAAGATATTTCTTGGTCATTATTTTTTTCAATCAGAAATAAAAGTTATTTCGTGATCGCCATTTTTTCTAGCAGAAATAACAGTTATTTCGTGGTCGTTATTTTTTCAATCAGAAATAAAAGTTATTTCTTGGTCATTATTTTTTCGATCAGTAATAAATGTGAGAAAACCCTTACGAAATATGATTTCTCTTTAAACTTATTAAATCGGCAATACTGTTGCACATTTATAATTGTTTTCTTGAAAAATCTTTTTTAGTTTTTTGTATACAAACTAAATACGTTGTTACAGATTTTTTTTCTTCAAAAAAGTACAAATTTTTATAATTTTTTTTTATATTAATGAATGAGAAAAAAAAAATAAAGTGTAATTCAGGACCGATAAAACAGAAAAATGAAAAAATGTAATTTAATTTTGTATTAAACGAGTATTTATTATACTTATAAAGTTCAAACTTTCGTTCAAATTTTTCAGCTTTTGTCAGCATTTTCCAACTTTAAGTGCCATTCATCATTTTTGTTGCCACTTTTTTCAATATTCAAACTAAGATTGGCTCTCAGCACTCTCACAATATAAAATTTAAATAAATTTTCTCTAATGGATTTTTAGTTTGTTTGTTGATAGAAAGTATTTCAGTCAAAAAATAATTTTTTTCTTCTGTTCGAAAAAATCGATCAAAAAAATATCTTTTATTTGTGATCGAAAAACATAACGACCAAGAAAAAATGTTTATTTCTGACGGTAAAAAAATAACTGTTATTCTGATCAAACAAAAAAAAAATGACTAAGAAACAACTTCTTTTTCTGATTGAAAAACTAACGACCACAAAATAATTTTTATTTCTGATCGAAAAATATCGATAAAAAATAACTGTTATTAAATGATTGATTGATGGCGATAATCGTTATTGGCGGTCCCTGATTGTATTGCATACTTTTAGGGATTTTTTAAGTAGTTTTTTTCTTCATAGATTTACGCTTTAGACCAGCGATGCTCAGCACCTAACTCTTTTTACTCTTTTACAACAACTTTAATATTTTTATGATTGTTGTACACTCGCGCTCCAAAAAAAGCCGAGTTAATTATTTGATAACTAATATTATTTTAATTGAATTATAAAGCAGTGTTCCAAATCATGAATAAACAAGCTCATCGAAACTATATAGAAATTCTTAAAAAAAAGACTGTTGAGAGTCCATAGTACCTGATTTGACCTCTCAAGGTCATCACAATTTTTTCAACTTATTTTTAAAGTTGTGGTGTTCTAATTTTGTTGTCGCGAAATTAATTGCATTTTTACAGCCATTATAAATAAAAGCAAATACAGCAAAAAAATAAAATTAACGTTTTTCAATAGAATTTGACGAAAAATAAGGTTATGTAACAAAATATTCGATACAATATAAAATGAAGCGTGTAGCGAAGAAATTTCCTGTACTTTTTTAACTTAAAAAAATGGTGCTTCTATAAATTATACTTAAAAAATATTCCGATAATACCATTTGCATTTTTACAGAAATTAATTGCACGTAAAAATGCCTTTCCATTTAACTTTAAGAACATTGAAATTGGTTAAGAATTTGCAATTTTAACGTTTTTTTTTTGTTGTTGTCAAAAACTGATTCCTATGTAATTTATGTTTGCTTTTATTTCATTAAATATTTTTAAATAGCCTTATTAAATTCTATTGAAAAAAAGAGCATTTTATTTTTCATTTCCAATAGGCCAAATGACTGTAAAAATGCAATTAATGTCGGCACAATAAAGTTCGAACACTTCAACTTTAAAAATAAGTTGAAAAAATTGTTATGACCTTGAGAGACATTTCCTTCTTTAAGAATTTATATAAAGTTTAGATGTACTTGTTTATTTATGGTTTTGGTCTGCACTGTTTCACAAATGTAGTTTTTCTTTTTCGTAAATGTTTAATAAATGTTTCATAAACATTTTTGTTTTAGTAAAAATGAAAGGCATTGGCTAAAGATAATGAAAAAATAGTTGATGCAAGGAAAGAAATATATATTAAATTTGTTTTTTAATTACTTAATTTCATAATTACTTAACTACCTAATTATTGAATTACCCAATTAAACTACAACATTGTCAGTTTATCACGTGAAGATATGTAAATATGTATAATATTAAAAACACATGGGGACTTTATTTAAAATCTTTACGCTGAAAGCATGTTTATAAGTAATAAAAATTTGGCTTTCAAATACCTCTTCCCCATGTTAGTTACTTTCGCTAAAATTTGTAATCGAACACAACGACTTGCAACGTTGGTTGACTAGACCAGTCCGACACGTGACAGTAGTTGCCTCATTTTTCTCTTGCATTTAATAAAATTGAAAGAAAGTTTGAACGTACAATGAAGAAACAGAATGTAATCTATTTAATTTGACAAATGGACTTCACTTCCAATGTATAATTTTAGAATTGGCTGTACAATAAACTCAAAAAAATAGTTAAATTTGTCTGTACGTGACCGTGGAATGCTCCATAATGTTAAAAAATTTCACAAAAAAAAAAATCATAAAATAAGTAAAAAAATAAAACTATTAAACAAAAAATAAAAAAAGGATATCTGAAAACCTCCACGCGTTTAAAGCTGGGTAAATCAGAATGTATTCTGACTAGCAAAAAACTGATTTTAGTTAGTTTGGAATTACTTGATTCATTATTTTTACAGTGTACATATAAGTTCGTTGTCGCAGACTCTGCCAGCACACGTGTTATTGGTAATTCCTCATTGCATCCAGATTTAAAAAATTTTTTGATGTTGTTGCTTTTTGTTTTTTTTGCTGTTTTTGCCCTCTTCACATAATTTTCGTGGGCATCGCTGCTTAAGACAAATCTTGTTTAAAGAGACTTATAGTCAATTTTCCCATTGAATAATGGTATTTTTTTAATAGGATTAGTAAAGTTCTGTTCGACTATGTTTAAGGGTACTTTTTACGTTTCGAAGGAACATTTTCGTAGTCTATTTACACATTGTGCGACTACTCTAGTAAGAATAAAAACTTTTTAGCTAAGGCCAAACAGCGGTCGAACATTGCCTGATTTTAAATATTTTTCTCGCCCATACAAGGGTCGTTTTCAGGTCTTTTTGGCCAAATAGCGTCCGTATAGCGACCGTATAGAGGCTACTTTTAAATAATATACAAGTGACGATACTATCAACATCAGCATCGCGGAATGAGACCTGCTTTTGTTGTTGCGAATACGTTTGAATAAAATCTTATACAACTTTGGTGGCATACCACGAGCTAACAGCAGCCATAAGACTAAATTTTGGCCTTATACGGCTGTTTTTTGACCCATCTTTCGGCCGAGAGGCTTTATGGAGTATTTTTAAGCCATGTTCAACTTTTGTAAAGCTGTTCAGCCCATATTCGAACGCTGTTCATCCGCTAATATTTTTACTTGGGTACCTTTAAGGCTTGCATGGTTACAACTACGTTTAGGAGTACTTTTTTCAACATACATAAAAATCTTTTCGAAAAATGTTAAAACGAAAACAAATAAAAAATTCGATAGATGGAGGATTAAAATATTCTACAAAAAATTTTTTTTAGCAGTTTCATTTCATTTTAATTAGTAAAGAAGTAATTAGAAATTAGTAAATTGAAAACCTACATTAAAAATTACTCAGACGTAATCTGTTAGTTGAAGTCTGTATTTATATATAGTATACATCTACTATACAATTAGGGTATTCACAAGGTGTGCTATCATGTCATATTGTCCTACGATTTTACACTAGTTTAAACATGTTATTGTTGCCTTCCCTATAAAAAAGTACTAATACATAAAAACTCTGAAAGCTATGATTATTGAAGTGTCGAAATCTAATCAGCTGTTTCTTATTTGCATTTATTTATCTTGAAAAATTTAGTAGTAAAATTTTACGACAATATGACATGATAGCACACCTTGTGAATACCCTAAATATATTTGTAGATGTGTGTATGAGTGCGTCAAGTAAGAGCCAAAACCGATTAATGTATCGAATGAAATTTTAGCAGAGTTTTTAAAAGAATGCGAATCAGTTAGAGGCTATATGAAAATTTTATTGAACAAAGGGGCGTGGCACCTTCTATACAATTAGGCTCGTTTTCATGGCTTACCTCTTTAACTATATATACGATATAGCATGAAAACTCGGTGCAATATCACAAATTACTGACACCATCTTACTGAAGGAATAATTTTGTATATTAAAAAAGAGGGCGTGGCACCTACCATATATTCGAACAGTTAATATGGCTTAGGGGGCATCCATTAATTACGAGAGGCGTTTAGGGGGGCGGGGGGTTAAGCCGAATCTCACTCACTCTCGCGTGGGGGAGAGGGGGGTTCTCACAAGGATGATGCAATTTTTTATCCGCAAGAAGCAGTGTAATTATGGGATAGCTGGTTAAATTGAGTAAAACGTGTTTCTCTACTAAAATATGACTAAATTTTACACAATAATATGTATATTTATATTTAATATTGATATTAATAAATCCAATGCAATGAAGCATATATTAACATATTTACACTGAAAACACGCCTTTTGAACAATCTCACGTGAGATTAGAGGGGGGGAGGGGTCGAGCCAAATCTCACGATATCTCACTAGGGAAGACGGGAGGTCAAAAATTGCAAAAATCACCTCACGTAAGTAATGAACGCCGCCTTAGCTCTTCATTTCAATTGATATTGAACCTTAGGTTAGGTTAGATTAAGGTGGCGGCGGGTTTTTAGACCAGCCCACTAAGACCATATTATGGGTCCTTTGTGATACCCCAGAATGGAATCAAGTGAAAGTTTTGTTTAGGATGTTTTTAATGTGGTAGAAGCTGCAGAAACATGTGATATTAAATCTGAAGCAAATATTATGCCTTGACCCCAGTCAAATACAGGTTTCTAAGCGTTCCTCTCCACAAACTCTTCCTACCACCTCCAACTACAACTTCTCATCGCAAATTCATGTGTTTTAAAGTTCCTTTGATTAGAAATAAAGAAAGAAAGGTAGAACCACGGCCCAGCCAGGATTCGAACCCGGGAACCCTGAGCGAAGTCAAGCGCTCTACCACTAGATTATCGAGGCTGCCGATATTAAACCTTATTGAAATATGTTCTTGAATTATCCTGTAGGAGTGTTTGGCACTTTTTCTCTTCTATTTCATGAGATTAATTAAATAATTTAGTTTTCATTATTTAATTATTCATAGCTCATAAGTAAACCAAATTTTTATGTTATTTCCTTATCTGTTAGAGCTAAGCTTAGGACATTGTATAAAATAAATAAATAAATTAAGAAATTAATAAATTCAAGTCAGAGAATGGAAACTCAGTACAAAACTACCACTCACTAACACCATATTACTATAAAAACTAGAACAACATTGGAAAAGAGGAAGTTGCACCTTCCATAGAACTAATCGTACTTATGAACAAAATTTATAACCAATAAAAAAAGGAGAGCGGCACCCAGTGGCGTAAAAAGCGGGCCCGCGTTGTGGGCGGGCGCAACTAAGCTAGGGGCGCCCTCAAGTACCTTGATGAAATTGATAACTAAAGTGTAGAACGACGCACAGTGTAAAAAAGGCGGCCAAAAACCTAATATATCGACGTTTGAATTTTTCCAAATTTGTATAGCTTTCAATAGAAAATGTCTTAGGCGAAAAAGCCAAAATGAATTTTTTTTAAAGTTGCATTTTTAAAACTACAATTTTTCTTGTTAATTAAATTATATATATTTTTTTTTATATCAAAATAAAGTTAAAAATTTCTTATGTCTGGCAACATTACTGTTTTTGTTATAATTTTGAAGATATGGTTTTAAGCTTATCATAATAGTAAACATTAAAAGCGGTATACAAATTTCTAAATATTCAATTTTTGAATGTGTTAAAAAAATAATTTTTAGAAAGATTGACTGTAAGTTTTTCACGAAAACATCATTAGAACTGCGTTACACCAAATCAAAAAAAAAAAAAAAAATCTTGCCAATACTGGCTAATGCGGTAGATATAAATTTTTTATGGTGACATGTTTAGTTAAAATTTGAGATATATTTGAAGTATGGCAGCTGATTATTTTTAAAATTTTGATTTATTTACAAACACAAAAAAACTAAACTTTTAAAATTTCCTTGCTGTAATCAAAAAATTTTACAAATATAAACAAAAACGTAGTTAATTTGTGTGGGTGGTATTTTCCATGGCTGAGTTAATTTTTAATTTTAATTCTTAAGTAGTTTGTTGTTATATAATTCATAAATGTGTTAACTTATAAATGTGTAATTACTTGTTGTTATCTATTTCAATTTCAATTTTAATTCAATTTTAATTCATTTTTAATTACAATTTTAGTTCTAATTTTTAATTTTAATTTTTAAGGGCTTTGTTGTTATACATATATTCTAATTTGCGGCATGCACAAGAAATCTTTTCTTATATGCTAACATACCTGCTCAATAAATACAAATAAAAATACGAAAATATAATTATTTACAAGAGAAATTTATGTAGCAAATTTCGTTGTTTTGAGACAAGACTGAAGTTTTAGGCGAAAATGGGTTTCTTTTATATGGGAGGTGGGTGTGGCAGAGGTCGGATTTTTATTACTTTATCAAGATTTCTTAATTTGTCATGAAAGATATTCGTTCCAATTTTCTTAGTTCTACGATAACTCCTTCAAAAAACCGACTATTTTGAGCAAAAGTCTTCTTTGTTTGGCAAAATTCGATTATGGTCAGAGTCGATTAGCCCGTTTGCTTTCATATTTTCAGCAAGTCAGCAACTGATGTTATTTTAATCACTCAATTAGTCATATTTTGTGACGTTAGCAAACTCTTTAGTTAACAGCTAACGTCAAATACAAAACATCTTAAACTTATCATTTCACTAATAAAAAAATTATTGATCCCATTAATTCAAACTTTAAGTTTGCTTACTTTTTTAAGTAATTAATATGCGATGTTTTTTTACCTACTTTGTGATAAAATCTTTTATTAATCATCATCATCATATTCTATTAAAATAAAATATAACTTTATTTATAAAATAAGATATTTTTAAAATGTAACTGTTGTAATAAATGATGATCATCATATGACCATTGAATTAAAAAAGCCTCTTTTTGTTCTCTTTTTTTTTTTTTGTCAAGAGCTCTCTTGTTTTCTCCTACGCTTCTAGTAATCTAGTAATAAAATAGTTTTACTCTAAAAGTAAATAGCAGGGCGCTTTTAGAAACCTGCGTGCGGGCGCACAAAATATAGTTACGCTACTGGCGGCACCTACCATACAACTTGAATGGTTTCTTTGACTTGGCTGATAAACTATACATGATAAAGCATGGAAATTTGGTATGAGCCATCAGTTATTAACATAATTTGACAAAAAATAGTTTAAATATGTTAGCTTTTGAACTTTATAGGATATAGCATGGAAACTTAGTAAATTCGCTAGCATTATTTATCACAAAACGAACACTGAAAAGAGGGCGTGCGCACCTGATACAATTAAAATCGTTTGTATAGCTATGATTTTAAATATTTGCCATAAAGCAAGGAAACTAAGTATGAAGCAAAAATTCAGAAGATAATCTAAGTGAAAAGTTGGAGACATTTCAAATTGATTTGAAGCAAAAACGACCGCATTTGAACAGGAAAAAAGAGGTCTTCCACCATGAAAACACAGCGCCGCACAGTGAACTAACTGACTCCATATAAGCGATGGACAAAAATAGAAGGAGTCCTCCTATGATAATGAAATTTATATGCTGAATTTGTATGAGTCAATTAAGAAAAATTTTAAAAATGGTCGAAATCGATAAGACCCTATGGGTATATCCTTTGAACCTATATTAGCATTTTACTTGATTTTGTATGGGAGGTACATACAAAAGTCGACCGATCTGTACAAAAAATCGTCAGAAGGGTAGTCAAATAGAGTTAAAGATGTGTACTGAAAATAGTCCAAATTGGTTGAACCCTACGGGTATCTCCTAGGACCTATACTAATATTTTACTTGATTTTGTATGGGAGGTACACACAAAGGTTAACCGATCTTAATAAGAATTCGTCAAAATAATAGTGAAATAGAGTACCAGATGTGTACTGAAAATGGTTGAAATCGGTTTGACCCTAGGGTTTTATATAGACTCCCTAGGACCCATATTAATTTTTTTACATGATTTTGTATGTACATTTTTAATTTAAGCATTTTTTTCAACAAAAAAAAAATATTTGTAGGGCGAAGAAGGAAAAGTTATTTTCAGTTCCTTATTGTATAATATATGTACTTTAATAATCCGAAAAACACTTATTTTAACATATTCTGTTTCTTTTCCCATCAAAATATGCTAATTTTTCATTATTTCTCATTCAAATATATCAAATTTCGAACCACTTAAAAATATTTTATTCAAGTTTTAATAAAACAAATAACTTTTTATATTAACACATAAACTTCTTAAAATTATGAGCTTGAATTGGCTTAGTTTTATTAAAAACTGAATTTTTGGCAATTATTTGTATAAATCACCTCAAAGAAGCCATGTCCAAAATTAGAATTTCTTAAAAAAATACTCAACTTCAAAGCGTTGCAGCTCAACCAAAACGCATTTTACTGCTCCAATAATTTAGATTATCAATAGTCAAAGTATTATCTGTCGATCGAGACACAAATTTTTTAAATTTTTATTCACTAGGCAGTTTACAGTGCGCCGCACACATTTGCAGTCGCAACAATCCATAAATTGGGCTACGAACTGCTACGCCATGTACCATATTCTTCAGACTTTGTGCTCTGCGACTATTTTCTATTTCTGAACCTAAAAAAAAGGCTAAAAAACGGTACGAGATTTGGGTCGAATGAAGAGGTAGATCATCACTGAAACAATCGCCTATTTTAAGAATCTTGATAAAACCTATTATTTGGAAGAAATAAAAACTTGGAAAATCTCTGGACCTAATTTATGGATTAAAAAGGAGACTATGTGGGAAATAAAATGCTTTTTTGCCGAAAAAATAACTTTTATTTAAAAAATCACTGCCTACCAAATTGCTGAATGTAAAAAGTTCTTGCTGAAAATATTAATATTGTAATATCCCAATCAAATTTTTCTACGGAGACTTCACATGTTATAAAACTTGTCAAAAACATAGAAACACATATTAAAATATTCTGCCCTGCTATCACTTGCACTCATTAGCAGCGAAAAATCAACAAAAATACAGTGACTATCAACAAAAGTAATATATTCCTATATATCTATCCTATTTATCTGTCTTTTGACATATAAACAAGTATTTCTAAATCTGTTTTGACAGAACTTATCAAGTATTTTTTTATATTATTTTTGTATTTTTTTTTGTATTCTTTTTTTGTATTTATGTCATACAATTAATATGCTAGGAATAAATTTCTTTTGTCTTACACACGTGAGAGTTTTTCACCCACTTTTTTGGTTTTTTTTTTATGTTACAAAGGATATATGATATCTTTACATAAGTATGAGCAACAAACACAAGGCACAAACTTATTGTTTTTTATTTTTTTGTTTTTGTTAGTCACTTTTGTTGTTGTCAATTTAACGCTATCATAACGTATTAATAAACATGTAATTTGATATAATCAGAAAAATAATAGCTGTAACAACAACAACAAGGTCAACAAAAACAGCAATGGCAACAATGTGGAGCAATTGCTGAAGACTATAAGAAAATGTGTATGTTTTGTTAAAACAACAACACACCAACGTTACAGACTTTAAGCTTTGACTACTCTACAAAACCTGGCAATGTTTTTATTTATTTTCACTTAAGACCCCGACCCTGAGTCAAAACTCCACAAACTCTTCTGCTACTTTTACTTCTTCCTCTTCTTCTTAACCCTCGACGTCGCACAGGTAACACGAAACTTAAAACAACCAACGGTTCCATGGCGGTTGCACACATGATTGCCTGATTAGAGTCGGTCAAGCAGGGCCAAGCCAAGCCAAGCCAAGCCAAGACGAAGAAAAGATTTGTCTTTAAGCTGTTTATTGCTGCGGTAGGGCAATAAATTTCCATCGGCTTAAGAATTTCATGGTATTAATTCCACAAATTGTTGAAATATTTGACAGGAACTCTGCTCTGCTCTAAGCTACACTTATGAAGAAGCAAGAAAAAAAAAAATATGTAATGAAATATTTTAGCTAATATCTGTTCAATGTCTGTTAAAAAATAGAAAAATATTCCGCTTCTAAGAAAATCAATACTATACTTTTACGAATAAAATCGTTCTGTTTGATTGAGATAATATTTTGTTAATGTTTTTAAGGAGAAAAACATGAAAGGTCTGCTAAAAATAGTCTAAAAAAAAATCAATATTTGATATCTATGCCACCAACGTCGCATATATTTTTTTGTTTTTAATTAAGACTCATTGCTATGACTTCGATTAAGTAAGAGCTCGCACAATCTTGGGAGGAAAATCTCAAGAGGATGAAGTTCTTGTGTTTAAACTGTCGAACTTTAATATTAGACTATACGACAACTTTTGAACATACATATTCTAATATAACAGATTAAGAAGAATACAGATAATTTTTTCAATTTTTGCTATATGTTCTTCAGTTGGACAAAGAAAATGCTTCTTTTTTGCTTGAGAAATGAAATTTCTTTAACAGATATGAATAAAATTGCGGAAGGTCTTTGGTGACCACATTAAGAACAAGAGTGTTTCAGTGGTTCAAGCTGTTCAAAGAGGGACGAGATAGCATCGATGATGAAATTCATCAACGACGGCAAATAACATTGACGGATGAGCAACACGACGAGTAAATCAAGGAAATGGTGCTCGAATGTCATCGTTTAACATTTAAAGACCTTGCTGATACTCTCAACATTTCAATTGGATCCATTCAAAACGTTTTAAGAGAGCATTAAGGGCTCGAAAGAGAAAAATCTCATTTCAAAAATCATTTCTCAATATCAAAACATTAAATATTGCAATCCTTCTCTGTGCTTCTTTTTGCCAAAATAGCGACTCATATAGTTCCGTTACCGATCCGTTACTTTTCAGTAAACTAAAAAGACAGTTCCGCGGATACCGTTTTGAATCGATCGAGGAAATAAAAGTTGAATCAAAAAATGCTCTTATTTTTTGAGTACAGTAAGCCTTTTGATGTTATTTACTTTGCTATAGATTAAACAATAAATGGCGCTGCACTACACATTTTTGTATAAACTACAAAAAAAAAAAAAAAAATCCTAACCGCTCATTTAATTAGCAGGGAAATTTGCCAAAATGCATTTTTGGGTATTGTTAGTCTTTTGGTGCTATTTGATTTACAGAAGAGGGTAATGTAGGACGAATCTCCTATAAAAACTATGAAAAACTTATGACCGGCACATCAAGTTAACATGGAATTTTGTAAATACATTAAGTGTTATAGGAATAAGTAAGTATGAATTTTTAAGTGCGATAAGTCTTTTGGTGCTATTTGGTTTGCTGTCTCTCGAACACTAGGGGACGTTGCCGTACAAATTTATTTATAAATCACGACAAAACCTTGACCGCTCACCCAATCAGCCTGGAAATGTGCAAATAAAAATTTTTGGCAACAAAAAGTCTTTTGGTGCTATTTGGTTTGTTTTCTCTTCAACACAAGAGGGCACTGAAGTATAAATCTATATATATAAAAATGGATGTATGTATGTGGGTATGTGGGTATGTGGGTATGTGGGTGGGTATGTGGCTATATCAAGTATAGACTCCAAAACCGCTGAACCGATCTTTATGAAATTTTCAGGGAAAATAAAGCCACATCTTGAGAGTGTTCCTGTGAGGTTTCGTAACGATTGGAGAAGGGGGCGTGGTACCTCCCATACAAGCCAAATTTGCTCCATCGATCACAAACAAAAAAAGGATAGATATCAGGCGGTTTCAATAGTAAAAAACTAAGATTTGGTGATTTTGTTCAGATGGTTACTGTCGGTAACTGTTCAAAAAATGGGCGTGGTCGTAATATAAATGCGCCCACTTTTTCGAAATCATGGCAATTCCAGAGTTCTATACACTTTTACAGTGAAACTTGCTGTATAGATGCTCCAAGAGGCGGTCACTATATATAAATGTTTTCACGCCTACTTTTACCGCCCACAAATCGATATCTATATACATAAAAAGCAAAACGATGTGTGTCTGGCTGTGTGATGTCTATAGACTCCAAAACTACTAACCGATTGACCTGAAATTTTGGCAGCCGATTTGTTTCAGGCACGAGATGGTTGAGGGGAAAAAAATGTGTCACACCCCCCTTTTACCACCCACAAATCAATAAAAATGTTATATTTCAGTCAGTTTGGATCGTATAAGGCTAAAATTTTGTAATTTAGTATGTACGGTTACTGTCGATAACTGTACTTAAAATGGGTTTCCACGCCCCCTTTTACCGCCCACAAAGAAATGAAAACGCTTTATTTCAGACGTTTTGGTCGTATAAGACTTAAATTTGGTACTTTGGTTTGTGTAGTTACTGACAGTAGCTGTACGAAAAATTGGTTTCCACGCCCCCTTTTTGCGCCCACAAATCAGTGAAAATTCTATATTTCAAGCAGTTTTGGCCGTATGAGACTAACATGTGATACCTTAGTTTGTATGGCTACTTTCGGCAACTGAACTAAAAAAGGCGTCATCGCTATATAGCCACACCCACTATTTGAGAAATCATTAAAATTGACTACTGGGTCAATTGAGCTAAAATTTTGGCTTAGTTTGTACGGTTACTGTCAGCAACTGAACTAAAAATTGGTTTCCACGTTCTCCCTTTTACCTCCCACAAACCAATGAAAACGTTTTATTTCAACGGTTTGTATCGTGTTGGACAAAAATTTTGTAATTCAGTTCATATGGTTACTCTCGGCAAGTACACTAAAAATAGGTATGCCCCACTTTAGTTAAACTCACTTTTCAGGGATTTAGCGTCGAGTGAAGTAAAGTGGGCCAGGCTTAAGCTAAATTGAGCTGAAATTTTGGCAGTCGATTTGTTTCGATTACGAGATGGCTCAAGGGAAATATTTTCCCGCACCCCTTATTACCTCTTGCAAAACAACAAAAATGTTATATTTCGCACGGTTTTGATCGTATTAGACTAAAATTTGGTTATTTAGTGCATATGGCTTCTTTCGGCAGCTATACTGAAAATGGTGAATATATTTTGCATTTCTTGACATTTTCGTATATGGCAGTAAGGTGGTCTGTGGCAGAACAACGTCTGCCGAGGAGAGTGAGTGTTCCTGTGAGGTTTAGTAACGTAAGGACGAGGGGGCGTGGTACCTCCCATACAAGCCAAATTTGCGCTATCGACCACAAACCAAATAAAGGATATATATCAGACGGTTTCGATCGTTCCGATATATATCAGACGGTTATAATAAAGGATATATATCAGACGGTTTCGATCGTTCCGATATATATCAGACGGTTATAATAAAGGATATATATCAGACGGTTTCGATCGGTTCCGATCGAACTAAGATTTAGTAATTTTGTTTAGATGGTTACTGTCAGTAACTGTACAAAAAATGGACGTGGTCGCATTAAATATACGCCCACTTCTTCGAAATAATGGCAATTCCGGAGTTCTACGCATTTTTTATAGTGAAACTTGCTGTGTAGGTGCTCCAAGAGACAGTCACGATACATAAATGTTTTCACGCCCACTTTTAGCGCCCACAAATCAATATATGTATACATAAAAATGAATCGTGATTTGTTCGTATGCTTAAAACTTGAAAACGACTAGACCAAATAGGATACTTCCTTCTACTGGTTTGTTCGTAACTACTACGCAAAGGTTTAGGAAAAAAGTAATTCCACACCCCTTTTATCGCCCACAAATCAATAAAAATGCTATATATAAGACGGTTTTGGTCGTATTAATTTAAAATAAGGTAAATAAGTTCTTATGATGACTGTCACTAACTTTAATAAAAACGGGCGTTGTCACACTTCATCTACGCCTACTTTTGGAAATATCACAATACTTCGAAACTATTGGTTCGATTGAGTTCAAATTTTGTAAGTGGCTTTGCTTTGAGTACGAGATGGTTTAAGAAGAAATGCCACACCTTCTGTTACCTCCCATTAATATAAAAACAATTTGTGTTATCGAATAGCGTTATGGGTTGCACAGCTTAGAAATTCGGTATTCGACCACAATTTAGACGTACCGTTTCAGTGATGAAATTTTATGGGAGTTGGACAAGGGGAGGGGCACCTCTCATACAACCCAAATTGGTGATATCGAATAGCTTTGAAATTATAGGAATTCAGTTTTGGAATTCAGTTTTTGACCTCAATTTACACATGCGGTTTCAATGATTTTATTTTATGGGCGTTGGACAGGGAGGCCTGACATCTCCCTTACAACCCAAGTTTGAAATATCGAATTGCTTTGAAGTTATAGGTTGACAGCGTAAGAATTCGATGTTCGACCTAAATTTATACATGCACTTTCGTTTCTTACATTTTATGGGCGTAGGGCAAAGGGGAGTGACACTTCCCATGCAACCCAACTTTGTGCTATCAAATAGCTTTGGAGTTATAGGTCGCACAGCGTCGGAATTCAGTATTTGTCCAAAATTTACGCATGCAGATTTACTGATAAAATTTTTTAGAGTTTGTCGGGGGGGCGTGACACCTCCAACTTAACCCAAATTTACGATATCGAATAGCTTTGGAGTTATAGGTAACTCAGCCTCGGAATTCAGTATTCGACCTCAATTTACAAATGCAGTTTCATTGATAAAATTTTATGGGCGTAGAGAAAAGGGAGTGGCACCTCCCATACAACCCAAATTTGTGTTATCGAATATATTTGGAGTAATATGTCGCACAGTTTTGGTATTCGGTATTCGACCTCCATGTACACATGCAGTTTAATTGATTACAGTCTATGAGGGGTGATCATGAGGGCGTGGCACTTCCTATACAACCCAAAATTGTTATATCGAATAGCTTTGTGGATATAGGTCGCACAGTCTCGGAATTCAGTATTTGACCTCAATTTAGACATGCTGTTTAACTGATAACATTTTATGGGCGTTTGAATAGGGAGAGTGGCAGCAACGCGCCGCACCCAAAAAAAAGCTTCGTACTATGTACAAAACAATTATTATATTCTACAAAGCTGTTTGTTCTTTTCAGCCTACGAACGACTTTGTGAATAATACAAATGACCGTTTGTACATTGTACAAAGAAATATTTGTATATTTTACAAACGCATTCGTTTCATCTACAAAGGTACGAACAAATATACGAACGCTGCTGCCACCGCTGTGTATATTATCAAACAATGTTCGTTCAGTTCACAAATTTATACATTATAGATTTTTACAAACTATCGTTTGTAGAATGTACAAAGTTACGAATTCAAAAATTTTTTTCATGCGGCCAACACTACAAACGTTTGTACTATGTACAAAACATTTGTACATTCTACGAATAGCCTCTGTTTGTATTTCTACAAAGTTTTTATTCGTAATTTTATCCTAAATATTTTTTGGGTGCGGGTTTCAGCTAGTCTCTTATAAAAACTACGAAAAACTCATTAACGGCACATCCAGTTAACATGGAAATTTGTAAATACATAAGTGTTTTCAAGTTTGGTGAGTCTTTTGGTGCTTTTTGCTTTGCTATATCTTGAAAACCAGAGGGCGCTGTAAAACAAATATCTTACTAAATACAGAAAATTCCTAAACTGCTCAAACGATTAGCATTGAAGCTTGTAAGTTAGACTTTTGGTTTGATATATTTTGTTCTATCTTGAACACCAGATGGCGTTTTAGTACAAATTTCTTAAAAAATCGTATTATATTTCCTAAGCCACTCATCCGACCAGCATGAACATATGCGTAGGGTACTGTGGTGTGAAGCGTTTCGGTGGGTGAAGCGTTTCGGTGGGTGAAGCGTTGCGCTTGTGAAATTTTGACAGTTACATTTTGACGCTTACATATAACCAAGTGTCATACCGACACGTGTTGCTTGCATTGCCATACACTTTTTCATGATACAGCGAAGCGTTCAGACGTTCATTGTGCTGCTCTTCCAAAACAGTGGTAAACATTTTTCCAAAAGTTTTTTTGATCGAGTGAATTTATTGTGTTTTATGCCAACTACTCAACACAAATTCAAGGTAAATATATCAGTCCTGTTGGTTTAACCTTGATCGGTTGTTTGTGCAAATTTTACACAGTTTTCAACTTCAGCTGATATTTCTTTAATATAAGTTCATCAAATCGAGCTAGGATATTGGCTCAATGTAAAAATCGTATCTACCCTAAAGAAAAAAAAAATACCTAATAGATTCTTGTGTGTAAAATTTACATACCATAATCTTGGCGCACTTATTTAACTGTTCTTTTGCTTTATTGTTAATTTCTGTTTCGATATTTTCCCAGTTTTTTATTTTTCTTTAACTAGCTGAAACACGGCGCGTTACTACCACGCTGCATGAGTGAGTGGAACGGCACGTGTAAATTGTGGTCGAATTCCGAGGCTGTGCGCTCTATAATTGCAAAGCTTTTCAATATAGCAAATTTAGGTTGTTTAAACGGTGCCACGCCTCCATTTACAATGCGAAAACCATTCTTGGTATGCATTTTATAACTTGCAAAAGTTTTACGAAACCGAATTCCGATGCTATGTGACCTATTATTCCAAAGATGTTTGATATCGAAAATTTTGGGGTATATTTGGGGTGCCACGCCCCTTTCTGCAATCAGCACCAGATTTCACAAGAACATTCTCAAGACTTGACTACCGTTTCCTTAAGATTTTAAGATCCGAAGTTAATTTCATTAAGATGGGTTTAGCGGTTTTTGAGTCTATACGTGATATACATACAGCCAAACCCATATAATACATCACCTTTTATATATCGTCACCCTCTTGCAGAACGGCCTTAATTTACAGTTTTTTTTAAAAGAGTTGAGATAGAACTTTAAATAGAACTAGTATTACATATAGAATTCATATATAATAGAACTACAAAATTATATTCTTGGAGTTATTTTTGAAGACTACAACTACATGTACACAAATTTGAATATTTTCTATGGACAGTTTTATCAAACTTTTTTGTGTCTCCTGAACAAAACAAAAAATGTCAATTAGGGCCGTTGTACAAGTGAGCGACGATATACAGTGATGGAAAAAATAATAGAAACGACAAACATTCTCACAATTCAAACCATATTGATAATATTCTTGGCAAATTCTATGAAAGGAGCCCACTGTAAACGATTAGTTGATAACAGTACTTTATTTTGTTTTCGCTTTTGTGCATCTTTCGTAATAAATACTTGTTGTGTTTGAGTGTTTTTATTCGACCACGATTTTGCATTGGAAAAAAAAAATAGAAAAGCGATTAGATTTCGTCAAGATATCTTCTTAAAACGTGCGAAATATTTTATATGAGGTACTTTTTGGAAATTTGAAGATGAAATAAGGCGTCAGAATAACAAATTTTATTTATTATTTTATTAAATTTGTCCTTTTATGTTGTTTTTGGATTCAGAATGGGTTGTGGAGTGCATTGCACCGAAGTGGAAAGAGATGTTATCGGTAATCTCAAAAACGAAGGCAAATCAATGGCTGAAATTGCGCAATTAATGAATTGTTCAAAAAAAAAGTATTTTCCGCAATTCATTTTGAAGAAAAACAAGAAAAAAGAGGCAGAAAGCGAAAGACCTTCCAAAAATTTCATCAGCTTCTTGTTCGGCAGGCAAAAAAAAATCCATTTCAATCATCGGAAGAACTAAGGAAGGAGTTAAATGCACCTGTGACTAGCCGTACAATATGGAATAGGCTGATAGAACGTGGTTTGAAGGCACATTCAGCAAGGAAAGTACCATTCCTCAGCAAGAAAAACATCCAGAACTGGGTCCATTTTGCAAAAAGGCATTTAGGGCGGACAAATTGGAAAAACGTCTTGTGTTCTGACGAAACAAAGGTGAATTTGTTTGGATCTGACGGAAAACCCCAAGTAAGACGCCCAAAGAATACTGCGCACGATCCAAAATACACAATAAAAACCATTAAGCATGGTGGTGGCAACATTATGCTATGGGGATGTTTTTCAGCAACGGGTGTTGGTCCAATATATTGGGTGAAAGGTAAAATGTGCGCCACGGACTACGTAAACATACTAAACAGTATAATGCTGCCATATGCAGAGGAAGAAATGCCATTAAAGTGGGAGTTACAGCAAGATAATGACCCCAAACACTCATCAAAACTTGCAAAAAAGTGGTTCCAGGACAACAAAGTTTCTTTGATGAAATGGCCTTCACAATCACCAGACCTTAATCCAATAGAACACCTATGGGGAATACTAAAAAAACGAATTGCTGGGTTGAAGTCTAAAAATAAGGAAGATTTGTGGAAAAAAGTGGAGTCCGTATGGTACGCTATTGATCCTTCACTTTGTTCCAACCTGGTGAATTCCATGGGTCGTCGGTGTGCCAAAGTTCTAGAAAACCGTGGTAGAACTACAAAATATTAAAAAAAAAATGAATTTTACTTATTATTATTATTTACTTATTTTTTACTTATTATTATCATCAAAGACTTTGAAAAGTTTCTATTTTTTTTTCCAAGCGTAATAAATGAAATAACATTTTTTGTTACATGGACTTTTAGAAATACCTTTTTATTTTTTTTATTTTGAAACATAATGGAATAAATATTAAATAAAAATTATAACATTAAAAAAAAATCATTTTACAGAAGAAAATTCGAAAGTTAAAAAAAATGGTCGTTTCTATTATTTTTTCCATCACTGTATAGATTCTTTTACTCGATTAATCGATTTGGAAATTTTTCCTTTTTTAAATTGAATGAAATAATGAATAAGTAATTACTTTTAACGAGAAGATTGCATCCATTTTATTCATCGATGAAAATATTGCTCCCGAAAAAAGTGTGTAAAATTTACACACAAGGAACCTATTCATTTCTCGAAATAAGGGACCGTTGAAGGTTAATGTTGTTCTTAAAAAATATGAAGTATTTGTGAAATATCTATCGAGTGGTTGTATGATGCCAGCCGTGTTAACAAAATAAAACGTTTCATCCCGTTTGAAATGCGTCGACATTGGCAACCGTGGCTACACACCTGTCGACACTGCTACTCTGACCTCGATATTAGCGATGAATAATAAATTTGGATTCGATGACTTTTATTCAGTATTTTAGTTTCTTGCTGACTTAGGCACCTGCCCGATGCCATTAAACCGATTAATGTTTATGTATAATTTTAAACACGAAAACTGAAAGATTCTTTTGGTAAAACGCTTCACCCCACCATTTTTTATGTATCCAACAACGGACATTTTCGAAGTATTCCCATAATTTTTTTTGCCGAAATCGAAAATGTTCAATCCGAGCGCATAGAAGTAAGAAAAATGTCTATTTTTGCGATTTAAGCCAAAAATCAATCAAAAATTATAAATTTTGGGGGTGCTATGAGCCTCCAAGAAAAAAAGCGGAACGCTTCACCTCACAGATGTTTTTGTGTACTGTAAGTCTTTTGGTGATTTCTTTTGCAATTTTTTAAGCACCGAAGGGCACTGTACTGCAAATGTGTTTTTTTTATTAAAATTAGCGAAAAACTTCCCAAGCACTCATCTCATGAGCATAGAAATAAGTAAGTATGTATTTTGAAGTGCGATAAGTCTTTTGGTGCTATTTAATTTGTTGTCTCTCGAACACTAGGGGACGCTGCCGTACAAATTTTTTTATAAATAGCGACAAAACACTTAACCGCTCTACCAATTAACCTGGAAATGTGCAAACAGGAATTTTTGGCTACGGTTAGTCTTTATTAAATACATTAGTGTTTTCAAGTTTGGTGACCCTTTTGGTGCTATTTGCTTTGCTATATCTTGAACACCAGACGGCGCTGTAAAACAAATATCTTACTAAATACAGAAAATTCAAGCTAAAAAGCTTTAATGCTTGTAAGTTAGACTTTTGGTTTGATATATTTTGTTCTATCTTGAACACCAGATGGCGTTTTAGAACAAATTTCTTAAAAAATAGTATTATAGCTCCTAAGGTACTCATCCTTTCCTTTGGTGTTTTATTTTGCCATCTTTTAAGCACCTTTTTTTTATTAAAATTAGCGAAAATCTTCTTAATATCTCATCTACGCTGCCGTACAATTATATTTATAAGTCGCGATGAAACTCTTAAACGCTCACCCAATTAGCCTGGAAATGTGCAAATCAGAATATTTGGCTACAGTAAGTCTTTTGGTGCTATTTGGTTTTTTTTATCTTGAACACAAGAGGGCGCTGTAGTATAAATCTCCTATAAAAACTATGAAAAACGCATTAACGGCACATGCAGTTAATATGAAACTTTGTATATAAATGTTTTCAAGTTCGGTGAGTCTTTTGGTGCTATTTGTTTTGTTAAAAACAATATAGCAAACCATATTGTTTTACCAATATCTTAACCCTACAACCCATACCTTGTTTTTTGTTACGTTAAGCTATTTGGGGTTCCTCTACATCCCCACTAACTTTAAAGCGGCATTTCTTTAAATTTAGAAACAAAAGAATACAAATGTATTCTTTTTTATTCATAATTAGTTCATCTATATATATAAAATGGAATGTGTGTTTGTTTATTTGTTTGTTTGTTTGTACCTTATAGGAGACCAAACCTCTGGACCGATCTTCCTGAAATTTTCACAGCATTTAACTGGGACTCTGGCATGATTAATAGGGTACTTTTTTGATCACGCCCACTTTTACGCCCACTTTTTAAAAATTATGTAATTGCTCCCATATAGTTTTTAACAGATTTACTTCAAATTGTGTACACATTATACTCCAGGCGAGGTAGAAATAAACATTTCTTACGCCACGCCCCCTTTCACGCCCCTTTTCACGCCAAATTTAAGTTTTAAACTTTTTGTTCTCTGTACAAATTTGTTAATTCCAACGGATTATTTTTTATTTGGTAATATATTGCTCTTAATACTGTTAACGTCGCCATATTACTATGAACCACGCCCACTGCACCGCCCCCTTTTTTTAATTCAGATACTTACTTATACCACTAACAATGTTTGCTCTACAAAATACTTTTTTATAATATGTATTTACCTAAAGTTTATATATATATATACTTTTTATCTACAGGTAAGGTAGCCATAGATTTTTTATTACCAAATCCCCCTTTTTCGCCCCATTTTACTTTAATTATAATTAATCTGCTTTGAATCTATACATAAAAAAATGAATGTCTGTCTGTCTGTTTGTTTGTTTGTTTGTTTGTGCTTTATAGGAGGCCAAACCCTTGGAACGATCTTCCTGAAACATTCACAGCATTTTACTATGACTCTGGAAAGAATAATAGGCTATATGAAGTTTTTATTGGACAAAGGGGCGTAGCACTGCCCATATAACCCAAAATTTAAATCGCCATATTTTGGGCATTTTTTGACCTACGTTGATGCTATTTGGTACATATGGTATTGGCATAATTAGGAATACGTACCAGGAGAAAAGTGGGTGGGACCACGCCCCTTTTTAGGAAAATTAAAAATCGCAATACAGTCTTAACTACTGGACCTATCGTCATTAAATTTTCACAATAGGATATTCTTACGAAATAATAAATTCTTGACTATATAAAGTTGTGAGTGGACGAAGGGGCGTGGCCTCGACCATATAACCCAAAATTTAAAATCATCATATCTTGGGCATTTTTTGACCAAAGGCGGCAGTATTTGCTATATATGGTATTGGCATGAATTGAAATACGTACCAAAAGAAAAGTGGGCAGAGCACGCCCCTTTGTTTGTGATATATTGGAGGCTGGACCTGATAACCGATCTTAAATTTTCACAGCGTTCAGCTTTGACTCAGGAATACTTATTGCATGATAATATTTTTCGACCATGCACACTTCTGCACCTACTTTTTTACTACGTTTATTAACGGCTTTATCACAAATTTAAAATACATATTAATTAAAATAGTGGGGTAGCCCCATTCTCTTTCTTCCACCACTGTCTTCAAAACAGCTGATTTTATAATACGTGTTTATTAAAATAGAGAGTGGGGTAACCCCATTCTCATTCTCCCACAACTGACTGCGAAACAGCTGATTGTGTAATTGCTGTTTTTTGATGTGTCTAAAAATAGAAAGGGGGAGCATGAAGCAAATTACATGCGATTCAGTGCTGAATTCTAATTGGTTTACAACAAAAAAAGAGGCGAAGCATTGCAGTAATTAAATTAAATAAATAAATTTTTGTAAATATATAAATACTTTTAATTTTATTTTATACGAGGGGGGTAGCGAAGCACACAGGGTTCAGCTAGTTTTAAATAAAAATAAATAAAAATAGATCACAAAAAATCTCAGCTATAGTGACAAAATTCATGTTATAAAATGTTATATAAAACACAATCCGTATGTGTTCTAGTGTTAAGAAAACCACGATGTACTCATTAACGGCACATCCAGTTAGCATAGAAATTTGCATTTACGTGTTTTCGAGTTTGGTAAATAATTTGGTGTTTATATATATTTGGTGCAATTTCGTTTGTTTTCTCTCGAACACATGAGGGCGCTTTTGTACATATATCTCAGGAAAAACAAGGCATTAAATCTTATAAGTAAGACTTATGGTTTGTTTTTTTTTTGCTCTATCTTGAACACCAGAGGTAGTTTTAGTATTAATTTCTTAAAAAATCGAATAAAAGCTCCTAAACCACTTATCGAACTAACATGAAAAAAGACAAATAGATGTTTTCAAGTACAATAAGTATTTTGGTGGTAATTCTTTTGCGATATTTTGAGCACCAGAAGGCACTGTACTGACATTTTTTCTTAAATTTATTTAAAGTTCTATTTATTTTGTTGTCTCTCGCATTTAGGGGGTGCTGCAGTACAAATATTCTACAAAAACCACAAATAACTTATTAACGACATATCCAATTAGCATGGAAATTTGCATTGAGGTATTTTCGGAAATGGTAGGCCTTTTGGTGCGATTTGTTGTGCTTTATCTTGAACAACAGATGGCGCTGTATTACAAATTTCTTAAAATGTCTCTTAAAGCTCATCAACTGCTTATCCGATTAGCACAAAAATTTATTTGAAAACATTTACTGGAACAATTTTGAATTTGTTCTACTCTATTTATTGACTCTGAAAATTGGCTCACCGATAATGCACCTTTGGAACATAGACCCGCCGAAGCTATGCAATGGAATCAGACTAAAACTTGAAAAGCTAATACCAAATGTGATCAAGGCAGCAGTCGTAAGAGGTAAAAGTAAAAGAGAAAAATCTCCAATGCTTTCAAGATTCCATTAAGTTATCCAAATCTTTTGCTTGCTCAGTTAAAAGAATGAACTTTAACTTATATCTGCCTTTTGTTTATTTTTTTTATTTTCAAATCTAAAGTCTGCAATACTTTTTTGACAACACTTCAAGCTAATCTAGTACATTCCTGCTGCTCGGTACATTTCCGCTGAGTCGCTGCTGCTGCTTGCAGATGCGAGGACAGAGAGTTGCTATCAAAACCGGAAGTGGCTGTAGTTGCCATATTTAGTACACACATTTATGTTTTGTTGTACTTGCATGTTAAAAATAAACATGTAAGCAAATATGTATATATTTATTTCTTAATACTTGTAGGTGTATATTTAAAAATATATATGAAACAGCTGCATATAAATATGTCCACAGCTGCTGCTGCTGCTGTTTATGTTGATAAACGCAACTTGAGAGACAAGTGAAGAAAAAACACTTGTTTACAACATGTTTCACAATTGTTGCTGCAATTTTTTTAACAGAGCGTTATGAAAAAATCTTTTGTTTTTGTCAGCTTGTTGTATCGACACTAACGTACTTTTTTTTTCTGTGGCACTTTAAAACACCGAAAAAGTATCGATTTCATTTTAAGAGCAGCATGCTGAGAAGAAGCTAAGAAAATGCTATAAGCAAAAAAAAAATAAAATAAACGGAAAATAAAAATAAAAACAAACAGTTGCTTAGTGAAAAAGAGTGGGCGATATAAGAAAAGCTTGCAGCACACAGCACTTATCTGAGACAATAACGCTGACTTCTTTTATCTTCTTATTCCAGCACCACTTGAGTCTTCTTTTTTGTCATGCTGCTGCTTGCATTCTTTTTTCTTTTTCTGTTGTTTTCTTTTCATTCTACACAAATACCAACATTTGTCAATGTTTTTGTATTTATTTAATGACTGCTACAAAAGCTTAAATTGAACTGTCAAATTGACACTTGAGTTGGTGCTTCAAAACTTAAAAAGCAGCAGCAACTCAAGTTGTGCAGCTTCTATTCTGTTTTATCTTCATTTTCTTTTCTTACTCAACTTTGTCTAATCGATGCATCTGCTTTTCGTACTTCTCCCACTCCACTGTAATTTCTTAATATTTTTAAAAATATCAAGATACTTCATCCCAACTTGGGACAAGCTAATTTTCTAAACTTGGACATATACATGTTGTTTACTTTTATGACAATCATAAAATAGGAAAATTTACATTCTTTCGAAAAAAATTTTATTATGTGTGAAAAACATTTTTAACGGTTGTGATTTTTCAGGCATAACATGTTATTATTTGATGCTGCGCGTCATATTTTATTCTTTCGTCAAAATTTAGGTTAATCGCATTTCTATGTTATACGTTTAACTTATAGAAGGCACAATATGACATGACATGACAAAAAGGACTGAAGTGTGAACATTTATTAACTTTATGTCATTTAGTTGCAATGTCTTCTTCTCTATGTCCATGTGTTGAATAATGTCAGATGTGTTTTTGACTATTCTTCTAATGGCAGCATTAATATGACAAACATTTCAATTAAGTGCAAACGAATACAGAAAAAAATGTCATTCACGAAATGTTGGAAGTTGTTTCGATGTTTTGTTCTTTTTATGTTTTGCTGTTAGTAAAATTTTATTAAAAGCTATAACTGTAAGATTATTGTTTGGTATTTGTATTTTAAACAAAATATGCTACATGTTATTTTAGTGCTTGCTGTCAGTCAACAAATATTTTCCTGAACGGAACATTTTGCTTTCAGACCATTTAATGGTATGAAAAATGATAAATATTAATTTTGGAAATAGAGATTGAAATCTTTACTCAGCTGAAACATATTCAGAATCCAGGATAGAAATTTTTGTTTTAGAATAAGATTTAGGGTGTGGAATTCAGACCTTCGTACTAAAATCCCGATTTTTTGCGGTTCGGCCTAAATTTTGCCACCAAGGACGATAGACGGGGACTTGTGCTTAGTGCCCACTAATTTTCTACATGAAAATAAATTTTTTAGCAAAAATTCTGGATGGAACCCTTTCATCTTTTATCCTTTTTTGTTGTTTTCAGTGAAAAAACCATTTTCATGAACAGAGTATTTTGATTCTAGACCATTTTAAGGTATGCAGGACGATATATATCAACTTTGAAACAAGGGATTCAAATCATTCTTTTGCTATTAGTTATCACATATTCAAAATTCAGAATGGAACCTTTTGTTTTAAAACAAATTTTCGGTTGCAGCTCTGACTTGAATACAAATATCACGATTTTTTGCTCTTCGACACGAATTTCGCTGCACGATGGACCGGGTATTTTCCATATTGTCAAATAATGTTCTACATTTAAATACTTTTTTTGAAGAAATGTACATGATGAAACCCTTTCACCTTTTATTCTCATTTTTTATTTTGAGTGAAAACAAAAAATGTTCCTGAAGTGACTATTTTACATATTTCTATACCATTTTACGGTATGAAGGATGATGGATAGCAATCTAACCTATTTGGGGAAAAGGGATTGAAATAAGATCTTTATCATCAGCTGTCACATATTCAAAAGCAAGAGTGTAATTTTTTTTGGAATATGTATTGTTGTGTGGAACTATGACTTGCATGCAAAAACCACAAGTTTTTGCAATTCGGCCCAAATTTTGCTACCAAGGATAAAGAACCGGGATTTAAACCAAGAGCTTATTGACTTCCTATATTAAAATAAATTTTTGATCAAAAATTCGTGATGAAACTCTTTCACCTTTCCTACTCTTTTTCCGCTTTTAGTGAAAAAAACCATTTCCCTGAGCTGAGTACTTTACTTCTAGACCATTTTTTGGCATAAAGGACAGGTGCACGCTCAAAAATCTTGGACTAAATTCTAATAAATTCTGTATTGTATATATGACGACACCGAAACTGTATTAAAATTTAATCAACTTTATATATTACAATTGATTTTTATTCTTTCATGGGACTTAATTTTAATACATGCTTGTATTAAAATATTTTGGATAAAAAAAAAAAAAATTAACGAAACATGTGGGATTCGAACCCAGTACGTTTAGGTTATAAGTTTTTGGCTCTACCAACTGCTCTATGAAGCCACATGTATAAAGAAATGATAAACATGCATAAGAGCCGAACCAAGCCGAACGCTGTTTTTAAAGACTAATTTTAATATGTATTAAAAATTATTCCAGGTTTTATTAAAAAATGTCTAGTATTTTGAAGAGTTTGAATTCTAATAGAAAAAAGTATTAAAAAATGCATGATTCCAACTATTGGATTAAAATTAATTCCAAGATTTCTGAGCGTGTGGTAGAATGACTTTCATACAAAAATTAAAATTTTTTGCAATTCGGCCCAAAAATTTGGCTACCAAGGATGAAGAATCTGGACTGAACCTAGTGCTAGTCGACTTCCTATGTTAAAATAAATTTTTGACCAAAAATTCATGATGAAACTCTTTCACCTTTACTCCTCTTTTTCCGCTTTAAGTGAAAAAAACATTTTCCTGAACTGTGTATTATACTTCTAGACCATTTTTTGGCATAAAGGCCGATAGGTGGTAGTCTTAAAAATAAGGTTTGAATAATTCCTGCGCCATCAGCCATCACATATCTAATATTCATTATGGAACTTTTTGCTTTGAAACATGTTTTGGGTTGTGAAGCTCTGACTTGCATACAAAGTCACGATTTTTTGCTCTTCGGCCAAAAATTTGCTATCAAGCTCGATGGACCGGGGCTTGTGCATAGTGCCACGTACCACACATTAAACGTAAAATGCATTTTTGAGCCAAAATTTAGGATTAAACATTTACTCCTTTTATCCTCTTTTTTGTTGTTAGTGAAAACCCATTTCCTGAGCTGAGTATTTTACTTGAAGACAATTTTTCTGTATTAAGGTCGATAGAAAGCAAAATTTGAATTGAACTGAAATCATTTCTTTGCTATCAGCTACACGGTTAAAAATGTTGGACTACTTTTTAATCCAAGCTTTGATTTAAAGGAGTTTTAAATCCAAAAAGTACTATTTTGTAATCCCTACTTTAGTTTAATTTAGCTGGGTATCGTTCTTGAACCCAGGTTCCTGAAAGAAAGTTACTTGCATTCGTAATGATGAAAAATAAGCGAAATTTTATCAACAACTTAGTTGGACGAGTGGATAAGGTGTTAAACCAGCACATCAGAGGACGTGTGTTCAAATCACGAGCTGGTCAGAAATTTTTTATTTTAGTTTAATTTAGCTGGGTCTCGAGCCCACGTTTTTGCTTGCTTGCTTACTTACTGCAAGCTTACTTGCTTTCGTAATGATGCAAAATAAGCGAAACCGTTTTAACAACTGAGATGGAGATAATGGTTAGATCAGCACATCAGAGGAAGTGTGTTCAAATCTTGAACTGGTCAGAAAAGTTTTTTTATTTTTAGTTGATATTTATATTACTACTTTTTTAATCTTTTTGCGGATTAAAAACTAATCTTTTTGGATTAGAACATTTTAAACTTTTTCTTGAATTAAAAAGTAATCTATTTTTGGTATTGTCCTATATGTAATCCAAAAAAGTTTAAAATTGAGTCCAAGATTTTTAACCGTGTATCACATTTGCAAAATTAAGGATAAAACTTTTTGTTTTGAAAAAATTTTGTGGTGTGAAATTTTGTCTGACTTGCATACGAAAATCATGATTTCTTGCACCTCGCCAAAAATTTTGCTACCAAAGACTGGGCTGGGACTTGAGCGTATTTTGCACAATAAAAAACATTTTCAGCAAAAAATTCAGGATTCTGAAGTTCCAATTTTTAACATTATTGCCGTTTCTTGCGAAAAAACATTTTCTGAGGTTTTTACTTCTAAGCATAGCTATAAAGGACGATTAATCGCAATTTGTGAAGAAGTGACAAATTTTGCAAATAAGTGTAATATTTTTGTAAAGAACTATTTAATAACTTTATTTTTTTACTGCGACAAATTCAATCACATTCGCTATCTTTACAAAAGTGAAAATAACATTATGTTGTTATCAAATTTCCAGAAAAAAATTCAATTTTTTATTATATAAAAAATTTTAAGGAAGATAACTCACTGAACCATCGAAGGTTTTGAGTAAAGTGAGAGTTTTGCGAACGTTGGTGGATATTTTTTTTTCTAATTTTTTATCTTGTCGCTTAAAAGTGCTTGTTATAGAAGATTAAATTCGTTAAAACTTTTCTCATAAATAAAAACTTTACTTATTTTGCAAAATTCATAAAATTGATTGATACAAAAAGGGTTCATTTCCGAGTGCCCAAAAAGAACTTTCTATGGTTCATTTTCTAACTCATTTCCGAAGAAAAAAAAGTTCGTTTCTGAGAGGCATTTTCGTCCGGCGATTGATTCAAAAAGGGTTCATTTCTGAGTGCCGAAAAATAACTTCTCTATGGTTCTATTTTTAACTCATATCCAAACAAAAAAAGTACAATTTATGGTTCTTTTTAAAATCATTTCCGAAGGTTCATTTTTGAGAGGCATTTTAGTCGTACGAATGATACAAAAAGGGTTCATTTATGAGTGCCGAAAATTAACATTTATGCCCGAAAAGGCTCATAAATGAATTCGAAAACGATAGTTTTGGTTCACTGGGAATGTGACAATTTTTATAATAATCTGTATTAATAAAACTAATTTTTTGGTAGCTTAGCCTCAATACCAGTAGCTTAGCCTCAATACCAGGCTAATATAAACGGCTGGAAGGACATCGCTCAAATTTGGTATAGACATTGTGTGCGTTCTAGATTTTGATTTTGATTTTGATAAAACAATCGTTACCAAATGCTTGGTTTTCACTATGTCATTTTCAGTAGTCAGTTGTTATAAATCAAATTGAAAATAGCAGCATGTTGACATTTTTTCTAACTTTGGCAATCTGGGAAAAATAAAAACAAATAAATTAATAAATGAAGCTATGCAGAAAATGTTCTAGAGTTTTATTAAGGTGATATTTCACGTGATAAAATTTTTTGTCGTCATAAAAATGACAAAGTGAAAACCAAGCATAAGAATGAGATAAAAACGACATGAAAATCAAAGTTTCGACTTTTGATGCAAATATCTCCGCTGTTTTGAAATATATTTCATTGATTTTTTTTTTGTTCAAAAGTTTAATAAAAGCACTTCCCAAATAGTTTTAACTGTACCTAAAAAATATAATATATTTGTAATATATATTATAATTTATAAAACAGGTCTAAAATATTGATTTTTTAATCAAAAAATGACTCAAAAGTTGTTTTTGCTGTAAAAAATAAAAACAAATAAAAATGGCATAACTTTTTAATCAAAAAATGACTCAAAAGTTGTTTTTGTTGTAAAAATAAAAACAACTAAAAATGGCATATCTTTTGAAAAAACTCAAACAGTTTGGTGAAAAAAGTGTTTAACTGTATTTTTTATTAAAACAACAAAAGTTATGATTTTTTACCACCCCTTATAATTTTTTTGCGGAATTTTTTTTCCAAATTGTAGTTTTGTTTTTATTTTTTACAAAAAAGTCAAGTCTCAAAAACTTTGATATTACTTATGGTGTGATTGAAAACTTTGAAGTAAGATCACTCAAAACTTTAAAATCAGACTTAAGCTGTTATTGCTTATTGTCACAGATATTACCTTCTTTATATAAAAAATATAACAAGAAACAAGATTTTTTTTTTGATAAGTAAGACAAACTGAGCCTTCTCTATTGCATAATTAAATGCGCTACACAGCACATCGCACTCGAAAAACTTACCCAAAAACTTGATGCGCTATCCAACTAAAAATGTCACTAACACGAAAAAAGTCTGGTTGATCATTGTACTTTGAAAACTACGTCGTGCCGCATTTGTTTTAAACCATTTCACTAAAACAGTAAACTGCGCTTGATCAATGAAAGCCATTAAAACTTATGGCAAAACTCATGGCGCATTTGCGCCAACGCATTTCGCTGATACAGTGCACTGAGTTTGATCAGTGATAAGCCTTTAAAACCACGTCATAGCACATGTGCATTAACACATTTTGGTGATACACTGAACTATGCTTGAGTTGATACATCAGTGCAGGGTTTTTGCTGCGTTGCCCATATCAATTGCACTTATCTGTTGAGTGTTGTATTCGCATTCCGCTGATATAGTAAACTGCACTTGATACAACAAAGCCTTTTAAACTACGTCATTGCGCATTTTCTTTAGCGCATTTTACTGATGCTATAAACTGAGCTAGATTTGATGCATCAGCGCAGAGTTTTTGTTCCGTTACCCATGTCTATTGCACTTAAATATTGAGTGTTTCCACTGATACAGTAAACCGCGCTTTATCAAACATAATCTTTTAAGCTGATACAGTGACTTGCATTTGATCAAACAAAGCCTTTTAAACTACGACATTGCGCATTTTCTTTAGCGCATTTTACTGTTGCTACAAACTGAGCTAGAGTTGATGCATCAGCGCAGAGTTTTTGTTCCGTTACCCATGTCTATTTCACTTAAATATTGAGTGTTTCCACTGATGCAGTAAACCGCACTTTATCAAATATAACCTTTTAAGCTACGCCATGGCGCAGTTGCTTTAACGCATAATTATGACACAGTCAACTGCGCTGATGCATCAGCACAAGCGCAGTTGACTGTGTCATAATTATGCGTT
Source organism: Dichetophora obliterata (assembly GCA_963920525.1). Lineage (NCBI taxonomy): Eukaryota > Metazoa > Arthropoda > Insecta > Diptera > Sciomyzidae > Dichetophora > Dichetophora obliterata. The sequence goes on along the minus strand of OY986438.1, from coordinate 15,058,553 downwards.
AAAGCAACTGCGCCATGGCGTAGCTTAAAAGGTTATATTTGATAAAGCGCGGTTTACTGCATCAGTGGAAACACTCAATATTTAAGTGAAATAGACATGGGTAACGGAACAAAAACTCTGTGCGCTTGTGCTGATGCATCAGCGCAGAATTTTTCGATCCCTTACCCATATCTATTGCACTCAACTCTTGAGTACAACTGCCCTTAAATATAGCTGCATTTAGGCATTTTACACTGTTAAATTACGGCAATATTTCTCAACATATTTTCGGTAATTTTTCACTGCTATTTTTATGTTTACTCTTTAAAATAGATTTATTTTTCTACTTGAAGACAAGCTAACGATGCATTGTAATAAATTAGGTAAAATTAAGCATGGACTTAAAGTGTAGTGGGCGTTCAATTTGCTGTGGGTTCTTTGTAAGAATGGGGTAGTTTAGAAATAAACTGTAGTCAGCTGAAGTATCAGCTTCTTTACACACTCCGCGCATGGCTTGGCATTTTTATCGTGCTGCGTGTAAGTCAGGCAGGAGCTTGTTTATGGTTTCTTTTTTAAGACAATCTCTATATTTGGTTCTATTTAGAGTACAAATGATATTTTATGTTTGCATGTTTTAGACTTTATGCTTGTTACTGTGTCGTAAAGAACAAATAGCTTTGCGGCAAATGATCACTAAATGCCGCCAACATGTGTGTCGTGCAAGGTAGAGTGAGTTTTCGAAAGCAATATAATCGTATCTTGTCCAAATTTACTCGCACCACACATACAAATTTTTACTCTTCCTCCTTATTTGACTTTTCTCTCCACTTTATTTAACTATTCTTTTTTGAAAAAAATGGATGTAGGAATAAATTAATTAACAATAATAATTAATATTTAAAGCCCAATATAGGTCCTTTCTTGAGTCATAATCAATTGCATTTCGATGCAATTGAAATAATCGTGTATTGCTTGTACCAAAATACTTGAAAATATTTTTATTTTCCTTCGGCAGTAGAACAAAAATAAAAACATTGAATCTTTTAAAGAAAGCAAAAAGAATTTACATTTAGATCATCCGATAACAGATTACATCGCAATGAATTGTCCAAGAAAATTTTTTTTTAGGCTCAAAAATTCTATTTTAAGATATTTTTCTAAGTTCGTATAGTAAGATTAGAGAAGCTAGAAGTATTTCGGAGAGAAAGACTGCCGAAACTGTCAAAACGAAGTTGACAGCTTATAAAAAAACCTGAAACTGATGAGAAAGCGAAAATTGGCCGCATTCAGCAAAGTCAACAGTTTTGAACTGTTATGGTAGCGATACCGTAAAAAAGTTGACAATTATTTAATTTAATTATAATAATTATTTAACTACTTATGTAAATAATTAAATTGCAAAGGTTTCTCACTCAAATTTGCAGCGTTCTTTCAGTGTTTCAACGAATTTTAACACAACAGCCAGTTACCAAATGTTGACTTTGCTGAATGCGGCCATTGATTTCCTCTTGTTCTCATTCGCAAAAAGCTGACTTTGACAATTTTGGATATAAGAAAGAGCACGCAGTCTGATATGCATCTATCTTCTCTAGTTCAACCATGATCTATCTATTGTTGTGGACAATTTCAGTACTTTTTATAGAAATTTGAAAATAAGGTCAAACATTTTTTTGCCTATAATTCTGTAATTTTCAGTCAAATGATTTAAATTGAGAACTCTTAAGAGAAAAAAAGATATTTTTTTAAAAATTATTTTAAAAGGATCTTATTTTTGTGTCATAACTTTGGCTAAGGTAACGCTAGAAGCTTCAGATTGTGTTCATAGTACTATGTGCGTGAAAGGTAGCTATATCAATAACTCAGTTCTGTCAACTTAAGCTTTAATTGCTTATTGAAACAATAAGTGAAAGAACATCGGTCAGAAATCAGTAAAAGGAGCATAGTTACTAAGCTGAAGATGATAACAAAAGCTGAAAAACGTTTCATGTATGTTATAATTGTATAATCATGCGGAAAAGTTTATAAAGCTACATGATTTCACGATAAAAGCGACTAATCAAATGCTTTTCAGCGCTTGTATGTCTTTTTCGCTAGTTCGCACAGTTAAGTGCTTCCTTCATTCACTCAATCAACCTACTTTATATGCTACCAATTAGAGCACACTATAAAAACTATCAGTTCTATAACGATGCTGTAATCATCTTCAGCTTCAGTGCATACCTACTATAAACGCGCCCTAAGAAATTGGTGTGAAACTTTCTGAATGAACAAAAAAAAAAAAATTCAAGCATTCAGTCAAACTGTACTACGTTCAAGCAATCAAATAATTGGTTGTTTGCTTTAGGATTCAAGTTTGCTTGCATTTTCGAATAAATAAACAAGTACAATGAGCTAGAAGCTATTTGTTTATCTGCGCTAGTGCATTTGATATCATAAGTGTATCAGCGTAATGGCGCAGTTTAGTGCATCAGCTTAATAAAGCAACTCATCGTTGTTTTAGGTTTGATAAAAGTTTACCGACATTTTTAACATCGAACACGTTCGAATAAACAAAGAAAGTATAACTATAAGTATAGCTATATAACTTTAAGTATATATAAGTATAGCTAGACACTATGGGCCTTAGTAATAAACATTTTAATGTCAACTCTAAATTTAGTTTGAGCTTTTCTGACATTATTTCTATAGAATTTTTTGCCAAAAAGCTTACACTATATTTAGATTCAAATTTAAAATATTTATTACTAATTCCCTATTAGTATAACTGCGCTAGCGCATTTATTTTGGTACCAAAACTGTATTAGCGCAATAACGCAGTTAAGTACATCAACTCAATAACGCAAAGCAGCGCTGTGTTACCCACATCTACAGCGCAACATTATGTCTGTTCCCGTGATCGTTTCAAGTAGCTTGCAGTTGATTGAAAGCTTTATTTTGAAAGACAAGCGCGATAGACAGTCAGCATATGAGTGTGTGTTTATTAGGGTAGGTCGCCTTATATGGGGTAAAAAATTAATATAAAAATACCTCCCTAGAATGAAAGAGTACCTCGAAAGTGTTTCAACACTATACTTTTTTTTAAGGTGTCCCAAAAAACAGACAAATTAATCCTTTATCCTTTGTTACATTATTCTAGTGAATAAAATCAATTATAATTTATAATAGTAAATTATAGCCTTCATAATAGTAAATTGATTTTTAATGAAGCTTGGTTTGATAATAATTTAAAATCAAAGTTTTGCGGTCCCTACTGCAAGAATATTTAAACTTTGAAATATATACTTGAACATTATATCTAACGCCCACGACACCAAAAACACGATATAGTCTTCTTTGAGACCTGTGCGACGATATACTGTATTCCTGATCAGACCAAAAATACCAAGGTTATAACCAAAATACAATTTTAACTGCTTTTTTAGACATCTTAAAAAATAGTATAGTGCAGAAACGCTTAGAAAGGTAAGTTTTCATTCTTTTTTATATTAATTTTTGCTGACCCACCCTGGTCCTGTTTAAGCAATCTCAACATGTTTGATATATAAAAGCTAACATTTTGATAGGTATTCATGAAGATTTTGGGGCCTGTTGTGGACCCTCTTTCCCACTCCCCCCAAAAAGCACAAGATAGCAGCAATATTTTTTTTCTGTCGTCAAATAAGACATTCATATTAGTTAAGCTGATTCGTGCCCATTTCAAATAAACGAACGTCTTAAATGTGGCAACACTTCAAGCAATGTTGCCACATGTCTGCAAATATACTAACATACAGACATACACATAAATCAATCATCATTTACTATGATGATGACTTCAACGCTAGCGTTACAAATGACATTTGTTACGTTCACGTTACGCTGCGTAATGAAACGTAATGAAAATTTGCCAACTGTCAGTTAGCAGAATGATGCATCTATTTTATTCTCGCTTGCAGTTTTTATGATTTGAGCGTTGTTCTTTTTGACTTTTGTCCATCGGCAACAAAACAAAGTTAGGTTAGTTTTTTGCTTTTTGTATGCTGCTTTTAGCTTTTGTTGCTGTTACATTTTTGCAGCTGTCATAATTTTGACAGCATACTAATTGATTGATGTGTGTGTACTCTGCTTTTTTTTCCACTCCCGCTCTTGCTCCGCATACATATTTGACAGTTAGTTGTTTGTTATTTTTTGGTCTTGTAGTTTTAGGCTAATGTATTAAATTTATGCATACATGTAAGTAGCATCATTATTTATTAAGAAGCCACCGACTATTTGGCTGGAATGGTGAGAAAAAAAAACTTTAAGGGTTGACAGCTGTGAGTGTGTCAAGCTTGTTTGTTTTGCCTCTCCAACACTGTCCAGCTTAAATGTCAATCGAAATGAGGCATGTTTTTGTATTTAGAGTGTATTTTGACAGCTTAAAAGCAAAGTTTTGTTACAATTAAAGAAGTGCAGAGAAAATTAATTTGATATTATTTTAACAGATGTTTTGAGAACAGAATTTTGGGATGAAAGACCATCTATCTGGTCTTAATAGATCCTCTAAAAGACCCAAGAAAGTTAGCTTAAGCTATTTTTATGGTCACTATTTTTGTTAAATTTTGACTAAATTTAAATATGCCATAATAAAATGAGAAGATGACAGGTCTACGCCGACATTTTATTGCTGTCATAATAGCCTCCTTTTTTGTATTGTTTTTAATTTCTTTTCAAAAAACTTCTCTTAAGTTTCATGGGTTTATCTTTTTAACCATCTCAGTTGCAACCTTCAGACTTCAAAACAAATCAACAAATCCGCTTAGAAAAAACTAAATTTATGCCACCCTTTACATAATAAAACAAAAAGTATGCAAGAGAAAAACGAGGGAAAAAAACTGAAACATCAAAAATTAGAACCATTTGCTTAAAAAAATATTCCGACTTGCATCTCATAAATAAACCATAAAATGTTTCGATTTGACAGCGCAATGGTACGCCCTTCATTAGTCTGAGGCTGAGTTCGAGTCTGAGCAGACTGAACGTTTTATTGGCTTCACTGCTCTTCTCTCTATACATTGTCTTTGATGCTTATTGATGTTTTTGGTACTGCTGTTTTAAGGTGCTGTCTGTGCTCTTTTATAGGCATAGTATTGTACCGCTTAAAGTTTGGTATACACATTTTTTTCTAAATTATTTCAAATGAATGAATGAATGTAGCACAGCAGAGCTACAGAGATTAAAGACAACAAAAAATCTAAAATAAATGAGAAAAAAAAACTGAAATTAACTATATTTATTAATAAAGAGCTACAAAACTGACAATAGATTAAATTGAAGTGACCTAATTTTTTGACTCTAAAACAGGAACAGTAAGAAAGTAAAGTAAAATAACTAAGAAACTATGGAATGGAGGAGTATTAAGGATAAACTATGCCAAAAAATGTAATAATAGTGCATTGACTTTTCTGTGTAATCGAAATTTTAAAAAACATCCATTTTTGGGCGTTCTATGAGAGGTCGAAAAAAATATTTGATACGATTCAAACAAAGTGAAAGTCACTTGTTAGATATGGAGCTCTTAATGGAGCTATGCTTTATATTTCAACAATGCCTTTAAGACTTTCAGAGTTTTAAGTATTTAAGACTAAAGCTTAGTATGCTGTAGAAGCGAAAAGAAATCTTCCGTAAGAAATGCATTGCGTTTTTGACAGCGAAAAGGTAGCGAATTTCTTTTTTCGTTGGTTTGTATGCTGTTGAACCGAAAATTTGTCCAATGCAGCCAAGCTCACAGCCATGATTGGAGAGTTTAAACGTCAAAATTTTGCTGTGTCTTATATTTCCTAACATTTAATTGGCGTGGAAATTTGACATTCAACAATAATGTTCAACTAACACATTCAACAAACAGGTTATAGAAAGTATGTGTTAGTGTTGAGTCTACACCTAAATTTCGCGTGTAGAATTAAATGCCTAAAAATTTTCGTTCCTACAGCATACTTAGCTTAAAGATAAAATCACTCGTATAGAATCAAAAATATTGCGAAAAATTTTAGAGAGCAACGTTTTTCCAAGATTTTTTTTAATTTTATCATTAAAAATTTTGTAGTAATATTGGTTTTGCAATGCTTATGCTTTATGTTTTATGTAGTAAGTGTTTAAAGTTCTAAAAAAGCATAGGAAAGAGCATGTTTATTAAAATTTTGACATTGTACAAAAAAGCTTTAAAAAAGCATTAAAACCAAAAATACTCAAACTTATGGATTTAATAAACGAAAATCTACATTTCAGGAGAAAATAATTAAGTGGTACATATGTATATAAAAGTATGACAAAACCTTTCATTACACAATGAAATACAATGTAGCTGCGAGGCCTTCAAAGTCTGCTTTCAATTCTTAACTACATTTGTTTGGTCATGACCACTTAAACACTAATGACATCTACCTTAAACTTAGGAGTAGGATGATATATGACACACAAGTTAGGAGAGCAGAAAAAATTTAATGAAAATAATCTCTACGCTAAAACACAACGAAAACGAGAAAGAATACATCGAAAGAAAAAATTAAAAAAAACCAAACGAAATCAAATGACGCCACTTTTTATTTTCACAATAATTTCTATAATTTAAGGTATTTATTATTACCTTTTGATGATTACTAAAACCTTAGTTGTATTATATATGAAGCTTTGTTTTGACTTACACATAAATATTAGTAGTTTTCACAAATATACTTCACTGCAAAACTTCTTGTAAGAAAACACTGTCTATATCTTCAAATGCAAATCAGATATTGCCAAAGCCCACTTACAGTTAAGCATTACAATGTCATCACCGAAAAACTTTTAAAAGCGGGTTTATGCAAAAAACACAATGAAAACGAAAGAGGACACAACCATATGAAAAAAAACGAAAACAAATGGCCAAAAAAACACTGTAGTGCACAATCTGCGTGAAACCGGTTTTCTTAGGCGAGGCAGGTAAGGCAGGCGACGTGAAATTTTACGCACCGAAAAAGCTGCAGTGATGATGGACTGACACACAGGCATACGCGAAAACGTTATATCCCAGCGGGGAAAATAGCGCTCCGAAAGGCCTTTTTGAGTGCTTACAAGTCAGCTAAAAGCGTGACAGTGATGACCCGACGGATGACACACCGTGTTATTTTAAAATTGTATGTCATAGGAAAAAAGCACTCCAATTAAGCTTACTTTGAATTGCTTTAAAAGACCTTTGAAAAGGAGAGCTTTGGGTCAGCAGTTCGTTTTTGTTTTCAAGCTTTTTGAACTGGTCGCTTGCACAACAACAAAATAAAGTGGTGAGTTAATGTTTGATTGAAACACTAGTTATTTTATAAATATAAATTAATTCAGGTTCAAACATAAACATTACTAATTTTCACAAATACCATTCACTACAAAACTTTCTGTGAGAAAACCTGATGAACCTACTCAGACGAATGAAGTTAAACTGTTGCTTTAATAATGAATAAAAAAAAGAATACTATCTAAAATGCTCTAGTTTTGAGAGATCGACGCAAGAAGAGTAGAAGAGAAAAGAAGTTCGGGTAAGCAAAATCAGAATAGAGTTATTAAATTTTTAACCAAAAATTACATCACCAAAATCAATATTTCATTACAAATAGTAATATTTAAAAATTGTTCAATATAGCACATTGTATGAAAGACCGAAAAAAGAATTTCTTGCAATCTCTCGAATATGGACTCAATTATTTGCTACAGAGAACCACGCCTTATATTTCACCAAGCCGACTGAAACTTTGTGAACAGCATACAAAAAGTGGTGAAATGATATAAATCTCAAATAAATCTTGTCAAAATTTAATAAAAATGTTGCATGTTTTCTATTGTTTTCACTCAAAAGTTACTCTTTATCAATATCCATTTAATAGCACTTAATAATTTCAAGATCATTTTTATCATTCACATGCTAAATATTTCATAAATGCTCATATATCATAATTTTGGAAAAAGTTTTGGTAATTTTTCTATCGTTCTCACTCAAAAATCACTTTATATCAATTTTCAAAGCTCAATTTATAAGCACAGAAAAATTTCAGGTTGAAATTTTAATCATGCTCATGCTAAATGTTTACTACACGTATTCTCATATTTCAGAGATAAGTGCAAATAATTTCGATATTATTTGTAGTTCTGTGTCAGTTAAAATGATTGCTGGCATTTTGATTGCTTTAATAACAATGTTGAAAATGGTATTCATTCCAGAAACATTAACAACAATAATTTTGCAGAGCCTTTATAGTTTGGCTTGCCTGTCAAAAGTAATTTGAATGCCAAAAACTTGCTTGACTTGAGCCAATTTGTTTGGCACATTTATGGATTTTGGCAAAATTGTAGCAAAGTCATCATCATCATCATCTACATTGCAAACTAGTATGGTTTATACCACACCACAAACGCCCACTAACCAACAACAATGTGAATCATACAAAAATCACCCAACATTGACATTGATTTGTCAAGCTCATGCAATAAGTTGTCAATTGTAAGAATGTGGCATGAGCCAATTGTTGCTTTTTGTTTTTTGCAGAATTCTTCTGAAAGATTTAAAATATTCTTTTTTGAGATGCTTTAATAAAACTAGATACTAGTTACTCATTGCAGAAATTTACAAGAAGTTCACTAAACAGCTGAATACCGTTTTGAACCGAAGAAAAAGAAGATTTTTAGCTAAGACTTAACAGCGGCCGCATAGTGGCTGAACAAGGGTCAAACAGCAGCTATTTTTGAAAAAAAGCTCAGCCAAATAACGGTCGAACAATGACCGTACAAGGCTCGAACTATATATAATATATACTAATATGCATAAAATATGGGTTTATATGATATAAATTATTACCAGAAGTTTTTAAATAACACTGACATGAGCATTGAAAATTGATAGGGGCTAATTTTTGAGTGAAAAGAAATATTGCGCACTTTTACTAATTTCTGTAGATTTTATGTATCTATACTAGTATATATATTTATACAATTATTTTTTTATTATTATAAGTGTTATTAAAGTTAGTAAAATTTCTCTGTTATAAACATATATTTTGAAATTTACCCATAAATACAATCTATACATATAAATTTATATATTGGATCGCTCGAAACGTATCTCGTATATACAAACATCATATTCGAACATTGTTCGGTCATTGTTCGACCCTGGTTCGGCCGCTGCTCCACCAAAAAGTTCTGCAAACGCCAGTTTGACTCTTGTTTGAATTTTTTTACTTTCTTCTAAGTTTCGATTGTATGTAAATCGAATTGGAATGATCGAAAAAAGAAAATTTCATATAAAGGGCTTATTGCAATAACATGATAAGCCACATGATGAAAAAAAAATCAATTTTTTAGAATGAATGCATTACGTAATGCACTTCCAACAATCAGTGAAGAGATTTTGGCTATTTCTTATTAATTTTCTAAACTATTCGTAAAAGTTTCCGTGTTCAATTCCATTTCCTCATACAAAAAAACATTTTTTCAAAACATTAGAGTCGATAATTTCAAAATATTTTTTATGTGGCTTATCATGTTTTTGCAATAAGCCCTTCATATATATAATAGCCAGATCGTAAATTACATTCCAGCGTTTAGTCAAAAGTAAAAGTATTCCTTAAACAATATTTTTGTATTTCAATTTAGCATAACAACATGAGAACATTATATTTTGAGGATTCTTTAAAAATTATTTTTGCATACCTTTTTTTAATTTGGTACAAAAAAATTATAACATTATATATTGTTATAATCTTATCTATCGTCAAAAATAGCAATTTTCAATATTTTTAAAAACACATTATGTCAAATTTATCTTTTTGGTACAGGTATTGAGTTCTTCTTTAGTTTGCGTAATTGATTTAGCAAAAGTGGTTTGCAAATAATGTCAAAACGAAGAAATCGACTTTAGAAAATTTCACTCTGCACATATAGTATTTAAACTTGCATAACATGCGCAAAAACTATTTTTTCTAGAATAAATGCAAAAAACAAGACCTTCACCGACAGCTACGTGCAGTTTAGGTTTTCTTTTTGTTATTTGCGTATTCATTTTATTGTATAGGCGATTCAGTAAGTACTCGCTTTTGTTTCGCTGTTAGGTAAAATTGATAATAGAACTGTTCGACCCATGTTCGGTTGCTGTTCGGACGAGTAAGATTTGAGTTAATTTTAAATCATGTTCAAACCTTGTTTGGCTACTCGTATTTTATCGCTGTTCGAACGCTATTCGGCCGGTTATATCTTTACTAGGGTATCTTTACATATATCAATATGACCAACTAAAACATGAATTTCTACAAGATTATGAAATTTAAAGGGTTAGCAATTGAAGTCAAGGCATTATACAACTTTTGTCAAGGACTTTCGTGCCTGTTGTAAAAGTGTTTAAAATCTAGATCTTTGCATAAGTTGTAAGTATAATAAGTAATATATTTTTACTTTTAATTATGTAAAGATGCAAAGATTTTAATTATGTAAGCTGTGATATGCTTAAATTTCTCTAGTAGTTGACATATTTTTGCGGTTTGTAATTAGTTTAAGGAAATTTAAGTGACTTAAAAGTTTGACGTATTTTTTTAATACACTTTCTTCAATGATTTTTTTAAGAAGTATGTATTTTCAACATTTTAGTTAAAAGAAACTAGTAGTACATTTTTTTCTACTTAAACATAAACGAAACTTTAATTAATTTACATATTTTTCAAACCAAATGTGAAGCTTATGATACTAAGAGTGATCTAATCTAGTACATTAAATGTGAAAAATTTAAGATTTTAAATGTATCCTTCGATAAACCCTAAAAAAATTTTTAGAAGTAAAAGTTATAATTCCCTTTTATAACTTTATAATAATTAGAGAAGAAACTCTAAAAAAAATTTTAGAAGTAAAAGTTATAATTCCCTTTAAAAATATAATACGATATAATTATTGGAATAAACTAACTACATACTTTTTGTAATCGATTTTAAAAATGTTTACAAAAAACACATCAAAACTTTGCTTTGTACTGGTTAAATTTTCTTTGTCAGCGAAAGCAAAAAAAAATATATGTAATGAAGACTAGGCAACAAATCTATTACATTTTAATACAAAGAAATTACAAAAAAATTGTTATACTTTTTTCTCTGCTTTGAATGTAAAAATAAACTTGTTTAAGACGCGTATTTTGCAAATCTAGCAAAAAATCTATTACATTTTTATACAAAAAAATTAAAAAAATATTTTTTATACAATAGTTCTGTTTCCGTACTCGATTCAAGTAATTGTAATAGAATAGAAAGTGACATTTTACATGTTATTCTTCACTCTCGATCTTCAAAAATTTGTAAAATAATGCTTTCAAGCAACTTCAAAGTACTTGAATCGAGTATGGAAGCAGATCTAATATATAACTGCTTTAAATGTGAAAATTAACTACTTAGTTGAAGAATACTAAGATAAAAATTTTATCTAGTATTTATTAGTATCTATTATAAAGAAGTGTAGATCTAGTATCTATTATAAAGTACATATCTAGAATTTTGCTAGAAGCGATTATTTCTAATTCCAATTTTTTCCTTTAACAAAATTCTCTTAACCCAAATGAAACTTTTTTGATAAAATTGTTACAGCTTCAATAAACTTGTAAGCGAGTACTACAAGTATTTGTTTACATCGATGACAAATTCATGCAAATTATTGTCAATTGTGGAAATTGTAATAGCTTTTAATGTGTTAAAAGTGTAAATGAACTTGTTCAAAATATTGCAACAAAATTAATTTAGTAAATAGAGCAACTAGAATTGTATCTCAAGCCATTTTTTAAATTCGTAACATTTTCTGTGAAATATTTAACTAAAAATATAACTTAATTGTTAAAATTGTAATAGACTTTATCAACTTGTGGTCAAATAAATGCATTTCATGCCATTTTATGTGCAACTACTACCACTTTTTCTTTTCAGTGACGACAAATTTATGTAAATTGTACCAGATCACTGCATAACTTAACTCTGACTCCTTCAAATTTCTTGTTAAAATGCAATCACAATATTAATACTTTTGCACAATCCCAATATTTAACTTTTCCATTAAGGTTCTCTGCCAGCGACAACCTGCGCCTGAACTCGGTCAGTTGTTGGCACCTGCTGTTGCTGTAAAGCTTCCGTTTCCGCTGCTGCCACTTCTACTACAAATGCATTTCTTCGCTTCTTCACTTCTTCTTCTTTGCCTATTTAAATATGCAACAGCAATTTGGCTTTTGATAACACTTAACTTTCTATAGCTTGATACGAAGGAAGGAACAAGCAGCCAAACATACACCAAAAAAAAAAAAAAAAAAAAACCAAAACAATCTAGTACATTTTTATGCAAATATTTTATAGGTTAAGTAACTGTAAATAGCGTGCCAGCGACCAACGTGCGCCAACAGGAGCGCATTCAAGTTGGTGGTGTTGAAGCTAAGGACGAGCATGTCGAGGATGAGGTATCCATGCTGCTGGTTGATGATGTTGTTTTTGTTGTTGGAGCTGTTCCTGTTGTTGTTATATTTAAATAGCAAAGCAGCCAGCAAGAGTAGCACTTAAAATTGTGACAGCATTTTTGCTCCCGTTGTTGTTGCTGTTACTTTTATTTTCTGCTTTCTTAACTTATTTTATACAACTACTAAACATTTTTTTTTTCAATGCGGTCGACTACAAGCTGGTTGAATGCACTTTTTCACCAACACTACCAGCATAAATGGCAAAAAACAACAACACTAACGCCAGCTGCAAAATTACGCAAATGCATGAAAAATATTTAACGCAACAAAAAATGGCTTCCTTTTATTCTAGTACATTAAAGGCTGGTAGAGTAACAACGGGAAAAATAAAGAACCTAAAAACAATGCCAAGCACATAAAATGCAAAAACACAAAAACTGAACAGCTGAAAAAACTGTAACGCGCAATTTTTCTATTATGTTTACTTCCTACGCCATAGTTGTTGTTGTTGTTGTTGCTGTGTTTGTTTAAGTTGTTGTCTTTGCAGTTATATAAGCGTCTATAAGCCTTGTTTATGTTTTTATTTAGCAGCATTTTCAAGCACTGCTTTTTTATTCATTTTAAGTATTGAAGTATCTGTACTGAAATAAAATTTTAATTTTCAATTTTTTTTTTAATTTAACAACGCGTTGCAGTGCGCTACAGTTTTATTTGAAAATATTGAGCTATAAATAAAATACTGCTTGTTGTAGCGATCATGTTTTATTTTTTTTTTGCTTTTGTGGCTACAATATTAATATGCAAATACACACAGAACAGTGCAAAGTTTGGCATAAAATTTGTAAGAGATTAAAAGCAAATAACAAAAACAACAATTTATAAGTAGCTTTAACAAAACTCGCTGGAACTAAAGAGTTTATAAAAAATGGAATATTACTTTGTTCAATGAACTCTATGGCGAATATACAGAAAAAAATTTACAAAAAAGTAACACAAAATGTACACGATTATATGACAATTTATGTGTAGTCGATGATTTTCAGTTCAAAAAATAACTGAACGTGTAAATGAGCTTTAGTAGAAAAATAAATAATTCGTTTTTGTACTAGATTGAAAAAACATATCAGACTTAAAAGCTTATATGAAATTTTTTTATTTGACTAAATTAGGGTTAAAAAATAATATGAATTATTTAAACACATCTTTGCAAACTTGTTTTTGATACTGCCTAAATGCTTTAAAAAGACTACATTTTATTATTGTTACTTAAATTTGGGCATTTACGGGAAGCCTAAGCGGCTTTTTGTAATATACTTTTCCGTTTTCTTCGATTGCCAAGCAAAAATGATATTAAAATTTATAAAAAAAAAATGTTAATGTGGGAATAGCAATGCATGTTCAATTGTTTTCATAATAAATGTATATTAACGTACTGCTGCAAACATTTCAATTTATATGTTAAGACATATAAGCCGTTTAAAAAAACTATAGAAATCATGTTTATACTTTAGATTACAATTTCACTGAAACTTTCAAATTGTATGCTAATACTACTTATTTTCATATTAAAGCATCCCCAGGTAAGATACAACTGGCTGTATAGCAGTCAAACGAGGGCCACACGGTCGAAAAAGGTCCGAACAAGGTTCGAACAAGGTCCGAACAAGGTACAAACATCATGTGGAAATTATAGAAGAGGTTAGTTGGGTCAACAAGGGTTGAAAATAGGCTTAGAATAATCCAAATGCCTACTGAATCAAACATCAGAATCAATCAATCAAAAATTTTGCCTATGATCTTAAGAAAAAAAAAAACTCCTAAACAGTACAAATACTACTTCATGTTTATAAGAAACGCATGCCAAACATGCCTCATTCGGCATGGCTGCTTTTCATCTATTGTAACCAAATCTACTTGAGGTGAAATTCGTAAATTTCAAAACTATAAATTAAAACTTTTGAAAGGCTGTCAGTACTTCAGGATCTTGTCAAGTGTGTTTGTTCTCATCTCTGAGCTAAGGCCAAAATTTATAAAAACAAATTTTAATTTATGGCAACTTGCACCAAATACTAAAAACTTCTTAACTTGGTAAATATGTCTACCAAAGCTGAACTCGTTTGCGTCTACGCTTCCCTCATCTTGATTGATGACGATGTCGCTGTTACAGGCGAGAAAATCTCTACCATCTTGAAGGCTGCCAATGTTGAGGTTGATTCCTACTGGCCCCGCTTTTTCGTAAAGGCCTTGGAAGGCATCAATGTAAAGAACTTAATCACCAACATCGGTTCCGGAGTTGGCGCTGGTGCACCAGCCGGTGCTTCTACTTCCGCTGGTAGTGATGCAGCCCCAGCTGCAGAAGCTTAGAAATAAGAAAAGAAGAAGGAAGAAGAGTCAGAGGAATCTGATGATTCCTCTGACAGAGGAATTTGATGAGGGTTTCGATCTTTTCGATTAAGCTGTTGACAGTCGACACTTTTCCCAATGTAAAAAGTTATAGTTTAGTACACGTTTTAATGCACAAATTTATAAATAAAAAATAAAAGTAATTTTTACATTATAAAAAGAAAAAATTATAATAAATGTAATATTAAATGTTAGGACTTATTTCTGCATTTCTTAAATATACCGAGTAAAAAGATAACAGGCGCCAAACTGCAATCTAACAAAGACCCCACGTCCAAATAAGGTTCGAACAAGGACCAAACATACTCCTGAAATAATAAAATAACCCTGCTTGGCTAAACAGCAGCCTTAACAAGGATCAAACATAAAAAACTATGAATAAACTAAAATATCTACCTTCTAAGAGGTGTTGAAAAAAACCTTGTATTACAATGTTGCTTTTAAATGTAATATTGAATGTTAGGTCTTATTGCTGCGTTTCTTAAATCTGCCGAGTAAAATATAGCCGTCCAAACGGCAATCTAACAAGGACCGCACGACCAACTAAGGTTCGAACAAGGAGCAAACATACTCTTAAAATAATAAAATAACCCTACTTGGCTAGACAGCAGCCCTTTCAAGGATAAAACATCAAAAAACTATGAATGAACTACTACTAATAAATGTAATATTAAATGTTGGGACTTATTTCTGCATTTCTTAAATATACCGAGTACAAAGATAACAGGCGCCAAACTGCAATCTAACAAAGACACCACGTCCAAATAAGGTTCGAACAAGGACCAAACATACTCCTGAAATAATAAAATAACCCTACTTGGCTAAACA
Organism: Dichetophora obliterata; assembly: GCA_963920525.1. Lineage (NCBI taxonomy): Eukaryota > Metazoa > Arthropoda > Insecta > Diptera > Sciomyzidae > Dichetophora > Dichetophora obliterata. Next base: position 15,042,889 of record OY986438.1, on the reverse strand, counting down.
GCGCCCCTAACAAGGATCAAACATAAAAAAAACTATGAATAAACTAAAATATCTACCTTCTAAGAGGTACTGAAAAAACTGTGTATTACAATGATGCTTTTAAATGTAATATTATATGTTAGGACTTATTGCTGCATTTCTTAAATCCGCTGAGTAAAAAGATAGCCGGCTAAACTGCAATCTAACAAAGGCCATACGACCAAATAAGGATCGAACAAGGACCAAACATAGTATTAAAATAATACAGTAGCCCTACTTGGCCCTATCCCTTTAGTTAAAGGGATATTATGCGTATGTTTGAAACCAATTTACCAATGTCAATATCAATATATAACCTAAAGAGAGTTATACCAGATTTTTTTCTTAGCAGAAAAAGCAATCAATAAATTCCCTTAGACTTTGATCAATAATATACTAAAGCTTACAAAAATATGTTTATTAAAGATATATTTAACAAAATGGCAGCGTCGAAGCACTTTAAACTTTTTAATTTATTCATCCTCGGGGATGAAAATTGTTTTCATCTAGCTTAACAACAAATACTATTTTCTATTTACCCTTGATGCGTATCGATGAAAATATATTGTAGGAAAATCTAATACAAAAAATCGTTAAATAGCGACCAAAAATATTCAAACATGAACTCTTTGCAGACTAATTTTGGCAATAAGTGCGTGAAAATAAATTCGTCAATCCAACGCTAACTTAGCAAAGACTTAAACCAATACTTTTGATCCGCAAAAAGTTAAATTCGTATTTTCCGAAAAGTTAAAAAAGTGGGAGGAAATTAAATTCGCTAAATTTGAAAAGTACGAATTTAACTTTTGGGAGGAAATGAAATTCTTTCTTTTTGCGAAATACGAATTAAACTTTTGAGAGAAAATATTCATATTCATATTTTTGATAACAGAATTTGTTCATAAAAAGTTGGTAAGAATTCATACCAAGAATTAAATTCGTGATATTTTTGCAAAGTACGAGTTTATCTTTTGATTCGAAACTAGCTTTTGGCAAGAATTTTAAATTCGTGCTATTACTATAAAAAAAACGAACTTAATGCTTGGTATGAGTTTTAGTGATGGCACCAACTTCTTATGAACAAATCCTTTTATCAAAAATATGAACGATGTGTTTTGCATACCATTAGATAGGTTATTAAACCACCTTTATAGTAGTATATAGCTTTAAAGTGCACAACTAAGATTTTGGTCGAAAACATGTTTTAAAAAGTAGTGAGTGTTAGGTTCAAAGTACTAAGACTAAGTACTTAATACTATTAACGCCAATTTAACTACTTTTAAAAAATGTTTTTGACCAAAGTCTCAATTGTGCACTTATAAGGCATATAACGTTGGAGAGGCGGTTTAATTATCTATCTAATGGTGTGCAATACATATCCTTCATATTTCTTATAAAAGGATTTGTTCATAAGAAGTTGGTGCAATGGCTTTAAATTCGTACCAAGAATTGAATTCGTTCTTTGCAATAGTACGAATTTATAATTTTTGCCAAAATGTAATTGCGAATCAAAAGTTAAACTCGTACTTTGCAAAAATAACGTATTTATTTTCCTCCCAAAAGTTAATTCGTACTTTGCAAAAAAAAAACGATTTTAATTTTCTCCCAAAAGTTAAATTCGAGCTTAGCGAAAAGTACAAATTTAACTTTTTGCGGATCAAAATTATTGGTTTGAGTCTTCGCTAAGCTAGCGTCGGATTGACGAATTTATCTTTACGCACTTTATAGCAATTGTGTAAAAAAACTTTCCAGAAAAGGAATATGTAAAAACATTAAATAAAGGACAGCTTTGAAGCTGTGCTGCCACATTTCTACAGTCAGGTTTTAAATTATCATCAGATGAGCAACAAACTCAAAGCACGCACTTAAACGTAAACATGAAAAAAACACAGAATTATTTTGAACATTTTCAAGAGTATTTGGCGCATCAAAAGCTTTTTCCAAGTATCGCCAGTTTACAGCGACTTTTCAGCAAATTTAGTTCTTTTTTTTTAGCTATTCCACTTCCAAACAAAAACACACACACACGTGCACAAAGGTGTATGTATGAGTGTTGACTGCTTTTTGTGGTTTCCGTATTATTTTTTATTTTCCTGTATTTGTGTATTTGTAGTAGATTCTATTGAAATGCTGTCATGCTGCAAATTTTACATACCTGCAAATAAAAGAGAAGAAAACACAAAAAAAATCGAGTTAGTGAATGAGCAGCCAAAGCTTTTAAAATAAGTTTAGAAATATGGCAAAAGTTGTAGTAGATCCGTTTTTTTTTTATTTTTGTTTTTTGAAAAATTTTGTATACAAATAATTTATGCATGCTGCACACGAGTGGAGCGCAGAGATTTTTCATTAGATTTAATTAAAATATAAATAATATAAAAGCAAAGAAATGTCAACAACAGAGCAATGTGGAGGAATTGTACCAGATTTATGAGGTTTGTAGCTTAATTAACTGAAGTCGCTCAAACACACACACACACAAACACATATAAAACAAGTGTTGTCATTCCCGGTTTTGGGTTATTCGAGAAACCGGATTTCTATTGAGGTTTCGGTTTTCTCGCTTTCGGTTTTTTAGTAACAATTTAGGGTTATTCGAAAAAACCGGGTTTTTCTGGTATGGTTATTCGCCGTTTTCGAATAATTGAAATTTTGAATCTTTTTTAATTTTTGTTCTTTATTTTTATAAAATTAACGATTTTTTATAAAAAAAATCTTCGTGGTGTATGAGTTCATCGAACTTTTTCAAGAAATAAATAAAAAAATGGTAGTTCTTCTAGCATTGCCTACTAGGGCTTCAAATTTTGGCACTCAAAGGCAATTTCGGGATTAATAATTAAGAAACCCGGGATCACGGGGTTATTCCCGGGATCTGAAAAGCAAATAAAAAAAATTAAAAAAAATTCGTATGCAATGTATTAAAGTTAGGATATTATTTTAATAAAAAAATTGTCCAAAGGAATTAAAAAAAACAGAGTTTACTTAAATATTTTATAAACAGTTAATTTATTTTATTTCTTTATATACATAAAGGACGAGAATATATATATTTATTATATTTATGTATAGTAGAATTCAGTATACTATTTATATTTTCTGACATAATAATACGAACATAAGAAAGGAACATTTTTTGAGATCACTGAAGCCGTTGAACGGTTAGTTAGGCTGATTGACTTTGAAAATATGCTCTACATAAAAAATTTTTAGCAAAAAAAAAAAAAAAAAACAATTTCAAAACCACTGCAAAGTAAAAAATAATTTTAAATAACTTTTCACATTAATTCTTGGTCAAATTTGATAATTTATTTATATATAGTATTAAATTGGAAATCTTATTATTATAATTTTTTTTTCTATTTTGTATTATTATCATAAATATTTTAATTTCTCCATGAATAAAAAACCTTTAAATCCGGAGCGTTTATTTTATAAAAGTCTGATTATATAAGCGCCGACTTTTAAAGGTTTTTATTTCATGGAGAAATTAATATATTTATGATAATAATAATACAAAATAAAAAAAAAATACAATAATAAGATTTCCAGTTTAATGCTACTTATATATAAATAAATTATCAAATTTGACCAACAATTAATGTGAAAAGTAATTTAAAATTATTTTTTACTTTGTAGTGGTTTTGTAGTTGGTTTTTTTTTGTTAAAAAGTTTTTATTTCTTCCTTTTTAGAGATTATGCTAACAATTTTTCCCATTCTTGTAACGAATTTTCGCATCCTAGTGTCAACATTAACTGAGAAACAGTATTTTTCTTATATTGCCACTCCTTTTGTCTAATAACGCCCACTTTCTTGACCGTAAATTTTTATAATTATGCCTACCCCTGTACTTAATTTCAGTATCCTAGTGTCAATATTATTCGAGTAATTGCGTTTTTCTAATATTGCCACGCCTTTGTCGAACAACCCCCACTTTTTTGAACGCAATTTGTAATAATTGTTCCAACCTTTGTACCAATTTCCAGTACCCTTGTGTAATATTAACTGAGATACAGTTTTTTCTTATATTGCCACGCCCTTTTGTCCAACAACGCCCACTTTCTTCACAGAAAATTTTCATAATTATGCCTACCTCTGTACCTAATTTCAGTATCCTAGTGTCAATATTATTTGAGTTGCAGCGTTTTTCTAATATTGCCACGCCTTTTATCGAAAAACGCTTATTTTTTTAAAATCATTTGTAATAATTGTTCCTAACCCTGTACTAATTTCTAGTACCCTAGTGTCAATATTAACTGAGATACAGTATTTTTCTTATATTACCACGCCCTTTTGCGTGATATTCGTTTTCATCGAATAACGCCCACTTTTGCGAACATAGCTTTTAATAATTGTGCCTACTCTTGTACTAAATTTCAGTTCTCTAGTGTTAATATTATTCAATATACAAAGATTTTCTTATATTGCTACGCCCCTGTGTCGAATACCGCCCACTTTTTTAAGCAAGTATTTTAGGAGTTATCGATATACATACATTAAAAAAAAACGAACCACACCAACTCGAGGCCCTCCTCCTTTTTGAAGTCGGTTAAAAATACTAAGGCATCTAAGGTTCCATGCCCCAGGCTTGACCGAATTTCGGTCGCAAAATTTCCAGACGAAGAGAAATATCTCTCAGACTCAACACTAGTAGGCGGAATTGTTATCAAATAGTCGTGTGCTTTTTAAAGCAGATTACCGTGAGTTCCACCTTTTAAATATATTTTTATTCTTTTTCGAACATTTGAGGTAAATTTAAATTTTTTCAAAAGTTTTTTTACTATTATTAATTGACTATTAAACTATTTGACTGTTATTTTTGTCTTAAGGTATTATTAAAAACGTTTATTAAAACCTCTATTTAAATGGACTTATGATAAACTGGCCATTTCAGCCCTTGAAAGGGCTTTGACCGAGCTTCTATTGATCAATTGTATTGCGTGTGTTATTAAATACTTGAACACAACTGGACCTACGTTGAGAACTGGACCTACGAGTTTTATGCCGACTCCGAACGGCTTATGTTCTCAAGAAGCTTTACATTGCAATTTCGCAATGTAATATTAGAAATATTAATTGAATTGAAAAATCATTCTGTATGAGATGGGCTTTGAACCGCGGTTCTTAAGCTTACGGGTCATGCACTCTATCAGTAGGCTACGGCCACCAAAATTTAAATAGACTACTTATATAAAAAATATATACAATGCCTCTTATTTTTCCATAAATTTTTTATTCAATTTAAATATACGTATATATATTAACCAAACTGTTTTGCAGAAAACCGGTTATTTTTTAAACATTCGAAAAACCGGGTTTTAAAAATTGTCATTTTCGGGAAACCCGTTTTTATATTTTTCTAAATATTTGACAACACTAATACAAACATATATACAAACATATAAACAAATCCTATAGTTATAAAGCAGAATGGACCGAAATTGAGACCTAATTGAAATACTAATAAAGAAAAATAAATCAAATTAAATAGACTAGCGTGTATGCGTGTACGCATGCATGTCTGTGTCACACAGATAAAAAAGGCAGTGATCTGTTTTTGGTTTTATTGTTTAATATTTTTTTTAGCCAGCAATCCTTTCATAGTAACTGATTTTGTAAAGCTTTTTCATTAACTTTTATTTCTATTTTGACTTTTTTCTTTGTAACATACTCTTTTCGTTCTTATATTTCTTTGTGGCTTTATGCTTTGAGCTTATACAAATTTCATGCTTTAATTTTAAAACTTTAGTGTTGACCTAGCTCTAGGTAGCTACTGGGTTAACCACAATGAGCTGTTGAAATGTTGAAGCTTTTTCTGAGTGGTGCTTGAAAGGTGCCACTCAATACACACATACACACACACACAGACACAAATTGGGTAAGTGTTTATATATGTGTGAATGTGTGTTAGTGTGTTTGTGCATAATTTACATTTTCTATTACATTGTGTTTGTTTTGTGGCAACGTTGGCAGCACTTCAAAATTCTAATTAAATTAATGTAGTTTATATTCTAGAGCAAAAGAAAAAAAAACTATCTATGTATTTGTATAAATGTCATGGTAAAATATTTTTTATTATTTATGGCACATAATTTTTAAAAAAGAAAAACTCTCAAAGTGCAACTTAAGAACAGCTTAAGTGTATATGAATATTGTCGTAAAAAATATGCTCAAAAACTGTGTGATGCATTTCAGTGAAGTAAGTCGTAGTAACTTTTTTAAATACATTGAAGTACATACATTCAAACCATTTTTAAAAACTTGTCAAAAATTTTCTTTAATTATTAAGTTCTTTGCAAAAATTTATTTTAATTGCATAAAAAAAATAATCCCTTTTTTGGTATTCATTAAAAATATTCACTGAAATATTGATAAAAGGTTTCGGAATACATTTTAAGTGCCTAAATATTTAAGCTTTTATTTATATATATATCATGAAATGACTTGTTTATAAAAAGTAATTTTCAAAGTCGCGTTTTTGTAAAATATTTTAAGCAAAAAAAAAGTAAATTGCCAAAGCGCCTTTCAATGACAAAAGGCAATATTCTTCTATTCACATCGATATATTGTAAGTTAAAAAATTGCTTTACTAGATGTATTACTTAAATATTAGCTTTTAGTTTAATGTTTAGTGTTTAGTCAAATTATTTATGCGTAATCCAAACGATATGTTTATTCTTCTGTTGACATTTTTCTGCATCAAAGAAAATAAGTATTTGGAAATTCACCAACGCAATTCACATGTAGCTAAGAGAGATAATACAGACATGTAGCTAAGAGAGCTCGGCTTTTTTGAGTTCAAACCCCCCCCAATAGTTTAAAAAGGCTAAAGTTTAAAAAAAATTAATAAAAAGAAAACTTTTTAAAGGAAAACATTATATTAAAAAATTTTTGGAAATAATATATATTAATTAATTTTTTTAATTAAATTAAATAATAATAAAAATATTAAATTGTAAATAATTTTTTTATTTAATAATATTAAATAAATAATTTTATAATTAAATAATATTAAATAAATAATTTTATAAGTAAATAATATTAAATAAATAATTTTATAATTTAACAATATTAAATAAATAATTGTAAATAATTTTTTTATTTAATAATATTAAATAACTAATTTTATAATTTAATAACATTAAATAAATAATTTTATAATTTAATAATATTAAATAAATAATTTTATAATTTAGTAATAGTAAATAAGAATTTTATAAAAAATGAACAATAACACAGTGTGACGATTTAAAAAAAACAACCGAACTTTATAAAAATTCTGAAGGAGGTACATAATTCCAAAGGGAATATAATAGGACAATGAAGTTACTTGAAAGTATTTTTTTAAACATTTTTCAAGCTCGAGAGAGTAGAAGCACAAGCTAAATGTCAGTCTCTATTCAATTACAGTTACTTGATTCTTACATAAAAAACTCTTTGAGCACGAATTTCAAGTTGCAGCTGATCATCATATTATAAGATCTATATTTTTTATTGTTTTGTGAGATAAAAATTATTTTAATCAATAAATGCAAAACAATAATACATTTCATATATTTTCTATTAAGTTTTTTTTTAAAATAATAAACTAATAATTTCAAGCCAAAATGAACTTTTTTCTATTGCAAAAAGGCGTGAACAGCTGTTGTGCTTGAAACTTATTTGAAGTCGTTTCCGTACTTTTCGATAAATATTCTCATTTTGACAGATAATTACTTAGTTACTCTCTATTACTCAAACTTTACTTGGAGTTAGTACGGAAACAGATCTTCTGATAGTTTGAGGGAAAACACTGTAAGGGCCAAGGTTCATTTATAAACTTGAAAGAAATGCACTCTTTTTCCACCTTTGCTCGAACTGTCACTGTGCTTTTCTTTGTTCTTAGCATTTATTTTCTTTATTTCTTTTCATCCATTCTGACAGTTCGACCGAGCTCGCTCTCAAATGCCACAACCTTATAAATGTGCCTTGGTAAGGGCTTTTAATCTTGTGCACAGTGCTTTTACAGCTTTATTCTAACAAAGTCATAAAAGCCATCTCAGTATCAATTGATAGAGAAGTCACGATTGATACAACTTCATATTGAAGTTTGAGCACGTTGAAAAATCTCTTTTTGTATCAACAGTAGTATTGTCATTTCTGGTTACGGGTTATTCGAGAAACCGGATTTTTATTGATATTTCGGTTTTTTCGATTTCGGTTTTTTTTAATTAACAATTTCGGATTATTCGAAAAACCGGGTTTTTCTGGTTGGATTATTCGACATTTTCGATTACTTAAAATTTTTTATTTTTTCAAGTTTTTGTTGCTAATTTCACTGGTCAACAATTTCGCAACTTTTTCGCGCCACACGAACTTTAATTGCTAATACTGTTTCAGCTTTCTTTCCTCGTTATTAAACTGAATTTTTTTATTTGGACTCAGATTTTTTGGATTTCGGACTTTGTGATCGTACGTCGTCTTTGATCCTGTTTTTATTCTCTGAAATCCAAACCACTTAACGCAGAGCAAAAAGAAAAACAATTTTATAGAAAATTAAACAAGCTTCTTAATGAAGTATTTTTTATTATTCTGCTATTTTTAGTCAGTGAGATATTCAGGTTCAAAATAAAATTTTTGATTTTTTTGTTAAAAATTTAGACTTTTACAAGTATTTCTTTTTTATTTAAAGTCATATTAAAAAAATAAGTAGTTTTATCGTATTCCATATTGAATTCCCATAAGTAAATTTAACCAAAAACATAAATATTCTCCCAGAAGAACAATTAAAATAGATTAAAATAAGCGAAAAAGCCATATAGTCATATGAAGCATTTAGTACTCTTATAGGCCTATTACGGTTCACAACACAACATTAATTTGAGTTTTTATTGTGTACATTGCTAGTACTTAAAATAAGACACAGCAGTGTATTGCTGTGAACCGTAATAGGCCTATTAGTATTCCACTTGTTATGTGGAATTTGACTATATGTCATTCCATATTAGACCAAACAACTTTAAAATTTCTTGTATCAGATTTAAGTAATTTTCTTGTTGTTTGTAAGTATTGCTTGTAATTCTACACCAAACTGTATGACCTTTTTTTTGCGAAAGTTTACTTTTTGAATTGAAGGAACACATGGACACAAAGAATTAAATATGCACGGTAGGAGGTGGATGGGAGCTCGAACTCAAGTGAAATAATATGCGTTTAAGAATAATTTTTTAAGTACGATACTTTGATTTAATGAAGTATGATAAAAACATAGCGTAGATATCTACATCGCAACTCAAAAGTTTAAATTTCGAATAGTTTTTTTTTGCTTTTAGTAACGATGTTATATTCAAAAAGGCTTTGAACTAAGATTTTCTATACACGTTTAAAAATTTTGGACTAATTTTAAATCTTAACTTTGGATTACTATTTCAGTACTATTTCTTAATCCAAACATTAGTTTAATTTAGCTGGATTTTAAAAACGCGTTCCTGAAAAGAACTTACTTGCATTCGTAATGATGCAAAATAAGCGAAACTATGTTAGCAACTGAGTTAGACCAGCATATCAGAGGTCGTGTGCTCAAATCACGAACTGGTCAGAATATTTTTTTTAATTGCTTTAATTTAGCTGGGTATCGAACCCACGTTTCTGCTAGCTTGCTCACTTACTGCAAGCTTACTTGCATTCGTTATGATGCAAAATAAGCGTAACTTTCTTAACAACTGAGATGGAAGAGTGGATAAGGTGTTAGACCAGAACAACAGAGGACGTGTGTTCAAATCATGAACTGGTCAGAATAGTTTTTTATTTTGACCTGAGTCGATTTAACTATGTCCGTGTGGCTTAACGTCCGTCTATTTGACCGTCTGTAGATACGATCACAGAAGCAATCGTATTGAAATTCACTATATGTGCTTATATTCACAAAACGGAGATCAAGTTTGAAAATGAGCAAAATTGGATGAAAACCTCGCCTACCACAGATACAAAGTGACTTTATTAAAACGAAACAAAGTGACTTTATCAAAACGATAAAATATTTATTCACCATATAAATATTTGAAATTTGTGAAAATCAGATGGAAATTATGCCTACCTTCCATACGAAGTGACTATAAAGTAGAGTATGAAGACGGTAAAATCTCTTAAAATTCCACAAAATGAAATGCATTAAAATTTTGCACATATGCTTAGAATTTTAAAATTCACTCGGAATTTGAAATTTGCCAGAATCGTATAAAAACTTCGTAAACCAAATTCCAAACAGCGAATGCATAATTAAAATTTAAACTTATATGTAAAATTTTAAGTCATTGTACTCGTTTTGGTGGAATTTAAGGAATTTTTTTCGTTAACATAACGTCACTTTGTATGGGAGGTAGACGTGCTTTTAATTTGATTTTCACAATTTTCATACTCAGAGTGCATATTAAGGCTTAAAGCTTATGTGCAAACCTTTAATTACCTTTAATTACCCTCCTTGGGTGCCCCATTAGTGTATTTCTTAGCTATATGAGAAAAATTTTCTGTTTGGAGATATGAACCGTAACGCACCTTTAAAATGTTCTTTTATGTAGCAAGGCGAGAAAAATTGTCCATACCGTTTATATAGAAAAAATAGATTTTTTTATTATAAACCTAAGGCAAGGTGGATTTGTTGGAAGGCAAAAAAATCGCCCAATGCTCAGTGGAAATCGTATTCTAGGGATCAAAATAAGAATCTTTGCCCGAGGAACTATACCTTTAAAACGAATTCTAATGCCCCAACTTTTGACTTTTGTCCCGTAGGGTCAAATTTTGAAAAATCCCTCTTTGACCCATTTAGAGTGCCCCAATCGAGTCCAATTGTGTGACCAACCCCCACTAACTTTGGAGGGCCGATTCACCCCCTAGAACCCCCTGGCTGATTTTTTCATGTAAAGTGCCAAAAATTGTGATTTTTTAAAACTTTTGTATGGGGAACCCCCCGAGGGGTTCCAGGGGATGTGCCACAGTGGGGGTCGGTCATACATTTGGACTCGATTGGGGCACTCTAAATGGGTCAAAGAGGGATATTTAAAATTTTGACTCTACGGGACAAAAGTCAAAAGTTGGGGCATTAGAATTCGTTTTAGAGGTATAGTTCCTCGGGCAAAGTTTCTTATTTTGATCCCTAGAATACGATTTTCACTGAGCAATGGGTGATTTTTAAATCGACCCGCCCTAATAAACATCCTAAATTTGTTTTCAATCAACTCAGTATTTTATAAAATTGGACGCTTAAATAACTTTCTAACATGCTATCATTCGTAAAGAGGTTAAAAAATACGAAAACAGCAACATATTTTGTCGAGCAAAAAGAAACAATTTAATAAATTTTTTTTGAAAATTTTTACAAATTACGTAAATAATTTTTTATCGTAATATATATTAAGAATATATATATATATATATATATATATATATATATATATATATATATATATATTAGGGCGGGTCAATTTGTATGGACGAATTTTTTGGAGGTCTGGCTCAGCGAAATTCGTAAAATACATGTAATTTCAAGACTTTTTCTCCACTACAGCATATACAAATTCTGAAAAAAAGCTGTGCGGACTTTCGTAAATAGATTTTGTTCTCAATTATAAAATATGAATGTATGAATGTATGTGTATGAATCTATTTACGAAAGTCCGCACAGCTTTTTTTCAGAATTTGTATTTGCTGTAGTGGAGAAAAAGTCTTGAAATTACATGTATTTTACGAATTTCGCTGAGCCAGAATTTGACCCGCCCTAATATATATATATATATATATATTTATTAGGGCGGGTCAATTTGTACGGACGAATTTTTTGGTGGTCTGGCTCAGCGAAATTCGTAAAATACATGTAATTTCAAGACTTTTTCTCCACTACAGCATATACAAATTCTGAAAAAAAGCTGTGCGGACTTTCGTAAATAGATTTTGTTCTCAATTATAAAATATGAATGTATGAATGTATGTGTATGAATCTATTTACGAAAGTCCGCACAGCTTTTTTTCAGAATTTGTATATGCTGTAGTGGAGAAAAAGTCTTGAAATTACATGTATTTTACGAATTTCGCTGAGCCAGAATTTGACCCGCCCTAATATATATATATATATATATTAGGGCGGGTCGATTTATTTTTCGACAATTTCCCTATGATTTCCGTATTCTATGGGTTATTCCATGAAAATTTGCCAAAGGAACCATACCTCTATCGTTAAAATCGAGTCCCCTACTTTTTGTTGGAAGATTTTTTCCCAAATTGACGTTCGTATGAAATATTACCTACACGTTCACATCCATAACTCAAAAACTATCGATCGGGTTTAATCGCCAGTAGGCGCGTTGGAAAGGTGAGCTCATTTTTATCAATTTACACATCCATAACTCAAAAACTATCGATCGGTTTTAATCGCCAGTAGACGCGTTGGAAAGGTGAGCTCATTTTGATTTTCAATTTACAAAAAAAAATCTCCAACATTGGTCCAACGGTTCAAAAGTTACGGGCATTTTTGTCCAAATTTTGGAGCATTTTTCCATTTTTTTCATGATTTTGCCCAAGATTTTGTTTTCTACTACACTCAAATTGAATATTTTTTTGTGATAATAGGTTGATAGATACTTTATTATCTCTTAATTTGAATTTTTGTAGAAAAAAAAAATAAAAAGGGAAAAAAATCAAAAAGTTGCTTTTATGTGTTATTTTGTTTTAGCAATATCGCATAAATTAATCAACCGAATTCGATAAATTTGGGCTTAAACTCTTCGTTTTGAATTTTAAATTGAATTAAATAATGGATTGAGGCAAAAAAATGGCCATTAAAGTAATATTCTTGGACAAAATCATGAAAAAAATGGAAAAATGGTCCAAAATTTGGACAAAAATGCCCGTAATTTTTGAACCGTTGGACCAATGTTGGAGGTTGTTTTTTTGTAAATTGATCAAAATGAGCTCACCTTTTCAACGCGCCTACTGGCGATTAAACCCGATCGATAGTTTTTGAGTTATGGATGTGAACGTGTAGGTAATATTTCATACGAACGTCAATTTGGGAAAAAATCTACCAACAAAAAGTAGGGGACTCGATTTTAACGATAGAGGTATGGTTCCTTTGGCAAATTTTCATGGAATAACCCATAGAATACGGAAATCATAGGGAAATTGGTGATTTTTTTCACTCCCTACAAATCGACCCGCCCTAATAATAAAAATTATCTGTTCAACGAAGTATTATTTGTCAAAACTGATTGAAAAATGAAAAAACAGCAACACTTTTTGTAAATCCAAAACAAAAAAAATTTATTTTTAAAGTTTAGTGAAAATATTTAATGAGAACGTATTTAATTTTTTTTTTTATTTTTCAATACAAAACTTTTAATAGCTTATTAAAAGCATAAAAAGCATATTATGTAAGCATAAAATTATCTTTCTATCCAGCTTTCATTTGTCAAAATCAGTTAAAAAAATGCGGACACTGCAACATTTTTATTATTAGTTTTTCCAGAGAAAAATTTAATTTTTGACGATTTCGAAACTTCTTTGAAATTTCGAAACGAAAATTGATGTTATTTGAAAAAAAAAATTATTTATATAAAATGCGCATACTATATATATTTACGATGGACATGAAATCTGTAACTTATATAAGGAAAATGTTTGCCTGATTTTCTATTGTTATAGACTTTTATGAACATTCTTTCAAAATTCTTGTCAACGAAACTGAAATATTTTATAAAGACATCTTTTTAACATTTGTACGTATATTTTAACAAATTTACGTACTAAAATAACTATTAAATAATATTGCACTTTGTAAAAACAATTTAAATAGGGAATCTATTACTTCAACTGACGATAAGTCAAACATCAGCAAGTGACATTTTAATTTATAAAATTCTTTTACGTAATGCAAGTGCATAAAAAAAGTAGCGGTACAACATAAAAGCATTTTAAATTTTTTTGCTCTATTAAAGCAATTACATCAAATAGCAACAACATGTTGCAGCAACTCAACAACAACGACAACAATCACAGCAAAAACGCTAGAAAATTGCAGCAAAGAATTTAATAGGCACTCCAGAGAATTTCTATGATTACTCTGTTGTGCCTACGTGTGTGCATCTTTGTATAATTGTACTAGAACATGTGTTGTTGCGAGGACGTGTTTGCAACGCAGCAATAACAGAAATAAATAAATTATTATTGACATAAATGACAAACTAAGCAGAAGAAACAGGGCTGCCATTAGAGAAATTGAATAAAAAAGCCAGTCAAGATTACAAAAAAATTGTACTAGACTGACATTGAAACAATGTATAAAAGAAAAATATGACTTTTTGTTGGTTAATATGTCGCTGCAATAGCAAAAGGGACAAAAAGAGCAAAAGCTGTGTTTGTTAGCACTGGTAGCACTTAAAAAACTATGGTTTCTATACAAAACAAGCAGAGCAAAAATGTGTCCATATTCAATGTCAGCAGAAAATTTTCTCTAACATGTTTTCTTACGCGCTTTTTCCAAACAAACACTAACGAAAAAAAAATCAGTAAAACGGAGAAAATAGGCATAAGAAAAGTCAGCAAGAAAACAATCAATAGCAGAAGTTTGAAAGAAATAAAAAAAAAACAATGACAAAAGTATCTTAAAAAAGATTCATCATCTCAAATCAATGAACAATATAATAACAAAGAAGCCAAAAAAGAAATGTTTACTGCCTTTATGTTGAAGTCTGTTTTATTCTTCTTTTACTACTTCTGATGCGGTCCATCATCAGCCAAGAAGGCCAGAGCAATCGATGTCAAAGTGCTGCCAAACAAGTTTGAATGTTTTTTCTACTCCTATAGCGCCTTTTTTTCTAGAGTTTGTTTGCTTTTTGCCTTTATTGATTTTTATTTAACTCTTCTATTCTTTTCCATTCTATTCTATTCTATTGCTTCCCAGACCATTAAATTTTCTTTTTGGCCCTAACTTTAGCGCATCTTCGGGATTATTTTTTTGTTTTTTCTTTTCTCTCTCTCTTTATATAACCCTATGTTAGGCAAGAAAATGCATGTCTTGCCATGCATGGAGGAAGCTTTGACAACAACAACAACAGAAACCTTTAAAGAATTATTGTTGCTATCTAACAATAAGTTCAACATTGGACATATATCCATGTTTGTAGCTATAGCTGTGCATTGTATAGCTGCTTTATAGCTTAGTATAGAAAACGTTATCGAAAAAGTTCGTTGCAAAAAATAAAAATTTAAAAAAAGACTAATCAACGATAAACATCTCTGTGACCCACAAGCCAAAATGTTATAAGAAGCTAAACAAAGAAAAGGACATTTTTTTTAAAAGCTATGCAAATTGTACCAGACTTTTAAGTAATTGGGAAAAATTGTTTTTTTTTATTATAAAAAAGCGCGACAGTACCATTTGTAATAAAGGTTGTTTTTTTTTAAATTTCTAAAAGAAGTTACCATTTTTTTAAAGCAAAATGTTAAAAATCTTGTATAATGCTCTTTTAGTTTTTATTTAAAAAATTTTCAATGCAAATGGCTGTTTGTGTTGTGAAAATAATATATTTAATTAGCTTATATACCGGGCCTTTCCCACGTAGTATTTAATTAACACTTTGTACGCTCTAAAAACAAAACACAATAGTTTACTGAATTAACTGTTACCTTATAATAACCTTATAATAAAATATTATATAAAGGCTGTTTTTTATAGAGTGATACAAGTTTAAATTATAATAAAACATAGTAATATATTTTTGATATCAATGAAGTGGGCTTTATTGGATAGAAAATTTTATGACATTAATGTTTAAATATGATTTTGGCCATGTGGCCGCCACGGCTGGCGCGTACAAGGCGCAATCTGGAACACCAATTTTCACAAACTTTTCACAGCATTCGCGGCCGTACCTCGCCGATAACTCTTCGAATGTTAATTTCAGGTGTTCAATTGCTTGTGGTTTATCGACGTAGATAAGTGACTTTACATAACTCCAAAGAAAATAGTCCAATGGGGTTAAGTCACACGATCTTGGGGGCCAATAAATTGGGCCATTTCGTGAAATTATTTTTTCGTCAAAAGCTTCCTTGAGTAAATTAATTGTAGCGCCGGCTGCGTGGCATGTGGCTATGTCATGTTGGAACCACATATCAGCAAGATTAATGCCAGCAATTGAGGTACGAAAAAACTTCAAATCATGTTCCTATACCATTCACCATTGACAGTAACATTTTGACCATCACCGTTTTTGAAGACATATGGGCCAATGACTCCGCCAGCCCATAAAGCGCACCAAACAGTAATTTTCTGTGGATGTAATGGTGTTTCGACAAAAGCTTGTGGATTCTCCTTACTCCAAATATGACAACTCTGTTTATTTACGTACCCATTCAACCAAAAATGGGCTTCATCGGAAAATAAAATTTTGAATGGAAATTCAAAATCAATTTCAATTTGTGCTTCAGCCCATTCGCCGAATTGGCGGCACATACGATGGTCGTTTGGCTTTAATTACTGCACAAGTTGCATCTTGAAAGGTTTTAAGCCCAGATCTTTTCGTAAAATCTTCCATAAAGTCGAAGGACACAACCCCAGTTGCTGAGAACGGCGACGAATTGATTGATTAGGATCATCTTCAATGCTATATCTCACGGGATGCATATTATCAGTAACAGTAAATGTGGTCCGAAAACGATCTATTGTTTCTCGAATTAGCAGCTCTGAAGGACGATTATGTACGCCATAAAATAGTCGAAGTGCACGATAAGTTTGATGAACAGAACCATTATTTTGATTAAAAATTTCCACAATTTGCACGCGTTTCTCTGGTGTAAGTCGATGCATAATGAAATGTCAAAGCAAAATAAACAAAAAGCAACTATCAACTGCTAAATGGGTGGTCAAATAAAGCAGTTATGTCAACTCAAAGTTGTATTACTCTATAAAAAACACCCTTTATAACTATATACAGTATTAAAAAGATTTTTATGGTTTTTTTAAAATATTTGTAATACAACGCCCTCTGGTATAAAAGACACATAAAATTAGATAGCACCAAAACAGTCGTTACACCCTGCTACAATTTTCAATTTTTTTTTTCACACTTGATGAAGACCATATATACGTGAAACTAGAGACCTTATGTAGTAAAACTGCGTTCTCAGTTTATCGCCATCACGTCAGGATTTTTTTTAAAAGGACTTTAAAGTTTCTAAGGATACACCACTTTCAAAAAATTAAATCAAATATTTCCACGAACCATATGATAACGATATGGGTATCAAATGAAAGGTAAGAGTCTCAGCAATGCACACAAATAACAGATTTTAATGGATCTGGACCAAAAATTTCAAAAATGTCCTTTTGAAAATTTTAAAGCTTAATATCCTTAATATCCTTTAAATAATTTTCCCTGAAAAAAATGTATGTTGAAGAAGAACATATTCTGTAAATTATATGTAAATTTTATCGATAACAATAGCCGCGGTCTGCACAGCTGTTACCTTTTAAGACAATTGGCACCACTGGACCTGAGAAACGACTTGCATCACTGGCCAAGCGTATTGACAGATTGCAAAATGGCCGCCATTACATGAAAATGATTAATGTCTTGTGGTAATTGAAGTGTGCGCTACATCTATTACTCTTTGTTAAAGTGTAAAGAACATTCAGAAAGTTATTAAACAGTGAATTAAAAGCTTATTAATAGTGATTAAACATGGAATGTCCCAATCGTAACAAATTTTGTGTTGTTTGTGGTTTATTCGTTCCTTTAAAGAAATCGCGTAAAGTCTCAAAAAATTTCGTGAAAAATTATGAAAAATATTTTTTAATAAACTATATACAAAATGTATGGTATGTACCGGAAGTTGCATGCGACTATTGTTACCGTTGCATTATAGGATCCAACTGCGTTGAGCCGAAACAGCATCCCATGAAATACGTTTACCCAACGATTTGGTTGCTTCGTAGCGAGCATTCTGTGGAGTCGTGCTATTTTTGCAAAACGAAATCAGCTGGTTTTACCTATCAAATTCGTCATCAAATTCAATACTATTCTTGCGAATCTATTAAACCAGCAATAAAACGTTCAGTATTAAATCCAACCGCTCCATCTGAAGAGATTCAACCAGTTGCCGATGCCTTTGAAGTCGATTCGCACTGCAACTTTACAAATGATGAAAATATTTCGGAATTTGTACCCACTCAAAGTGAGCTTGGCACTTCAGAACGTCATCTTATAACACAGGCAGACTTTAATGATTTAATTCGAGACACCTCTCGCCTGCAGCAGTGGAGATTAGTTTCGGAAGATTTTCGCGTAACATCGGCTCGAAAGCGCTCAAACATGCAGTCTTTTGATAACTGCTTTGCATTGGATGCCACAACTGGAATTACATATGCTGTAAATTTTGAATTCTCTTTGAAACCATCGGTCACCCATACGTTCCAGATGAATGGCGTCTATTTATAGATGGTTCAGTAAAAAGCCTCAAAGGAGTTCTGCTTCATAATGGTAACTTGTTTGCCATCAGTACCTATCATTTATGGAACGAATATAATAGAAAACTATGAAAATATGAAAGTTATTTTAAAATTGATAAACTACGATCTACATAGCTGGGTAATTTGTTGCGATCTGAAAATAGTCGCAATTATCACTGGTTTAAAAAAAGGATTTTCCAAGCACCAGTGCTTTTTATGTCTTTGGGAAGGTCGAAGCCGTGATTTGCATTACACTGACCACAAATGGCCTGCTCGTGTAATATATAAACTTGGTCACGACAGCATTGATCACATGCCACTTGTACCGTCATCAAAAATCATTATTCCGCCCCTCCATATAAAGTTGGGACTAATTCGTAACTTCGTTCGCGCTCTGGACTCTGAAAGTACAGCTATGAAGTGTCTTAGGACTATTTTCCCAAAATTAAGCAATGCGAAAATTGATGCTGGTATATTATAAAGTTAAAATGTAAAACATAAAATTAAGCTAATATACTTTCAGGTGTATTCAATGGACCACAATTAAATAAATTGTTGAAGAACAATGAGTTTCCAGAATTACTATCTTCGGTTGAAAAAAATGCATGGTCTAGCTTGGAAGATATAACAACAAATTTCTTAGGTAACAATAAATCGGATAATTATGCAGATATAGTCAGGAATTTAGTACAAAACTTTGGTGAAATGGGTGTGAATATGTCGCTTAAGATACATTTTCTAGACAACCATCTTGACTTTTTTCCCGACAATTTGGGAAATTTCAGTGATGAGCATGGTGAGCGCTTTCATCAAGAAATCGCGACGATTGAAAATCGATTTAGAGGAAAAAGTGCATGCCACATGATGGCAGAATATTGTTGGACAATATGTCGTGACACAGATGATCAGCATAAGCGGCAAAGTCAACGTTTATATTTTAATTAATTTTTATTTAGTTTTTTTATATACATACAATTTTTTGAAACAGGATTAATAATTTTTCTTTTCTACTAAACTAGTAAAGCTAGAATAATAAAATTTACATATAATTTACAGAATATGGTTCGTGGAAATATTTGATTTAATTTTTTGAAAGTGGTGTATCCTTTGAAACTTTAAAGTCCTTTTAAAAAAAATCCTGACGTGATGGCGATAAACTGAGAACGCAGTTTTACTACATAAGGTCTCTAGTTTCACGTATATATGGTCTTCATCAAGTGTGAAAACTACTGTTGCACGGTGTTATATATGGAAATCTCTTTATACAAATTTTTAATGCTAGTCATGTGAGCGGTTTAGGAGTTGTTAGTGGTTTTGTAAAAGATTTGTTTTTGTAAAAAATAAATAGAGCCAAAACACTTAACGTACCTGAAAACATCTTTATGCAAATGTTCATGATTATTATATAAACGGATTAGGAGTTTTGACGGTTTGGTAAAATATTTTTACCTTAGCGCCCTCTGGTGTTAAAGATAGATCAAAATAGATAGTGCCAAAAACTCATCGAAATAAAAACATATTTAAATGGTGACACTCGCGGTGATCTGCTTCAAAAAGCACATGATTATTTTATGAAAACTTTGCTTACTAGTGTTGAGTCCGAGAGATGTTGCTCTTTGGCTGGATATTTTGCGACCAAAATTCGGTCAAGCCTGGAGGATGATACCTTTGATGCCTTAGTATTTTTAAGAGTATATTTTCAAAGTCAATCGGACTGAAAAATTAATTATACTGTAGATATATGTATACAATATATATATTAGGGTGGTTCTTATTCCTAAGATAAAATTTTTTCTTTTAATTTCACGGGGCAAAAAATATTTGAATATATACAACTAGTAAGCCCGTGTGGCGTTATAACGCCAAATCAAACATATCTAGATTTTATTTTAAGCTATTGCACAGATTGAACAGAAATTAATTTTGGCCTTTTTGTAATATACGCGGTATTGCAGGTGCAACGACGATATAATGTTAGCATATTTAATTTCATTCCCAAATTTTTTTTAAATATACAGGAGGAATACCAGTTTCCAATTTCTTGTTAAATTTTTGTGTACATTTTTAAAAAGTAAAAAATTTTCCGACCTACAGTTTAGAAATCTTTTTTCAACTGTAAGAAATTTTTCCAATATAAATTTGATACTGAATTATAAAAGGTTATTCGTCAGTATAACAGTTTCATAGCTATTATTCGATAGATGGCGCTTAATACCTCACATATTTTTAGGCATATGCTAAATGAAGAAGAGAAAAAGCAACATAACAACAGCAATTATATGCAAACTTTAACTCGCTATGACTTAAAAAATATGGCCCATAACCAAGGCACATTTATAAGGTTGTGGCACTTGAGAGAATTGCAGTCTTTTTCCGCCTTTGTTCGAACTGTCACTGTGATTTTCTTTGTTCTATACATTCATTTTCTTGATTTCTTTTCATCCATTCTGACAGTTCAACCGAGTTCGCTCTCAAGTGCCACAACCTTATAAATGAGCCTTGGCCCATAACCATAGTCAATATAAAAGTCGACTCTAAATTTAACAGTTTTTTAATAAAATATCTTGTCAAAAAGCTTGCACTAGATTTAGAGTCGACTTTTATTTCGGCTATGGTTATGGGCCTATAAATTTTTAAGAGATAAAAAGTCCAGTTTGCACATCTACAGGTCTAAACCTACCAAACCATACTAAATTCATTAAAATTGGACTTGTACTTAAAAAGCCTTACGCCGGACAAAATTTGGAATATTTAAAGGTCGCTACCAAGGCACATTGGTACAAATGTCAGGAAAAAGTGGTCAAAACTAGAAGACGACTTTATATCTACATGAAATCAGGTACCTATAGGTTTTTGGGGTCGATAAACACGAATCTTGAGTCAAAAATTTAAAATTCAAAATGGCGGTGCTAAAATTTATATGAATTTTTCGGACGCCATATTGAACCTTTAAACCTAAGTTGCCGCACCTATAAAAAATACGTGTACCTTATATTTTTGTCCTCTATCACATATCCGAATCTCAGTTAAATCGGCGAATGACACCAAGGGACGTTTTCTTGTGAGATGGCTTAACCTTGAAAACTAACTGGTAGCGAGATCATATAAAAAAATTAAAACAAAAAAATATCACTCATATTTAGATGCACATAATGCCGCGATGATAATTCAAAAGTCGAATAATAATGACTACCCTAATATATATAGACATTCTCGTCCTTTATGTGTATAAAGAAATAAATTAAATAAACTTTTATAAAAAATTCAAGTAATATCTTTAATTCTTTTGGAAAATTTTTTATTAGAAAAATATCCTAATTTTCAGATAAAAAAATTACTTTTTCTCGAAATCTCGAGATCTCGAAATTGGAAGCCCTATTTATGACTGTTAACTCGATTGCGTCGGTGCCTAGCACCGGGTTCAATTGTAAACCATTTAGGGACCCACTCGAACACATCAAAATTTTATAAAAATTAGTTCAGCCCTCTAGGCGATTTTTCTTCCTCTTTGACGAAACATGCTGATTTCTTTCATTGACGAAAATCTCATACAAAAGTTCCAAATTCGTGCACTGTTTTCATTCATCGAAAACAAGACAGATTTCTTAAAGAATTATCGACAAATGTAACTCACGCAGTAAGTTTATTTAAGAAATCATCGTGACATATTCGTGCACGATGCCTTAGACTGCAGGGAGGAGTTCAGTCACAAACACATGTACAGAAGAATTATTTGATATACTATATACAATAGAGCGAGCACCCATGAAACATATGATATGTGCCTTTTTCTGATTATGTTCGCTCCCCGCCCATTTTCTGTTAGATTGAGGCTAAAAAATAAGATCTGCACAAAAAATTGGACTTCGTTAGTAGAAAGAACTCAGGCCCCTTGGGGTTAAAGGCCCAAAAACGGCTTTAAAATGGTACTTAGCTTATTTACCCTATATCTTTTAAAATAACAGTTTTACGCTCTTGAAACGCATAAACACGTTAATGGACACTAAACACATACACATTTTTTCATAACCAACTTTGACCTTTGAATGACCTTTCGTAGTGTTTTACGCAGTCAAAATCACAGTTTGTGAGCAATATTTTTTTTAAACAACCCTCGCAAATTTCTGGAAAGAGATATTTCTAAACAGTTAAGACCATGTCAAAGAACATTAAATGAAGTTTAATTCACAGTTGGTTTTTTTCCAAAATATTGTTTTTTGGAGGTATGAGAGCATTTAAAATTTTGTTTCGAATTATTTTTCAATCCAAGTGACTAATTTTCTTCATTGCAAGTACATTTTCAGATGGATTGACACGCTAAAATATAATATTTTGAGAAAAGTGAATACATTCAGTTTAAAAAATCCAGCAAACCTTTGGCAGCTGCATTGCTAGAGAAATATATAATACTATTTTTTTAATATTGTTAAAATTACCTATCGTTTTGAGCATTTTTATTCTTCGAATAGCTTATTCGAGCTTTATAAGGCGAATAGAAAATGCATCCTTAATAGTTTTTATTTCAAGATAAACGGCTGTCAAATCTACCCAAAGGGGCCCGTACGCCGGCTTAACTGCCCCCAATGCACAAACCCGCCAGAGGGCCTTCGGGGAATCTGCCTGTCCCAAGCCAGGAATGGAAGGGTGAGGGTTTGTTATTGGATGGGCAGTTCATGGGGCACGGCCCATGAACTGATCTCATAATGAGTTTTTTCTGGAGGCACGGCTACTGAATGTTCGTCTGATAACTGTAAAAGAAAAAGGTTTACCTAGAGCCTTGGATGTTGCTGCCAAATTCTTGGAGAAAGCATTGTTTTGATATTAAGTTATCATAACACCGTTGTTGTAATATGCTTTCGATGGACGATCAATCCAACATAACTTGAAGAGCGGGGACAGTCATCCATCAATGATGAGGAGACCTGATCTATCGTTGTTCTGCAGACCTATCTTAGAATAAAGGTTATTATGTAGGAAACATTTAACCTTCGGACCGTTGTATAAGCAAATTTGTATACAACGGCTCATGCTTCTTAGTTTTCTGTTAAGGCTTTTTATTAAGTCTTAATTAGGATAACGACGTTGCATAAGTAGAATTGAGGTTTACCCGGTTTTACTGGGAAACCTATGGTTAATTTTTTAACCTAGTCATGTACAATTCGAGTGGCTGAAGGTGTCACAGTCAAATATAAATGTTCTAAGAACTTTTGGTCTGTAAGACGGGATGTTGAGGAGCCTTGTCAGGTGGAGCCTTTAGCCCAGGTATTTACTGTCGTATGGGTTAGGCCCACGTGGGGTTTTAATAGCGCTCTGGCTTGTGGTTAGGCCAGAAAGGCCGGTGTGAGTTACACTTAAGTTGAACTCGGGTTGGTGATTCCCTTAAATTACTAAGAGAATGATGGTAGATTGAATCTCGCTAATTTCAAATAGTAAATATTAGGAAGGTAAGCAACTACCGGATCAATATACTGTTACCTTTGGAATTTGAGTACAGGCGACGGGGAAACCTAAATAGTCTGAGTTGTGACCACTGAGATTGAGGAATTTGATTGCATGAGTGACAGGCCTATATGTTGCCTTAATTTTTCATATCAGAGAGTGATGACCTTTGATATGGATGTGATGATTTTGAGCGGCCAAAAAATATAAAGGGTTGTATTATTGGTATTGATACTGAGATAACCCGTGGTTATTAAAATAACCAAGTCATGTTTAAATTCGAGTGGCTGAATGAGTCACGGTCATGAATAGTGTCTTTTTGACATCAGTGTTGGGGTTCTGTGGCATGTGATAAGAGGAACCTTTCAAAAGTGGTCTTTCTTGAATTCCGAAGGGGCGTTGACCGACGCTTCATATTTGTCCCAAGCATTGGAGCACCGTTGAATTAAGCCTTCGCGGCAGGGGTCAACTTTAAAAACATAGTGGATTTCTGCCCCCAATGCACTTAGGCGTATTTACCCTCCTATGAAGGCATTCACACTAACAAATTTTTAATTTTTTTTTTCATCTATAAGATTAATTAAAGCGATATGTGATTGTATGCACTAATATCACTGTTACAAGCTCACTCATTTTCAAATTTCCAAAACAAGCTTTGAAATTATTAAAAATTAATTATCGTTCCCAAAAATATTTTCCCAGCACACCAAAAACTACAAAAACACACTTTGTCGCAATCATGCTTGGCATTGAAATGTAATTTCCAAAGGGATGGAACTTTATCGATATAAGCATAAAATTATGTATATTTCGATTTAACCCTGTTGCTTATTTTGGAACAAAGTAGGGGTGGCGTATGTGACCCCATGGCGAATGAACCCCCTTCTACCCTACTAGAATATTTAAAAAATTGTGATAAAAAATCCATATTATCTCAATTGATTAAGTTTTGCTAAGTTTTTAGTCGTTTATTTTTAGTAAAAAATTTTACTTAATTAGCACAAAATGATACTTTTAATAAAAATTTTTAGATCTTAAAGTTTTACATACATATTCTATAATCGATGAAGGTGGAAATGAAATTGTAATATATTCAAAATGTTAGCAACTCCTGGGAATTGCCTCAAAGCCATCAAATATCGTTATTTATGTATATAACCACGGCTGACATTCTCAAAAATCTATTACAACCTGCCAGCGTGCTCCTTAGCGCACTATCGACCCAAAAATAATTCAATAAAATAGTCGAAAAAAGGCGATTAATTTAGAAAATAAATGTTTTTGCCTGTGGCCAAAGATACATAAATAGAAAAAAAAAAACTTAACGCAATTTTGAAGCAATTCAATTTTTGGTTTTTTTTTGTCCTTGCATGTTGGTATATGTTGTATATTTAACGTTTTTCAAGTATGTCGGAATATATATGTGTGTGTGTGTGTGTGTGTGTGAGGGTAAGTGGGAGTGTATGTGTGCATGAGTATGTGTTCATGTATGAGTGAATATTGCGTGCTTTTGTGTGTTTCTCTGCACATTTTATGCCGATGACTTTTTGTGGTGCTTGGTACGATATGGTTCCAAATTTACAAAAACAACAACAACAACAACAAACACAGCAATGGCAACGACAAAAACAAGCAACACACCAACAATAGCCAAAGAATGCGAGCCAACATTATGAACCGCACTCGGGCTAGGTAATATCGATAAAAACAACAACAACAACAACGACAACGACTGAACAGAAAAGGTTGAAAACAATTTCTACTCCTACCATGATTATTTATCTGGCCATATAACGACACACAATTACACACACACGACCATACAAACACACGATATTTAGACTTATACGCAAAAAATACATACAAGTACCACAAACACACACAGGCAGAGACACAAACACATGCTTAAATGCATTTGGCAAGTTTTGAAAGTTCAACCTTTGTCGAAGCCTCATTTATGAGGAAGAAAATTTGTTGTTATGTTTTGTTATTGTTGTTGCTTTTGTGCTAGGTATTTTCCAATTTAAGTCATTATTGTTGTTGTTGCTGTTGCTGCTGCTGTGACTCCGCGCTTAGCTCAAGTTGCCGGTGGCCTATTGTTTTTTATACAACTACAACAAAAAAAAGCAATATTGCAAAAAACAACAAAAACAAAAACACTGCAACTTAAATGTCTAAAATAGCAAACAAACGCAAAACAGGTTCAGAATCCGACGAGTCAGAAGTTAAAAGAAGGATCGTTTAAAAAAAAAGAGCCAACAAAATTCTACTTATAAGCGAGCTTTTCAAGTGTGGTCATAATAATGTTGCTTGCCATGCATTGTGTGCATGTGTGTATTTGTGTGTGTGCTTGTGATGAACAAAAAATCTTTAGCTTTAAGTTTACTCAAAGTTGGCCTTAAAGGTAAAGCAAAAGATGCACACTTTATTAAAATTGAAATCGTATTGCATGTGAGTGAATGTGAATGCGCATGTACCTGACAAGAGGGGCTTATCGGGCGTCAAACCCCCTCCACCCATAGAATACGAATAACGCGAGATTTGATAAAATTTCAAAAAATATTTGCAGTATTTTAAATAAATTTTCCTATTTGTATAAAAATTTTAAAAAAAATCTGTAACCAAATAAGAAAAAAATGTAATTAACGTTAAGTAGTATAAAAATAATTTCTAGCGAGAGCAAAAAAAAAAAGAAATCCTCACAATTTATTGGTGCATTTCGGCAAATTTGTTGAACTTTAACCGCTCTAATTGTAACAAGACGTGCTCTACTTGTAACAATGTGACTGACATGGGGTCTGGCAGACCTCATTTTTAAACCGATTTCCCATGTTGAAGGTTTTTGACTGGCGCCTTATTGGCCTTATTTATGTGCAACAGTAAATAGTTTTCAATCTAACATAGGTTAAAAACTTCATATAAAAGACTTTTTTTCAAGGTATGGTTTATTTCATTTAGGAATTTTACAAAGTTACGTATGATTGTTCTTTTTGCGGGGTCTGTCAGACCACACGTTTGTTGCAGAGGGTTAAAGAAGAATAGTGAAAAATAAGAGGCAACTAGAACAGACAAAATCCCTGGTAGAGTTTAAAGCTTGACTTAAAATAAAAACCATTGCTTTAAACCTCATATGATTTCGAAGAGTTTATTCAAACAAGTGTCAAATCATATAAAACTTAAAACAGTAGGTTGGTAACATATTTAATACTAAAGACTACTGCAGATGGAAAGAGTAGCTCCTTCCGAAACAGTCTGTCTAGTCTGTTGTGTGATTGACTCTGTACAGAGATGTTGTTATTTTTGCTGACTTCCTCAAAACTAACTTGAGGCAAACACGGCCCGGGATCGATTCCCGCCTGCATTACAAAGAATTCTGATGAATCCTTTAGCAGGGCCGAAATTGCAATAAAATCAGCTAGTGATGTTTTCATTTTCATATTGCAAATCTTGTTGTTGTTTCTTTGGAAAAAAATTCGTGAGAGCAATTAATTGTTCTAACCTGACCTAAAGCTCAATAAACGATTTCAAACTATCAAACAACTAGAATTTGTATTTAAAATTAAGAATGATTTAAACTATCAAACTTTTAGAATTTGTATTTAAATCATAGAAAATTAACATATTGTAAAAATCTTTTATGCTTTGCAAAAGATTTCCCGATAATCTCGCACCTAATGTGAATTTACTACATTGGCTGAAGAGACCTGGAATTTTATTTGAAAACAAGCATATTTTGGGTAAAGTTATATTTATCTTCAATCGAAGATTAGTCATGTGACATAACGATTTTCATCATTTTGATACCCTTTCTGTACTACAAAACATCAAGTATTCGAAATACGCCTCGGTGTCCGCGATGACTTTCTCTTTTGATCTGATTCTCTTTCCCTGGAGCTACCGCTTGAGCCTTGGGAGGAGATAATAGTCACTGGGGGTCAAATCTGGAGAATGCGGTGGGTGAGCAACCAGTTCGAATCGTTATTGATCACATTTAGCCATCGCTTTCAAGGATGTGTGTGGTGGTACATAACTTCTTCTTCGCCATATGGCACCGCACAGTGGCCCCAAATGGACTTTTGCGTCTCAAAAATCTGTAACTTTTTTCTCTCTTGGTATAATTAAAACAAACTTGAAATATATTATCTATGATATTCAATAAATCGTTGGAACTATTTTTTTTTTAAATCCATGATGTTTTTTATTTATAAAATTTTATTTAAAGTTAAGAAATATACGGTTATGGCTTGACTTATGCGTTTCAAAATTCTCTAACTTTCGTGTCTCTTGCAATATTTAAGAAAAATTTAAAATATATTTTCTATGATATTCAATAAATAATTTAAACTACTTTTTAAATCCATTTTAGTTTTTAGTACCAAAATTTTGCTTTAAATTTAAAAAAATACGATTTTGGCTGTAAGAAATCTGTAGCTTTTTGTTTCTTGAAATATTAAACCCAATTTGGAATGTATTTTATATGATATTCAATAAATCACTTGAACTAATTTTTTCCAAAATCCACTTTATTTTTAAGTGCTAATTTTTTTTCAAGTCTAAAAAATATGATTTTACGTTTCAAAATTGTGTAATCTTTTTATCCCTTGCAATAATAAAGCCAAATTTAAAATTTGTTTTCTTTGATATTCAGTAAATAATTTAAACTTCTTTTTTCAAAATCAATTTTAGTTTTTAGTACCAAAATTTTGTTTTAAATTTAAAAAAAAATACGATTTTGGATTTAAAAAATCTGTAGCTTTTTTGTTTCTTGAAATATTCAAGTCTAATTTGGAATGTATTTTCTTTAATATTCAATAAATCACTTGAACTAATTTTTTCCAAAATCCATTTTAGTTTTTAGTACCAAAATATATCTTTAAATTTAAACAAATACGATTTTGGCTGTAAAAATTCTGTAGCTTTTTGTTTATTGAAATATTTAAGCCCAATTTGGAATGTATTTTAAATGGTATTAAATAAATCACTTGAACTAATTTTTTCAAAATCCACTTTATTTTTTAGTACTAATTTTTTTCAAGTTCAAAAAATACGATTTTGCGTTTCAAAATGGTGTAACTTTCTTGTCTCTTGCCTAATGAAGCCAAATTTAAAATTTATTATCTGTGATATTCAATAAACCATTCAAACTTTTTTTTTTCAAAACCTATTTTAGTTTTCAGTACCAAAATTGTGTTTTAAATTTGAAAAATTCGATTTTTGCTTGAAAAAAATCTGTAGCTTCTTTATTTCTTGAAATATTCATTGAAATATTCAAGCCCAATTTGGAATGTATTTTCTTTAGTATTCAATAAATGACTTGAATTACTTTCATCCAAAATTTGTTTTAGTTTTTAGTTCTATTTTTTTTCAAGTTCAAAAAATACGATTTTGCGTTTCAAAATGGTGTAACTTTCTTGTCTCTTGCAATAATGAAGCTAAATTTAAAATATATTTTCTATGATATTCAATAAACCATTCAAACTTCTTTATTTCAAAATCCATTATTTTTATTATTACAAGCTTATTAAGATTATTCTTACAAACTGATAAAAATTTTTATAAATTTTGAAATCTTAAAAATAAATTCTTAAATCTACAATTTAAAGTAAAGTAGTTTGTGCAAACTGTTTTATTGTATATGGTAAAAGTGTTGCACCACATGCGAGAAATTATGGGGCAGACTCCATACTACACATATTAAACCATGATCACGAAAAACAACACATCAACTCAAAAATCGTATTTGTTGAAGAATTCTGATATAAACCAGATAACATATGTTATAGAATAATACGAAGCATGGCACAAAGGCATGATATCCATAAAAAAATTAAAGAAATAGTTGAAAAGAAAGGGCAGCAAGGTGCCCTTTTGCATTTATACGCCACCGGTTTCTTCTAGACAAACATGTGTTTGAGAAACATGCGGATTTTAACGCAACTTTCAATTGCGACTGCATCAACAGAATTTAATAGAAGAAATAAAAATATAAAGTTTATGGGATATTTTCTTGCCATGCATCTACGTTATGAAAATTTAACTTTCTCAAAAAGGGAAAAATTGGAACAACTTATTTTTTTTGTCTAGTTACCAATACACTAAGGAACTAAATGCAGTATGAAAGATAACAGCACAAGACAGCGCAACTATTTAAACCTTAATCAAAGTGGAAAAAAAGGTTGATAAAAAATATTAAATTTATTACACAAAACAATTTTTTGTTTTTTTTTTTATTTTTGCAAAAAGCTTAAACATTAAGCTTTCCAACGGTGTATAAAACTTGTACGATCAATTTGAAAAGAGTTGAAAAAATCGATTAAAAACGTTCTTCATTTCGCTGTTTATAAAGGACTGTGTCTTGAGAACACTTTAGAAAGCCGT
This sequence comes from Dichetophora obliterata, assembly GCA_963920525.1. Taxonomy (NCBI): domain Eukaryota; kingdom Metazoa; phylum Arthropoda; class Insecta; order Diptera; family Sciomyzidae; genus Dichetophora; species Dichetophora obliterata. The sequence goes on along the minus strand of OY986438.1, from coordinate 15,012,584 downwards.
ATAACGGAATCGTGTCAAATTTTTTTATACAATTTTCATTGCAGTACAAAATTTGACCTTTTCTTAGATTATTTTCATAATGATACAGGCTGTAAGAGTAATTTTTAAAAAATCATTTATGAGACGCAAACGTGCATTTGGGCCCACTGTGCGCCGTTTTGACGAAGAACTACGTCTTAAAGCGCGGTTTGTATGGGGTAATTTTTACAAATTTTTTCGTGAAAAAAGCGCATATAATGTTTTTGTTCACACTTTGGGGTATATCTACAGCCTTTAATATTCATCGTATATACAAAAAGCTTATGCCAAAATATCAGTTACATTACAAATGAAACGAATATCTAACGTTGGATTTTTTCATTTTTTTAAGATTGAGTTTTCAGTAAAATCTAAAAAGACCTAAGTCTCAAAATTGTAACCTTGTAAAAGTTATGTAGTGAAATAGTTTATTTTTCTCAAAAATTACTTCAATCATAATAATACAGCATATTCTAATTTAATTTAAATAAAAAATTTATTAATGGTATTCACTACATTTGTTAAGCCCTGCTTACTTGCTAAACTTAACAAATTTGTTAGCTCCTGTCAAAATTTTGTTTGGGAAAAGACTTAGCAGCTTGTTAGCAAGTTAACAAGCTCAGCACCGTGTTTTTGTTTAGCAGATACCATTTGTTAAGTCTGAAACGTCAAAGTTATTGAGTGTAGTGATGAATCGTATTGTGAATGAGTTTTAACAAGTACCAAATTATTTATGATTTGCCGCTTCAAAGTCTAAAAACTTCCCTTTTTTAATAAAAAAATCAAAAATTTTGTAAAGATGTTGGTAGAGATTTAAGACATTTCAAAGTTTTTGAGTGGCAAATGTATCAAAAGTGTTAACGCACTGTAATATTAAAATAAAAATAAATTTTTGGTTACTGAGTACTGGTCACACAAGTTATTAAAACCACAGATCTATTGCTATATTGAAAGTTGTCAAATTAACATTTGCAAACAATTTTTGCAAAATATTTGCAATTTATTTATTTATAAATGATTGAAGTAAGAAAGTTATATTTCTATTTAATTAAGCTTTATTATTTATTTATTAGACAAGTGCAAATAAACGCCGTTGTTTGATTTTGTAATAACTCAGATTTTTCAATTTTAAGCTGTAGAAGTCTTCCAGCTGATTTTGACGTATCAGACATATTAGCACTTGATTGTAAAATGTCTTAGCAGGTACGTTCACATCAGCAGTGCTAACTTTAAAAATTCAGCAGTTTAGCAGGACTAACAAATTTTAATGAATACCATTATTATAATTTAATTAAAAATAGAAAATTTCAGAAAAATGTTCAGCGTAATCAATTTTGCAAAACAAAAGAAAAAAAATCCATATCCTTACTTTGAATATTATACGAGTATTGATACTAAAAAACTTTTGTTATTAAACCCTCAATCCCCCTGTTGAAAATCCTGGCTACGAACCTGGCTTGTATAGCAATAAAAAAATGTTGTTATTACAGTTGTTATTGTTGTTGTTGTAGTAACAAAGTGGATAACAGTTTATGTTACATTTATATGTTGAGAAAATACTTTGAGAAATTGTTTTTAAAAAGAGGTAGTAAAACAGTATGAAAAAACAAATATTGACTAAAAAGCAATCAAAGTAAAATGACACGCACCAGAGCGCCCACTTTATGAATAACGTAATGATTATTGTAATAGAATAGCAAACACGCACAAAGTATTTTTTTTTTGTTTCTCATTCAGTTTTAAGGAAAATTTACAGTTAATTATTTTTAATTATGCACTTTGACTGCAATTCTAATAGGCTGCTTTTGATTTGAGTTGAAAAGAATGAAGTCAAAAGAATTTAAAAATAAATAAACGAAAGTTGAAAGATCGATACTTGTGGCATTTATAGGCAGCTTACTATTTTAATGACATAATTTTGTATGGAAGATAGGCGTGCTTTTTATCCGAGTTGGCTCATTATAATGAAATTATTATTTAAGCTTAGTTTACTGTAGAAGCGAAAAGAAATCTTCCGTAAGAAATGCATTGTGTTTTTGACAGCGCAAAGGTAGCGAAATTTATTTTTCGTTGGCTAGTACGCTGTTGAATGAAAAATTTGTTCAATGCAACTAAGTTCACAACCACGATTGGAGAGTTAAAATGCCAAAATTTCGCCGTCTTTTACATGTTCGTACATTTAATTGGGAAATTTGACATTCAACAATAATGTTCAACTAACACATTCAACAAACACGTTTTAGTAAGTATGTGTTAGTGTTGAGTCTACACCAAAATTTCGCGCATAGAATTAAATGCCTAAAAATTTTCATTCCTACAACATACTAAGCTTAAGCTGGTAAATTTTTCTTTAAGCAGAAAAGCTTATGAATCAAATTTCATTGCAAAAGCAGCAAAACAACACACAGTACGTAATTTTCTCATCTAACAGGAAAAACTTAAAAATGTAAATGAAAAAATTAAATTTTCTTTTCTCTAAAACTTAGCTCAAAAACACAGAAGGCCATGTCCACAAATGCAAACGGTTGGTTGATTCGTTATATTAAACCCGAAAGACGAAAAACAATGTATGTTGTGTATTATTAAAGTATATCTCAACATCAAAGAAGTAGTGCTTAAGTGTATTAAGGGGCACAACTAGTTGAGACGTACAAGAAAAGGGTCTTGTTTAGGAATTTTTTTTTTTGGCCAAACATTAAAATAACTAAGGATGTTTTTTTTTATGAAAGATATACATTTGAAGAAAATATATTTTCATTGTATGACAAATGATTGCTTTAATTAGTGGGATACAGCAAATTAGCGAGGGATCCAAAATATAAAAAAAAAATTAAAATAGTACTCCTGATAAACGAAGGGATTTGAAAAATTTTGAGTTTTAGAAAAATGACTGATATTGAAATTTAGTGTTGCTTATTTGACCAAAATTTCACTTATATTTTTGGCAAACAGAAAAAATGTAATCAACTATGTATGAAATAAGTGAAAAAAACTTTAAACTGATCGGTAAAGCAGTTCTATTATTTATCTCTATAAATAATAATCCGGTTAGTCAGAAGTTTTTAGAGAATACTTTTAGAAATTACTTTTAAAATATTTTAATTTTAGAAAATAGACAAAATTTTGTTTTAATCCCTGTTTCTCGTTCTTGTAACTCGTAACGATCGCAGTTACCGATCCATATTACCGATTTGACGTCACTCTGACGTAATTCTCACCTACACTGTTTGTGTAATAATCTGAATCGATTTCTGTTCTACTCGTTTCTTCCAAATCGATAAGTTGTCACATGTTCCGATTTCACTTCAATAGAATCTTTAAAAAAAGTATTTGTGTAAGAAAAGTGAATCGATAAAACTTTATGTTTTTCTCACTCACTCTGCGTCAAGTAAGAATTCTACCGATTTGTATAAATAATAGTAATATTGTGTATATATTAAATTACAAGTACTCGCAATTAATATTCTAAAATGGGTACTTTCGCTTTAGTTACATTTTATTATTGTAATACTCTGATTATAATACTGTTTTTGTTTAAAAACGTTTTAACTTTCAAGGTAATGCGATTTAAAAAGAATGCCCATTTACATAAAAGCAGGAAATTTAAGAAACAAAATATTTGTTAGAGCAATGCAAAAGAACCCGGTTGCAAATATTTGCTAAGTTTATATTACATATCACCACTTATTATCAAATTATTAACATTCATAAAAGTTGATTATTTCCGCAAACATTATAACACATATAAATAATCAAATATTAATTTTTTAATAACAAGACCATCACATTTTTATTATAAAATTTTAGCGCACATAAAATAAAATAAAATAAATGCACGTAGACAGCTGCTTGCCATTTGACTCAATTTCGCAACGTTTCTTCTCGATTTGTGTTATTTTTCATCACGGACCGAATTTTTAAGGATTTCAACGTACACAAGCATTAGTTGTCACGAAATCGGTAACTAGGCATCGATAATGCGTGACGTCACACAAATTGGTAACTTGCCGATTTTGTTACAGGAACGAGCTATTGGAAGGTTTTTCAACCTTTAAGATCTTTGTTTTTTAAACCGTCTTCTTATTGTTATTATCATTAAAGTCATAAAAAAATAAAAAAAAACATAAAATTGTTTTTTGTCCGGTGAATTCTTTTCTTATAAAATAGGCCAACAAATTTTTTTGCTTTTCTTCGGCATAAAATCGAAAATCAGACTGACTTTAATGTCAAATATGTCTCTAAATTTACTTTTATCATATTGGTTCATCTTCTTTTCATAAAACCACACGATTTGATTTAAAAAATGCACTGAAAGGGCTAAGTGTGGTGATAAAAGTTGTAAACTTTCATTCTTTATTTGTAATGGATAATTTTTTTAATGTATGCAGATTAATTTCCAATCTCAGAAAGTATTCAAAATTTTTTAAGTATTGCAAACAATAAAAATATATTTGCATATATTTCGTGTAACTGCATAAAACACTTTGTATATTAATTTTTATTTAGATTAAATATTTTATTAAGTTTGAAATCCGTAAAAAGAACAAACAAAACATGAAACTTAACAATAATACTGCTGCTTTTTGCGACTTTTTAAAATATTTCCCTTTTTAAATAATTACACATGTAATTATATGAAAACTCAAAAATGTTTAGAATTAAATGTTTTATTAAATTTATTTTTGTTTAATTCTTTCTGTTTTAATTATTTTGTCGAATTATTATTTCCGGTATTCTCGATACTAGAGCCAAAGCTGTGTTCAGAAGAATGTAGGCTTAGTCAATTTTTTATGGCTGCTCAGTTCAGTTCAGTTCAGTTGAGTTCAGTTCAGTTCAGTTCAGTTCAGTTCAGTTCAGTTCAGTTCAGTTCAGTTCAGTTCAGTTCAGTTCAGTTCAGTTCAGTTCAGTTCAGTTCAGTTCAGTTCAGTTCAGTTCAGTTCAGTGCAGTTCAGTTCGGTTCGGTTCAGTGAAGTTAAGTAAAGTTAAGTTTAGTTATGTTATGTTATGTTATGTTATGTTATGTTATGTTATGTTATGTTATGTTATGTTATGTTATGTTATGTTATGCTATGATATGTTATGTTATGTTATGTTATGTTATGTTATGCTATGCTATGCTATGTTATGTTATGTTATGTTATGTTATGTTATGTTATGTTATGTTATGTTATGTTATGTTATGTTATGTTATGTTATGTTATGTTATGTTATGTTATGTTATGTTATGTTATGTTATGTTATGTTATGTTATGTTATGTTATGTTATGTTATGTTATGTTATGTTATGTTATGTTATGTTATGTTATGTTATGTTATGTTATGTTATGTTATGTTATGTTATGTTATGTTATGTTATGTTATGTTATGTTATGTTATGTTATGTTATGTTATGTTATGTTATGTTATGTTATGTTATGTTATGTTATGTTATGTTATGTTATGTTATGTTATGTTATGTTATGTTATGTTATGTTATGTTATGTTATGTTATGTTATGTTATGTTATGTTATGTTATGTTATGTTATGTTATGTTATGTTATGTTATGTTATGTTATGTTATGTTATGTTATGTTATGTTATGTTATGTTATGTTATGTTATGTTATGTTATGTTATGTTATGTTATGTTATGTTATGTTATGTTATGTTATGTTATGTTATGTTATGTTATGTTATGTTATGTTATGTTATGTTATGTTATGTTATGTTATGTTATGTTATGTTATGTTATGTTATGTTATGTTATGTTATGTTATGTTATGTTATGTTATGTTATGTTATGTTATGTTATGTTATGTTATGTTATGTTATGTTATGTTATGTTATGTTATGTTATGTTATGTTATGTTATGTTATGTTATGTTATGTTATGTTATGTTATGTTATGTTATGTTATGTTATGTTATGTTATGTTATGTTATGTTATGTTATGTTATGTTATGTTATGTTATGTTATGTTATGTTATGTTATGTTATGTTATGTTATGTTATGTTATGTTATGTTATGTTATGTTATGTTATGTTATGTTATGTTATGTTATGTTATGTTATGTTATGTTATGTTATGTTATGTTATGTTATGTTATGTTATGTTATGTTATGTTATGTTATGTTATGTTATGTTATGTTATGTTATGTTATGTTATGTTATGTTATGTTATGTTATGTTATGTTATGTTATGTTATGTTATGTTATGTTATGTTATGTTATGTTATGTTATGTTATGTTATGTTATGTTATGTTATGTTATGTTATGTTATGTTATGTTATGTTATGTTATGTTATGTTATGTTATGTTATGTTATGTTATGTTATGTTCAACCACATCAACCACATATTTTTGTTGTAGTTTTTCCCATCAAACTGGTACCAAAAACTCTGAGTCAAACTTGTAATTTTTTTAATATAAACATATCTGTTTTCAATATTTTGTTTAAATCGTGCATAAAACTCAGCTCTCCGCACTCCCACTCTATGTTGTTGTCTACATATAGGCTCATCATAAATGCACAAAGTGCAAAATAATTGATACAAACAATGTATTAATTCAATTTTTTTAAATTTATTTTTAACATATGAAAACTTTTCTTTCCATATAATTTTATCTTGTTTTGCTGCTAACTCTTCTTGACACCTACGCACGCAGAGGCAAAATCAGCTTGAATAACATGATTCACACACATACTCGCATGACCATAAAGAAACTAGCTTGCATGAACTTACATTGCTATTAAAGTCAGTTTAAAGACAGCTACAACAACAGCATGGATCTTACTTTATCATTATTTTTCTTCTCAATCGTTTTTTTTGTCTGTACTTTATTTAGTACGCATTTTCAAGGCAAAGTAAAATCACATAAATTGTTGAAAAAAAAAATAAGAATTGCTAGGTACCTCGCACCCACAAACCGTTTCAATTAATGCAGCATGTCTTGGCTGGGTAACCGACAATTTTCTGCTGCTTCAACCAATGCAACCAAGTGTGGCGACGATGACACCCACATGGAAAAAATGTTGGTAGAGTGAAGCGTTGAGCATAAAAAAAGAGGAAAGCTGTTAAAGTTCAAATAATATAAAATCAGTGATATGTCGGGGCAACAACAGAAACAACAACAACAAAAGCAAGAACAATAATGATGCACACATTGCAATAACAAAAAAGGAAAAAGCAGATGCAGCATATAAACACAACAATAAGATACAAAAAATAAGTTTAGAAGCTGACAAGAATAAAAAGAAAAATGTGGTGATATTTTATTTTGTAAAAGGCAATGTTATAGAATAAAGCAATCAGAATTATATAAAAAAATAAGTTAATGCTAGAAATATATTCATTTTACTAGAAGATTACAAAGTATTTTGTTTATATTATGTAAATAGATTTTTGATCATATTTACATAAGACAAATGACATGCAAACAAGTTCAGAAGCAAATGAAGTGAAGGAAGAAGTTAAATTGCGGAACAGGCTTTAAAAACTTTTGAGATAAACTTGTTTTCATAAATTTACGTTTGGAACACAAGTTTGAATACATATTGAAAGAAAACCCATTTGAAATAAAAATAAATTACTTACATAATGATAAAAACTGATGAAAACGAAATAATTTACAGAAGTTTCTCCAGATAATATTATGGTTTTAATAATTTTAATGAGCCAAAAATATTTTACAATCAAAGTTAGATTAAAAAAAAAAAATCATAAAATTGTCAGTGAAACAAAATGGAATTTTTAAACATTGATATCAAATTATTTAAAACAATATTTCTAAGCAAAAACCAACAATAAAATTAAAAAAAAAAATATTTTCCAAATTACACCAAAAAGATACAAAACAATTCAAGTGGAGCAAAATGGAATTTTTAATACCAATCATAAATACCAAATGATTTAAAAAAAAAAATTGTAAGTAAAACATGCATATTTAGGGAAATTAGCCTGGTTTTCGCGTGGAATGGAAATTAATATATAGAAAGATAAGTCTAAAATATCGTTGAAAAACTGTATATTTAAATCAGAGTATTAAAGGCACAGTTTTTTGCAGTATTTTTCTCATTTTTTAAAAAGAACCTCCGTATCTTGGGTGGAACATAAAAGATTTTTGAAACATTCATCTAAAGCTTAGTATGCTGTAGAAGCGAAAAGAAATCTTTCGCAAGAAATGCATTGTGTTTTTGACAGCGAAATGGTAGCGAAGTTTATTTTTCATTGGTTAGTATGCTGTTGAATCGAAAAATTTGTTCAATGCATCCAAGTTCACAACCATGAATGGAGGAGTTAAAATGTCAAAATTTCGCCGTCTTTTATATGTTCGTACATTTAGTTGGCGTGGAAATTTGACATTCAACAATAATGTTCAACTAACACATGCAACAAACACGTTATAGTAAGTATGTGTTAGTGTTGAGTCTACACCAAATTTTCGCGTGTAGAATTAAATGCCTAAAAATTTTCGTTCCTACAGCATACTAAGCTTAAACTGTAATTTTAAAGTTAACACGCATGCATCACATCGGGATATACACACTTGATGTAAATCTGTAAGCAAACACAGCGTTGGCTGCAAAATAATTTTAAATTTGAATGTTATGTAACCTGAAGTCTCAACGCTTCAATTTCAAGACTTTATTTGTAAAACGAATTAAAAAAATCTTGTGAAACAAAAGGGAGTTGTCTATATCTGTAGTCAACAGTCACATTTTACTTCGGTAAGAATGAAAATTTGAGATTATATAAGAAATAAATAAAAATTAGAAAAAAAATTTTAAAAAATAAGCTGTTATTTAAAAAAGACGTGAAAAAAGAAAAAAATAAATTTAAGTGACATTTGTCATATATGTATATTAGGCCGGGTAGATTTGTGTAGATTTGTATTCTAGAGATCAAAATAAGAAACTTTGCCCGAGGAACTATACCTCTAAAACGAATTCTAATGCCCCAACTTTTGACTTTTGTCTCGTAGGGTCAAATTTTGAAAAATCCCTCTTTGACTCATTAAGATTACCCAATCGGGTCCAAATGTATGACCAACCCCCACTAACTTTGGAGGGCCGACCCACCCATGCCAGTGGCATACCCCCTGGAAACCCCCTGGGGGGTTCCCCATACAAACGGTGATTTTTTGAAATGTGTTATGTTGATGAAGTGATTTTTGGAAATCCTTAATTATCCTCTACTCGAAGGAAATTTACTGCCAAAACTTTAGCTGAATCGGCCTAGTAGTTTTAGAGATATAGCATTTTTATTAATTTGTGGGCGGTAAAAGGGGTGTGGCAAAATATTTTATCATAACATTGTATTGTCACCGGACTTACATATGTATGCAAAATTTCAGCTTAATCGGTTACCAACAAGTTGTCGAAAAATGGCTTGCACGTTTTGAGGACATTCATACATACATACATACGAACGAAGCAAGTTAAATAAAAGCTTATAAAAACAGGATGGAATGAAACATAATTTCAGTAAATATCTATCAAAACTGTATAAAACTTATATGCAATAGAAATAAAACTACTAATGTTTGAAATTTAAGGCATATTTCTTTAGAGAAGTCATAAAACACAAATTGTAACGAAATGGAATTGTGAAACATTAGTTTTTTTTAGCTATGGCCGTAAAAATGCAAACAACATTATATAAAAATACTGTTGACGATAGACTAGGGATAAGTTCAGTGTTTGTTTTTTAAAAGTTTTTATTTTTAAGCCCTGAAGATGGCCGGCAAAGCGTGTCAAAATGTCGGACAAGAACAGACAAAAATATTATTTAAAACTAAAAATAGTGTTTTTATTTAATGTTGTTTTAATTCTTACGATCATAGCTTAGAAAAAAGAACCACTTTTAAAAAAATAAAGAAAGCCGATCAAATAATATATGTAATTTTATAGTTAAAAGTCATAAATTACAACGAAATAAAATTAAAAATGAGATTTTATAAACAAAACCATCATGGAATGGAACATTATTCTGATAAATTACTATAAAAAATGTATACAACTAATATAAAAATTAATACAAAATACAAGCGTTTGAAATCTTTATATATATTACGCAAATGCAAATTTTGTCCGGTGTAAGGCTTTTTAAGGACAAGTCCAATCTTAATAAATTTAGTATAGTCTGGTAGGTTTAGATCTGTAGATGTGCAAACTGGACTTTTTATTTTTTAAAAATTTATATTTTTTAAGTTATAGCGAGTTAAAGTTTGCATGTAATTGTTGTTGTTATGTTGCTTTTTCTCTTCTTAAATTCAGCATTTGCCTAAAAATATGTGAGAGCGCCACCTATCGGCTAATGGCTATGGAACTGTTATACTGACGAATAATCTTTCATAATTTTACAGCTAAAACTGATTTGATATATTCAATATCAAAGTGATACTGGAATGATTTCTTACAGTTGAAAAAGATTTCTAAACTGTTGGTCGGATAATTTTTTTGTTTTTAAAATTTTACACAAAAATTTCATAAGAAATTGGAAATGAAACATTTTTGTTCAAGCATTTTTCAACCGGACATCACGAAAAATTCTTACTACTGTATATATTAAATAAATTTGGGTATGAAATTAAATATGCTAACATTATATCGTCGTTGCGCGTGCAATACTGCGTATATTGCAAAAAGGCCTAAATTAATTTCATTTCAAATTTGATCAGTTGAAAATTTATTCAAAAGCTTAAAATACAATCTAGGTATGTTTGATTTTGGCGTTTTAAAGCCATACGGGTTTACTAGTTCAATATATTGTTATCTTAGATAAGTCATAAAAAATAAAGTAAAACAAAATGAAATTGTGAAACAATAATCTATAATGTAATTTTAACTCACGAAATGGAACACTTTTTCAGTACATATTCGTAAAATATGTAAAAAAGTTATATACTTTTAAACAAATAAAACCAATATTTGGGTTTTAAAACTTATATTCTTCAGAGAAGTCATAAAACATAAAGTGAAACAAAATGGAATTATGAAACATTAACCTATAACGTCATTTCCTAATGCAGAGTCAAACATTAAACCGAAAAATGCACAGTTTAGATTTTTTATGCAAAAAAGCATGGAATTGATCATTATTTCAGTAAATATTTTTTTAAAAAATGTAAATAGGAAATATCCAATCAAACAAAGAATTGCAATATGCTCATCGCAGAATTCGTTTCTGCATAGAAATTGTATATCACAAAGTGATACAAAATGGAATTGTATAACATTGATCTTTAATATACTGTTAAAGTCAAGAGTCATACATGACATCGAAAATAATACACATTTAAGATTATATGAGCAAAAACACAATGGAATGGAGCACTATTTCAGTAAAAATAAAAAAAAGGTATGGAACTTATATTTAATAGCACAAAGTAAGCCAATGTCTAAATTTCAAGACTAAGTTTCTTCAAAGAAGTCATAAAACATGAATTGGAACTGAATAGAATCTTGAAACATTGATGTGTAATATATTTTATAAAGTTAACAGTTATATATGACATCAAAAATAATACACATTTGAGATTATATGAGCAAAAACAACATGGAATGGAACATTGTTTTAATAAATATCAATAAACAAATTAACATAACATTACTCTTATGTAATTGAAATCAGAATGCCGAATTTTATATTGTCAGACTTGGTTTCTGCAGAGAATTTGTAAAAAATAAATTAAATCAATATGAAATATTAGAAGATTGCTATTAAAAAATCCCACTTGACATTACCCAGCAAAATTTTTGATACAAATGTGACATGTTTTATAAGAACACTGCTTCTAGAATATATTCTATAGATCTAATTAAGCTTCTTTTTGGCATTATCGAGAAGAGCTGTCAAGAGGCATTCTCATGAACTGCTTCTGGAAGGTATTAAATTAACATTTAAATTCAATAAACGTAAAAAAAGTGCATATAATCATATATATATATAATCCTATATATATATATATAATCGTATTTAGATATTTTCCATGAATTTTTTTAAACAACAAAACACCCTTTCCACTTCCAACACCAAAATGCCGTAAGAATCGGAGTAAGGGATATTTCACGTGGGATTTTTTAAATCTCAAACAAAATCCAAACACTTTTCATATCCTATACCAAAATCGCGAGACAAGCGGGAAAAGGGATATTTTTCGTGGAATTTTTTAAGCACCTCTAACCATTCCATAGAATGCCTTCTTAAAGTTCTCCTGAAAAACACCTGCTAGGATCCTTTCATTGAAGGGCTCAAAGAAATCTTCCATTGGAAAACTTCTGGAAGAACTTCTAGAGAAGACTAAGACGAGCATTCCTCCCAATGACATGCATTTGTTTAAAGAATGCCTGGAATGCATGGAATTCAAGACTTACCCTTACACTTTAACTTCTTTTGGAAGCACTTTTTTGCTGGTTATATGAGCAAAAACAGCATGGAATGGAACATTATTTCAGCAAACATCTCTCTGATAACCCATATGTTATTTAACTTAGGATACCGGCATTTGGCTTTTAAGCCTTAATTTCTCTGCAGAAAAAACATAAAATATGAGGAAGTATGATGAAATATGATGAAATATGATGGAAGGAATTTTTTAAACATGTATGCAAAGTGGCTAATTTAGGCATTTTACACTAGTATTTCTATTAAGATTATTGCGACTTGCAATTTGAATATTTTTTACGAAAATCTAATCGTTATTATATATATATCTGTGGACTTTTGACAAAACAACTTAAGTCTATCTGAAATTCATAGACAAAACCCTTTAAGTTGATATGAAATTCATATAGACTTAAGCTGTTTTGTCTATTAAATTCAGATAGACTTAAGTTGTTTTGTCAAAAGTCTACAGATATATATAATAGATCGTTGTTTTTTTGGCTTTGATTTTTTTTTGTTGTCTGTTAATGACGTGCAAAAAGTTTAGACTACAGCAACTTTAAAGCTTATAATCAAAGCAAAGTTCGTAAAAAGCCTTACAAAAGCCTTTTATTTGTATTTATTTTGTTTATTTTAATGTTGTGATTGTTTTGCTTAAACAGTTACCACTTTTCTAAAACAATAAAAAAAAATCTCAGCCATGGAATGTGCGTGGTGTGATGCGTGCAGCAAAATGTTGCACGAAAACGATGTTGTTGGCAACATGCAATAAACACAACATACATAAAACAATCGGGCTTTAAATCAGCAGCAATAACACACAACATCTAAAACAACAACAACAACAACAACAACAACAAATAACATGCAGCAAATGACGCAACAATGCAAGAGCTAAAGACATTTAAGAAATCAACGCAATCTTTTGACAATAATTTTCCAGCATTTCAAGCATGCTCCTTGCTCAACTTAAGCGCTTCCCTTAACCCGCTACTTGACCCCAGTGTCCAGAAAACACAACATAATGTTGTCGTTGCTCGTTGTGCTCGTCGTCGCTCGCAATCCAATTTAAATAAATAATTAATTTCCTTCAATTAACCGCAAGGGCGCTGTCGATATTTCTTCCTTTGCTGTCTTTGCTTCTTTTTCTTCATCTCCTTCTTGTTTAACATTTCTTCCCATTTCACAATAAAACTTTGGTGTGGGTCTCCAGCGCTTGTCTTTTGCTAGGGCCTTGGAAGTCACGGTCGAACTGCCACAACCAACCGCGTGCACTTGTAGCCAGCTTGTGTTGCAACCAAAAATAATGAACTTTGCTTCCTCTACTGCCAATATTTTTATGTTTTTTTTTTGCCATTACGTTTCATGTTTGTTTTTTTTTTTTGCATTTTTTGCCAACTTGGTCTTGCATTATTTTGGCTTTGTTTACATACTTGACTTTGCAGACGCCAAGAAGTTGGGAAAAAAAGGAAAAAAAGATGTACTTGAGACTAGCTGCGGTTGTGCTTGATTTTTGCGCAGTATTGGTTTTTTGCTTTCAGGCCAGGAATGCAATTGAATTGAAATCGTTGGCTGGCTGAATGTGTTGTGTTGCAAATGAGTTTGTTTTGATGGGTTTTTCGCAGTGTTGTGCTTAATTTTTGCGCTGTTTGCCGAATAAAATGTTTAGGCTAAAGTAAAATTGGCATTTAAGTCAGCGTTTCAGCAATTCCATTTTGTTCCATCGCATTTTCTAAGATAAAAGTTGCTGCATAAATTAACAGATGTGATACACATGAGAATGTTTTTGAAAAGCAAGAGATTTAAAAGTGTTTCAGCTTATTTCATAGTGTTCCACTTACTGAAATAGAACACATGTTTGACATAAGACAATTTTAAGTAAATGAAGTTACGTAAGTACCAAAAAGCAAAGCGTCTTCAGTGTTTGCTCTTAGTATTACACGATTTATCAGCTCTCATGAATAATATAAACCTCTTTTGCACCTTATTTCCTTATATTTTCACCTTATTTCCTTATTTCCTGTATATTGATACATTAAAATATATCATTAAAATGGTACATTTGTTATAAGACTATCACAAATAAAGCTTGTACAACTTTAGGAAACAATTTATTAAGTGTTTCACAAAATTCCATTTCGTTCCACTTAGGTTTTTAGTGAATATTTAAAAAAAATTCAAATGAAAAAATATAAATTTGTAAAAATTCTAGCGAAATTTTGATGTTTCAGCTCATTGTATAGTGTTGCATTTCCTGTAATGCAATTAATATGGTACATAAGGCAACTTTGAAAAAATATATTAAGCAATAAAACAAAACTTTTAGCTCTGCAAGCAATTGCTCTTTCTTATCAATTATTATTCATGTTTGGGACACTTTTGCAGGTATTTTTATAGTGTTTTAACAGAATCCTATTTGTTCCAAACACTCTTTCACCGGTAATTTTATTGTTTTATAATTTCAGAGCATTTCTTTAAAACTTACACACAATCTGTTTTATTTTACATTTCATAGTATTTTTTAAAGTTTAACATTTAAACTTATACCAAAACTTATCTGATTATTATCTTTATAAATCTGGCGTATTTCAGATATATTGAAATTGTTTCTAGAGAATAAACCACACATGTTAAAAATGTGATAAACGAATTCTTTTGAATTCATTTTTAAAATCAACTTTATTTAAATTTGTGCTGTGTTCTACGAACTTCACTTCGTTTCAAGTATTTTTTTGCAAAAAAGAATGCTACATGTTTAAAAAACAAGTTTTTTTTTTATGGAAAGTAAAACTGTTAATTTAATATGAAGCGCTGTTCTATTAAATTCAATTTTGTTTCAAGTTGTTGGATAGGTTGATGGAACAAGTAAAGGAATTTTTTAATAAAAGTTTTTTGTTAGGCAACAGAAAAATGCACTAACAGCCCTATTCTGGCAAATTAACAAATTGTTAACCAGTATTTTGAATATTTCTATGTGTATTTTGTAATTTTGTTATTTTAAAACAAAATTTGAAGCTCAAAAATAAAAGAAATTGCTAAAAATTGTCAACTGCTTTTCAGTAATTGACAATTTCTTAAAAAAAATTTTTTTTGAGCTTTAAATTTTGTATTGAAAACAACAAAAACTTAGAAATATTCAAAATACTGGTTAACAATTTGTTAAATTGCCAGAATAGGGCTGTAAAAATAATTGCGAAGGCAAGATTTTTGCAAAACCTTCGTGCTCTGAATGTTTAATGGTTGTTTTAACAAAAAAAAAAAAAAAAAAAAAACAAAAAAAAAAAATACTAAGACACAATAATTTAGTTATTTTTTAAAGTATTTTAAGTTATTTTATAAAATTTTTTCATTAAATATGACCGACAGGCTTTTTGAAGCAAACAATTGCGTGTTCCATATGATTTCATATAGTTCCAGTTAATTCTTTGTCAAAACTGCTGATTTAGATAATACAAAGTATTTTCTCTTGGTGAATGTGTACTGTAAGTAAGAGATAGAATACCGTATCATTAAATGTCATGTTGTTCCATGCAACGAATAAGCTTAAACAAATAAATCAATCAGCTTTGTTTTTGATGCGACGGTTATATTGTAAAATTTTCTCTTTATATAATAATACCTACAAGGATTTTGTAGGCATTTTGTTTAGTGTTCCATTTGATTCCATTTCGTTCCCATCAATTTTTCTACCATAACTTCATATATGGATGTTCCAAAGTGTTTTCTTAACTTATGTGTACTGTAAGTATGATAGAGAGTTCACTGTTCTACTAAATTTAGTTTTGTTCCATTCCACAAATGAACTTAAATTCTTAAATAAACTTAAATTCTAAATTCGTGTTCTGCTAACAACATTTTTCTACGTTAAACCATTCTACTTATGTAAATTTCATATTCCAATGGAGTGTTCCATAATTTCCATATCGTATCTTCTCACTTTACGGCCTAATATTGCAGAATTAAGCAACACATTTTTGTGAAAGCATTTATTTTTCATGCTTAATGAACTAAATCAATGTGTTTGCATTTCTACACAGTGTTCCACTTAATTCCATATCGTTTCAAACCAGATTTTTTTTCTATTTTTTAATTTATTTTTATATTTTTACCATGCTTTTATAAAATAATTTATCAAAAAGTGTTTTTTATGCTTTTGCTTGCTTAATTCCACTTTGACCCATGCGCCCATTTTCGTAGAAATACACATAATTAAATAAGAAATACCTTTTTAGGTAATTTTAAATATAAGAAATTTGCTATTTCTCAGTAATTTAGCGTGCTCCACCAGATTCCATATAGTTTCTTTTGAGCATTGCGTTGTTTTAAAGGTTTTTTTTTTAGATTTAACTTAAAGTTTTACTTTAAACTATTTAAAAAAATTAAACAATTTACAGGTATTTTTATATTAATAGTCTTTGTAGCTGTTTCATTACATTCCACTTTGTTCCATATTAATTTTGATCATTCAAAAACAATTTGTAAGTCTCTTAGTGCTTACTAAATAACTGCATCCTTCATTCCAACTCATGTCAATTAAAATGTGTTTCACTTAGTTTCAAGCCATTCCTCTGCATATTTTTGAACTGTCTTAAGTGTTCTCATTATAAAATGAGCCTTAAACGCTTAACTTGTCCCAACACTGTCTTAATTTAATTTACCAAAATATTTTCTTATCATGTTCCTCTTTTCATTATGCTTTTTCTACATCTTCTTCTTCTTCTTATTCGCCCACTTGCGGCTACACCACTTTACCACTACCCAAGCAGCATTGATTTGCTTTTGTTTTCATTCAATTTTCAAATCATGATCATGAATAACATCAACGACTTGTCGAACATGGCTAAGAGGCAATTTTCAGTAATAAAGCAAAAACCAACATAAGCGAAGAAAAGAAAAAAAAACACCCAACAAAAACTGGAGCTTGACTAAAAAATATGCTTAATAAACATTGCAACGCTCTGCAGTGAACGCACCCACGCGCCACACGCAGCACTCGCTTCTCTCCAGCTCCAGAAGGATGCGTTTTTCTTCTTCGTTGCGTTGCGTTTTTGTGTTATTCTTGGCAACGTGAATTAGTTAAAAACGCATTTAAAGCAACATTGCTGTGTTTATTATGCAGTTGGCGATGTCAGATTGTTATGCCGCAGCTGACTTTGCTTGCGCAGAAAAGACAAAGCACAGCTACAAGCAAACTTTGAGGCAAAAATCAAACCGTAGCATAAAAAGAAAATGTTAATGTTGACATTTAGGAATTTTTAGAAAATTTCCAATGCCAAGAAAAAGGGGAGCAAAAAATAGAAAAGATTTTGTGAGAAAAAGCGCCGCCATGTTTAGTGCTATCGTTGTTGTTGCTTAATATTGCGTGCTTTGAATTTAAAATTAGCCGATATCGTGGACGACAGAAAAATCGTGCGTCGCCAGCTTTATGCGTTGCTTCATTTTTTTTATATTTTTTTTTATTTGCAGTCATGCTGTTGCTGGTGCTGTTGCAATGCCTGAAGACATTGCTTACCAACCAGTGTAGCCGTTGAAAGAAACTTAAAAAATAAAAATAAAAAAATAAGCAAAGATATAAAAGGCGATGCTTGTTTTGACGCAACACAAATCAATTTTTTAGCACCGCTCAAATCTTTTGACATCTCCAATGAAAAGTGCAAGTCAAGCACTATTAACAACATTGAGCTGTCACTTTGACAGCTTGTGATTTGTAATAGTGGAGAAGAGCAGATTCTGCACAGACTATACAAACTATATCTAAATGTTTTTTAAGTGCATTTTAAGAGCTTAATGAGCCAATGCTTAATGAACAGCTGTCAAAACTGATATATTTTGAATGAGATTTTGACAGTTGATTCAGACATTGCAATATTTTGAAAATAAATATTATGGAAGTAATTTAATTTATTTCGAAAACATGTTTTATATCAATACATATATGGTTTAAAAAATGAGTTTTAGGAGTGCAATATTCTGAATCGATCTATAGTTTTACAGGTTTTGAATTTAAATTACGTTCTAGGTGAAAATGCTTGAATCTATAAATCATAAATTTATAAGAAGGGTCATTTCGTATATTCAATTTATGATAAATAATTCAAGCCAACCAACCGAGACATGTTTTTAAATCAGCTTTTGTTTCATTACATCAATTTTTTCTTGTCTCAAATATTGTTTGAATTACCAAAGTAATAAAATGAAAAGAATTATTTTAGGAATCTGTGCATATCAGAATGTCAGAAATAATTCTTTGTTTTTTCATTAAAAGTTAATAATGCCCAATTCAAGTAAATAAGTATTGAACTGATATGTACTAGATTCAAGCAAAAGATTTTCTCGATAGAAGGACATTTTTTTCATCGTGATTTAAGAGGCGATGTTACACAATGCTCTTTCTTTTTTTCTAAATTTTATTTTTACCTACTCAACTTTATACTTTACGTTTACGAAATCCACTTTTGTAAGCAATATCCAAGAACATATTTTGTTTTATTTGAACAATTCCATTTCGCTCCAATTAAACTAATTTTAAGGCGGCCTCGATAGTCTAGTGGTAACGCGCTTGACTATTGCTCAGGGGTCCCGGGTTCGAATTCTGGCTGGACCATGGTGCTGCGCTATAGCCTTTCTTTCCTTATTCCTAATCAAAGGAACTTAAAAACACATCAATTTACAATGAAAAGTTGTAGGTGGAAAAGTTTGTGCAGAGCAACGCTTAGAAACTTGATTTGACTGAGGTCAAGGCATAACACTTGCTTCAGATTTAATATCACATGATTCTACAGCTTCTGCCACATTGAGAACATCCTACACAAAAGTTTCACTTGATTACTCCCTTCTTCCATTCTCCCTTCTTCTGTGGTATCAAAACGGTCCAATAATTTGGTCTAAGTGGGCTGGTCTAAAGACCTGCCGCCCCCTTATCTTAACCTAACCTAAGCTAATTTTAATTTTAAATTTAACATGTGGATTTAATTTTTAGAATACTCAGCAGAAAAAATTTTGTTTTTAATTACATTTTGTTCCGCCCATTTCAAAACAATTTTCGACAAAATAGTGACAGTAGTACAGTAAAATATTTGGTAATTAGTCAAAAGAAGGCATAAGTGAGCAGAGTATATAATTGTTCTAATTCCATTTTGTTCCAACCATTCCAAATCTCATGCAGATAAGTAAAGAAATTTACTGATTAAACAAAAACAAAACAATAAGTTAGCAAAACATAAGAATTGTTTCAGATTCAGTTTTGTTCCAATGATTCCAAATCTTGTTTTAATTGCGGGAAAAGTGAAAATACTTTATTGGCTAGACATAGGAAGCCCTAAGTAAGCAGAAAAAGTTATTGTTCCAAATTCCATTATGTTTCAACTATTCCAAACCTCATTTGCATTGCATAAAAATGGCAAAAATTTTTATAAGTTAGACAAAAGCAACCATAAGTAAGCCAACGAAAAATTTGTTGCAGATTCCATTTTGTTCCACCCATTCCAAATCTTATTTCGATTGCAGAAAAGTGAAGATACTTTGTAAGTTAGACAAAAATAGCGATAAGTTAGCAGAAAAAACAATTGTTCTTAACTCCATTTTGTTTCAATTAATCCAAATCTTATTTGAACCGCAGAAAAGTGAAAATACTTTGTTAGTTATACAAAAGGAGCCATAAAATTAGCAGAATAGAAATGAATTAGTAATCATAAGTCAACAGAAAAAAATTTTAATTTTGTTTCAAAACAATTTTTAGTTTTATTTCAATTACAGAACGGTCAAAATACTATGTTAGAAAAATAATGTTCCGAATTCCATTTTGTTTCATTCATTCTAAAACTTATTTTAGCAGCGAAAAGTGAAAATACTTTGCTGGTTATAAATTAGCAACAAGTAGAATTGCTCCAAATTCCAATTTGTTCCACCCATTCAAAAACTTGTTTTAACTGTAAGAAAGTGAAAATACTTTGTAAGTTAGACATTAGCGACCATGTTCCATAACTTCGTTTTGTTCCAAGTATGAAAATAAAACTGTTTCTTAAACAAAAAATGCGAAAGGCACTCTCAATTGGAGGTTTTGTGTAACTTGATTTCGTGTAAAAAAATTTTTCTTTTATACCATACAAAAACACATTTAATTTCATTTCAAACGCATACTACGAAAAATTATTTGAGTTTTGTAAGTTGACTAAGTATTAAGCATACGCATTCCATAAAACATTTTAATTAAGCTTTAGTAATTTTATTTTAATATACCACGAACTATAGAAAAGTCAGAAGAGAGTATTAAAAAGCTTTGTTCCAGAATTTATGTCGTTCCATCAGTGCACAAATCAGTGGAAAACTAATAAATATCATAGAAATGATACAATAAAGCGTTTAATAGCTATGTTATAGGATTCCATATTGTTCCAACTGGCTAAAACCAGTTTAAAATCAATTCGTATTAGTTCTGTAATCACGTTTTAAAATTCCACTCCGTTCCATCTGTAAATTTTGGCTACTTATGACAGGTATGAAGCATATAATATTATATTAACCTTTTAACTTACCTACTTTCAGCTTTTATAAGCAATTAACCTCATTTGCTTTTCGTGTAATTTAAAAACAGAAAACTTATGTGGAATTTTCAAAATAAGCATTGACAACAGCCATATGGCAGAGTGCCTAATAAGTCAATTTTAACCACTCAAAACTACTAACAAGTTCAAAATAAAGTTATGATAAAAAAATCCATGTCGTTCCAACTACAACCAAATGACTTGCCATTAAAAAGCTATATTCTACAATTCCATTTTGTTCCACTTGCTCAAAAGTCCATTTCGTTCCAATTACACCAAAATGACTTGCTATTAAAAAGCTATATTCTATGATTCCATTGTGTTCCACTTGCAATAAAATCAATTTAAATTTGCACAAAATGCTTATTTTGCAAGAAATTTATCTTTTTCAAAATACAATTTTATTATATCTACAAATTCTAGCATTTATTTATTTGATATTACATAGAATCATTAAAAGTTTTATTCAGTTTTCATTGTTTCTCTTAAATATTGTTGGAAATTTTCCAAAAACTCATAAGTTTTAATATTTGCTTGTTAGCTTAATTGCTGCAGTTATTAAAAATGAATTAAAAAATTCTTGAAATTGTTTAAAATGATGCAATATTTATTAGAACAAGGCAAATACTAGATAGAAATTCTAATTATACTTGAAATATTTTTTAATATACACACTTTATACATATTTTTTGATATTTGTCATTTTTCATATAAATGTTGATTTTAATTCCGTTCTTTTGATAGCAAAAAACTAGATATATCCATGCATTTACAACTAGTGAACTAAATTAAAATTTCATCGCCCATCAAATGGTTCTTTTGCTTTCATTGACGCAATAAAAATTGGAAATGCTGTGATTTTTTGAGCGAAAAAATTGATAACCATTTCAAGGACTGAACTAGGACAATATGTAGCATATTAAAATTCAGTTTTATAGACAACCTTTTTTTAAACTATAGCACAATGTTTAATTGACATAACGTGAGCTTTAATTGGGCCTTGTTTGAAGCTTTTTTTTGTAATATTTTTTACTTTGTTCGGTTTATTTTGAGAAATTTCTCATGTTAGTTTAAAATTTTCAGATACTCTCACACTATTTCTATTTTAAGCTCTCAAAAAGACATTTACTTGAGCATGTTTTTGACATTGCAAATAATTTCAACGCCATTTTAATGTTGTTTTTATTGCTTGACTAATAAAAACAGCAGCAAAATAAAATTAAAATTGAAAGAAAAGCTAAGCACTAAAGAACACGACAGAAGAATTTTTAATTTTCCGCGGACTTTCCTCAGCTCTCTTCCACACTTGCTAGCGCTTTCACACTATTCTTGGACTTTTTGTTGCGTGCCACAGACGCATTTTTTCTTAATAATTGCAAAAAGTTGAGAAAATTAAATAAAAGCTTAAAGGACGTTAAATGCGCTCTTAAGGACGGCATCGTCATCTTCATCGTCATCATCATGACATGGCTAAACGCGAAGCTTACAATCCGTAGAAGAGCGTTAGAACGTTAGTGTTAGAGTTGGTGCAAGATAAAGAACAACAGCAACAGCAATAAGATTTTATAGCCACGTTTAGATCCTGACCTAATTAAACAACGTCCCGGCTGGGCTATTTTAAAACGTATTTATTTTAATTGCTTACTTAATGCCGAGCACATAAATATTCTCAAAAGCCATTGAGCGGAAAATTGAAGGAGATGCACACAAGCACACGCAACGTTACATAATTTATACAAATTAAAATAATTAATTTTTAATAAAAATCATATAAATGAAAATAAAGTATTTCATATGTTATTTTGACACATTTTTCCTTTTTGTTGTATATGCTTATTATTCGCGGCAACTTATTCGGACTTGTAGCTACCCTGCAGGACCAAACGTAACTAGTCAGAAAAGTAAAGTTACTTTAATGTAGTGATTCACGGAGTAACTTTCATTTAGTTGAAAACTCATCGAAAAGTAGTGAGTTGAGCAGCCACGAATCAGAATTTCAGGGTTGTAGTAACGAGCAAAGCAAAAGTCTCAGCGTTGCATCAATTTGTTTCTCCGTGACCAGGGTCGTGATTTGCTTGAAGAAAAAGACACGATAGTATCGGAAGTGTAGACTTAGATTTCCTTTTTATACAGAATAAATGGGAAAAAATGTTTTGGAAATTTTTGTATTTCACATTTCACACTTAAATTTTGAGTCGACCTTAAAATATTTTTTGTATGGCTAAATATTTTCTATTTTCACTAGAAGCTAGTATACAAAAAACCATTTAAATTGTAATCGTTTTACTCCTCATTAGTAAGTAACCAGATGGCATTTCTTATATGGCATTTCTTATGTCGAATTTCTATAGACTGACTACTAGTTGGTTTCAAAAGGACTATATAAACAATCACTAGTTATTTTCAAAGATAATAGTTGACTATTCAACCACTTGTGGTTTGTTTTGAAAGTAGTTTGTAATCACCTTAAAGTTGGGTGAAAGTCCTGCAGGGTATATATTGTGTATTAGAGAATGGCATGAAAGCATTTATTTGCAGCTGTTATGAATCATTCACAGACAACACGAATGCTAAGATAATACTACTCACAAAAAAGACGAAACGATCGCATGCACGAATCACTCAATTGATTTTGGTGCTAGCCGTGCAAATACGACCGCTGCACAGTGGCCCCAAATGGACTTTTGCGTCTCAAAATTCTGTAACTTTTTTGTCTCTTGGTATAATTAAGCCAAACTTGGAATATATTATCTGTGATATTCAATAAATCTTTTGAGCTATTTTTTTTTAAATCCATGTTATTTTTTATTACTAAAATTTTGTTTAAAGTTAAGAAATATACGATTATGGCTTGACTTGTATGTTTCAAAATGCACTAACTTTCGTGTCTCTTGCAATAATTAAGCCAAATTTAAAACATATTTTCAATAAAATTCAATAAAGCATTTAAACTACTTTTTTCAAAATCCGTTTTAGTTTTTATGACCAAAATTTTGTTTTAAATTAAAAAAAAACGATTTTGGCTTTAAGGAATCTGTAACTTTTTTGCTTTTTGAAATATTTAAGCCCAATTTGGAATGTGTTTTAAATGATATTCAATAAATCACTTGAACTACTTTTTTCCAAAAGCAATCTTAGTTTTTAGTACTAATTTGTTCTTCAAGTTAAAAAAATACGATTTTGCTTTTCAAAATAGCCAAAATTGCGTTTCAAAATAATGAAGCCAAATTTAAAAGATATTTTTTGATATTCAATAAATCATTCAAAATACTTTTTTGAAATCCATTTTAGTTTTTAGTACCAAAATTTGGTTTTAAATTTTAAAAAAAAAAATACGAATTTGGCTTTAAAAAATCTGTATCTTTTTTGTTTCTTAAAATATTTAAACCCAATTTGGAATGTAATTTCTTTGATATTCAATAAATCACTTGAACTACTTTTTCCAAAATCTATTTTAGTTTTTAGTACTAATTTTTTCAAGTTAAAAAAATACGATTTTGCGTTTCAAAATTATGTAACTTTTTTGTCTCTTGCAATAATGAAGCCAAATTCAAGATATATTTCCTATGCAATTCAACAAATAATTTAAACTACTTTTTTACAAAATCCATTATTTTTATTATTACAAGCTTGTTTAGATTATTCTTAAAAACTGATAGAAATCTTTCTAATGTTTGAAATCTTAAATATAAAGTCTTAAATCTAAAATTTAAATTAAAGTTTGTGTAAAGTGTTATGTTGTATGTGGCAAAAGTGGGGCACCACATGCGTGAAATTATGGGGCAGACTCCATACTACACATTTAAAACCATGATCACGGAAAAATACACATCAACACAAAAATCGTATTTGTTGAAGAATTCTGATATTAACCAGAAAACATATGTTATAGAATAATATGATGGAGGACAAAGGCATGGGATCCATAAAAAAAATTAAGAAAATAGTTGAATTGAGCAAAGTTACCATAAAAACCCCAAAAACACAAGTTCATTATATGTGATGAGTTGGAAAGGGCACCAAGGTCCCCTTTTGCATTTCTACGCCACTGGTTTCTTCTAGACAAACAGGTACTTGAGAAACATGCAGATTTTAACGGAACTATCAATTGCGACTGCATCAACAGAGTATAATAGAAGAAAAAAATATATGAAGTTTATGGGATATTTTTTTGCCATGCAATTACGTTATGAAAATTTTAATTTCTCAAAAAGGGCAAAATTGGAGCAACTTATCTTTTTTTGTCTAGTTACCGAAACACTAAGGAACCAAATGCACTATGAAAGAACACAGCACAAGACAGCGCAACTATTATAACCTCAATAAAAAAAAAAAATAGAAAACAGGTTGATAAAAAATATTAAATTTATTAAATAAAGCTATGTTTTGTTTTCTTTTTTAAATATCAAGGCTAAATATCAAGTTTTCCAACGGTATATAATAATTGTATGATCAATTTAAAAAGAGCTGAAAAAATTTAATTAAAAACATTCTTCATTTCGCTGCTTATTAGGACTGTGTCTTGAGAACACTTTGCTGCATTCACTTATAATTCCCAACAAGTTTTTTAAATTTTTGACTTTGACTTTATCTATAGTTCGCAGAATTTTTTTTTTTTTTTGGAAATTTTTAAGTTGCATACTGATTATAACGTATATTTTTACAAATACCTTTTTTTTGGGAAATAACTAAGTCGTTGTGTGTTTTGCAAGCAACATATTTTCACAGTTTTCTGGTAATTTTTTAATAAATATACTAGTGTAATGTTTACTGTTATGCCTTCTAAAGCTTTTATTAACCACATGTAGAAAAAAAACCCTACTACATGAAACACTTTTTCACCCTAAAGCATTGAATACCAAAAACATATTGCTGTTATATACAGCAGTGTAGAGAATTTTTGTATGTTTTTAGTGATTTTTTTGTGTTTGTTTTTTTAAACTGTCAAATCTGAAATGTAAATGATTTATGCTGCTTGTCATTAACGGACATTATGGTTCTGCAGCAGCATGTTGATGTTGCTGATTTTGCCTTCTCCCACTAGATAGCCAGATGATACAACAAAAAATGTTGCTGCTGTGTTAGTTGCTGACATTAAATAATGTTTCGAACAGTTTTAGGCGCTGCTACACATTTGCAAAAGTCATGAGCAAATGTGGAGACGTTAGTGTTATAGCTGTCAAAAGTTAAAAGATTTACAAACACATATGCTTAAAATGTGATCTCTCTCCCTCTCTCTCTCTCTCTCTCTCTCTCTCAGAATGTATATCTCGATTTAAACCTTTAGTCATCAGCTCCGCTGACCCTTACTTAGAAGCAGCTGAAGCTATTTTGGAAAAAAAATAGCTTTGACAGCTCAGCAACAAAATGTTGCAACAGCCACAACATAATGACAAACTGCTACTTTTTGCTTTGACAGTTCTAATATACGACATGCCTTTTTGTGTAAATGTTCTTTGCTACTTCTTCTCCTTAATTTTTTTCAATTTATTTTCTACCATTTTGAACACTTCGTTAGCACTTGCTCGTTACTCGTTTGCATTTGGGGTTTATTTTTTTTTTCGTTGTCTTATTTTGCCCCACTGTTTGTATTGAGTGTTGCTAAACAGAGCACTAATTTATCATTTCTATGTCGAGCTTTGTTGGTTCTTCATCACCTAAGATGACAGACAAGCATGCAGGCGAAGGCAATATGTTTGAAATTGCTGCCAAATTTAAGCAAGCAAGCAATTTGAGCTTTAAGCTTTGCACTCAAAGGCACAATTTAAGCAATTGAAGTAAACTTGATAAATATTTTCTGCAAGCGCACGGCTTAAAATATTGCCCAGAAGCTTTAGCACTTGGTGGCTTCTAATAAGCTATAGTTCATAAGTTGTTTATCACAGTTTTGTTTTGAATATGCAAGCTAATTTTACAGAGATTTCAAATAGTAACAGATATAATTTGAATGTATTGCAATCAAGATTATAGTGAGACCTAGAATTACTAAATCACTTTGCGATCTCTTTATAGCTACTCTTTTGTGAACATATTTATTAGGAAGAAAATTTCATTGAGCGATTTTTTGCCCTCTACTCCTTTAAAAAGCTTTCTGAGCAAATGATGCTGTTAGTTTTGTACCTAATTGTAGCCCAAATTGTAGTTTAAAATATGTCTCTACAATATCTTAAATTCTTCAAACTTCCTTAAACAACTCAAAGTAGATTGTTTTTCAAAATAGGGCTGAATAAGTTTGAATATTCTCTTAGCATTTACTAAGATAATTCTATTTAAATTAATTTTCAATTAGAGATGATACATATTTTAGTTCAAAACGGTGATTACAAATTTTTAAAGAATTGTTTGTTACTACGTCACAATTTAAATATCTTAATTAATGTTCTTCTCGTCAATCCGTTTAAGTTGAAAAATCCACAAAACGGGGGAAAATCCAGCCACCTATCATCACTGATTTAATGTTTGCTCTGTAAAGGTTTCAGTGAATTCAGTGAATCTAAATATCTTTTATTAAAGGTCAAGTAGATAACTACGACAATATGTGGCGTTTTATATATCAAATAAATTCCTTGATTTTCCCATAAACTTGCTTGCTACGACTTAAGTAAAATTTGTTTTAAGCATCTTTAAACATTGATAGGGAAAATAATTAAATTTAATCACAACCATTTAACTAAGACTTGAGACAAGAAAGAAAATTACATCTTTAGACGAAAAATTAGATTGTGATCTAGCTTTGATTTTCACAGACATCAACGACCTTTGCCTTTAATAACTTTAACTATTTCACTTAAGCTAATTGCAATAATTAATTTCTCACTGCTCATAACTAACATTATTCGTATTAAAACTGATATTGCAGCTATTGTGCTCTAAAACCTCCTCTCTGCAAATAAAAATCTTGCCCACAACAATAACCACAACTATGCATATTTGTTTCAATTTCAATTCATTAACATTTTTTTTTTATTTTGTCATCATCATCGTCATGATCAGTGCCATGATTCTCAGCTTATATGTTTTGCCCCCTAGTTTTCTCATAACATTTGCTTCCCTGTTTTCTACTTGCTTGTTAGACACTCCCTCATTCTCTATACCTCCCTCTGACAATTTCATTATAGTTTTTGACCACATGTTAGCATAATTAACTTCAAAACATTATAGTAAAAATATTGAAACATCTCTTTATTACATGCAAAATAATGTATCCTCACCCTCTGTTTAGTCGTTGGAAATTGGTTGCCTCACATGATGCTGTTATTGTGACCTATAAAACTAGCACTCTGCACTCTCACTTGCTCTTGCATTGTCCTACATTTGTCCGTCATTTACTTTTATTGCCCGGTTTTATTTATTTTTATTTTTGCACATTTTACAATAATTAATTGTTTGTTGCAATGCAATTTAAAGTCAGCTCAAATGGCGCCATATGCAGCAATGTGTCAAGTACAAATGTCACTTATGTGCTGAGAAACGAGGGGAGAGTGAGTGAGTGAGAGTTAGTATAGCGTGGTAGAGGGTAGAATTTCTCTTACTGCAATTAATAAAGACCATTCGATACGTTATAAAAATTACCCAAAAAGAAAATATATATCTTTTTGACACTTCTTATTGTTGCCAAAGGGCGCTGACAAATAAAGACAGTTCATTAAAATGAGTAAAAAAGAGTGATAGTGCAAGAGTGAAAGTGCTGTATACTCTGAATCAGTTTATTAGTACAAATTTATGACAGCAATGAACAGTTTTTATTTTGCGCATTCATTTAGATGCTAGCATCAATGCTAAAGTGACACTTTGATTGCCATTTTGTTAACCAGTGTTTTTGAGCTCAAACTGCCATTAATTTAAGTTTTCACACTGATTGTGATACAACTAAATATGTTTGATAGTGCATTTCGCTGATTTAATGCATCATAAAATATGTACTGCTGTAAGAATGTCTGTATATTTAGCTATATAAATACAATTTTAAGGGTTGTCTGCCTGCCTTTTTCTTCGGTTTGACAGTTGTTGCGAAATGTCAAAGTGTTTTTAATCCCACTGACAGTTGTGTTGGCTGTTAAGACGGGATTTTGTGGTTAGCGGGAGACACTTTTATTAGCTAAGCCCGCATAAGTAGCAGAAGACTATTTTTAAATTTTTAGTTCAAGATTCTGACTTATCCTGTAATAGCATTAAGTAATTCATCATGCTCTATGGAGTTTATTTGTTCGTGTGTTTGAGTTCGATTTTTTTAGAAATGTTTAAATGCTATTTAAGTTCTGTGATATTCTTTGCAAATCTTCTATTCTTGCAGTGACATCGGATATAAAAGATTAAATGCTATAAAGTTTCTTTGCTGCGATAATTTGTTTAACCCAATCAGTTATTTATAATTCTATTTAATGTATAATGATATTAAGAAAAATAAGTTTAACACCATTTCCAGTTGTTATTCAGAAAAGATCAATTCAAATTCAGAAATTCTATTTGAAGTTCAGAGAAAGTCAATTGAAATTCAGAAAAATTTCATATTGAAATATAGAAAAGATCAAATGAAATTCCCCTTAGATCTTTCAAAATGTTGAATTTCTATTTGAAATTCTAAAAAGATGAATTAAAATTCAGAATAGATCAATTGCACAAGACTTCAAGTACATTTTCACAAAGCATAAGTAAAACATGTTTTACAATTAAAAAATATTCAAATCCAATAACACAGCCTCGGTTAAAAGCAATTCAAATTGTCTTTCACGGTTGTTTCGCCTAATGAATAATTCACGTATGGTTCCAATCAATTCCTCTAAATAAATCTATCCCTTTCCTTTCAAATCAAAGACCAAACCTTGTTTGTATAAGGCGCATGCCTAGGTTCTTTGATCTTTAAAAAAAAATAGAAAAAAATCCAATTAAATTTAATTTAACGTATTCTAATGCCATATTTCTTAATACTGTTTTGTTCCACTACAAACATAATCAATTAAAAGTGTACAAAACTTTTAACTAATATGCTTTAAATTTGCAAAAGAAAGTCATGTTTCGGAATTTAATTCCGTTCCGTTTAGGTCGAAATCCATAAAAACGGAAAAAACCGCTAAAATACAGAATATTGAAATCAATTTTGGCATAAACAAATAGTGTTTCAATATTCCAATTCGTTCCACCATAGAAAAAATAAATAAAACCAGTACAAAACAACTGTTAATGCTCTAATAAGGCATTAAAACAAAATAATGTTTCAATATTCCATTTCGTTCCAGCACAGAAAAACCAGTAAAAACAATACACAGCTTTTGATATTCAAATTTGGCTTTATTTAGAATTTTTTCAAATTCCACTTTGTTCCACCTTATTAAAAATCAATAAGAGCAGCACAACATCTAGTTTAATATCCAAATTCGTCATAATTTAACAGTAATTCACCATTCAAATTCGTTCAAACTAAGCCAAATTCAATAAAAGCCACCTAGTATTCATACCTAGCATTGACAGAATAAACACTGTTCCAAAGAATGTAACTCGTTCCATTTAAGCTAAAATCAATAAAAGCATTACAAAACAGAATTGCATTCTATAGTGCGGCAATATAAAGCAAAGTTCCAAAATTCCATTTCGTTCCACCTAAAAAATCTTCAGTTTTGACACGAGTAGTACTCATTTTAAACTCTTATTAGGCAATGAAATAGCTGCAAGTCCATTTCGTTCTTACGCTTTAACCAAAAAGCCCATTGATTACCCACCAGTTTTATTAATTAACATTTATAATTAAACATTCTCCAACCAACACCACCGAAGGAAGTAATGCTACCTCAACAATTAATCTCTGTTGACCTCCACTTAGTCAAAATTTTTTCTATTCCATTCTTTTCTTTTCTATTCTATAAATAAATACAATGAATGCCAACAATTTTTAACTCATTCCACAGCCAACAACTGGAGGCGTTTGGTGCATAGAAAAACTGCTCCTGCTGTTCGTCTTCGTCTGCATTTTCTTCTATTTCGAATTCTATGCTTAAGTTTTTGTATCTTTATTTTTTTTACCCTTCCTCGGAGTTATTTTATTTTTCTTTTCATTCCTTGCAAAGACTAAAGACGCTGAATAAACAGCCGCAAATGGAACTCTCGACTATTTTATGTGTGTGAGTGCAAGATTATTATTAAAAATGATATCCGTGCACAAAAATTCATTGACTTTAGCTTTACGTCTTTGTGTGGACTACAACGACGGCGAATGTCTTTTGTATTCATACGGTTAACTCTTTACTTGCCAAGACTGCTGTTTCTTTTGGGCCCGCCTCCTCCGCTTCCTCTCCCGCCCACCCACACAATCAGCTTACGCTTTATCTAACTAACTACTTATAAGCCATTACTTTTGCGCTTCCCTTTTAAGCTGATGATGAATAATATGCGCTTCATTATTTTTGTTGTATTTCTTTTGCTCTCTCTTTAGATTTTGGCTTTATGTAATGTGGAGTGCATGAAAATCTTTAGAAAAAAGCAAACTCCAAGCGACGACCTTTTGTTTTAATCCTTTTATGTAGCCAAGCAGTGTGTATGTAGATAGCGATGAAAGAAGGGGCGAGTGGAGGGGTTTGGGTTGGGGCAGCATAAGTGTGAGTGAGCCAGATAGAGTTACATATTTTAATATTATGCACACTATTTTCTTACTCCCAGTTGACGTTTGGCATTCATGCATTTTATGCACATGAGTTATGAATGGAAAATTATTATTAATATCTTTTGCTATTTTACTTTTCTGCAACACTGTAGAACGTAATACATAGCAAAATGAAGCTATTACAATGAAAGTTGGGAAAAAGCGTCATCAAATTGTATGATTTAATTGAGACAGTTGTAATTGAGGGGAAAATTAAACATTTATATAACTTCTAACTTTTATGTAACTCTTTGCAGTTACTTTAAGTTTTTAACTTTTCCCATTAAAGCATTTGACTCACATCAAATTGTTACAATCGAAACGATTTTTAGGGTAAAAGAACATAATGACTCTTTTTAAGTAATTTTGTAATTTTAAAGCGACTCTTAATCTAAAATTAATTTTGCCGAATTAATCGTAACGTAACTTTTTATAATTCACAGTTACTTTTTTTTGAGATTTGCTGGTTTTAATTATATTTTCTTTAAGAATGGTATGGATAAAGTCGTAATTAAATTTCATTTTTGATAATTTGATATTTTTTATTAAATTCTCACCTTGAATACAGTTTCAAACTAAATATCTATAATAAGTCTATATTCTTCGTTAACTCTATAATATAATAAAAATATTTGGCAATTTAACAGTTTGATAACTTTAAATTCGTTAATTTTTAAGGCATTTTTCGAAGTTTAAATTAGAGGTTAAGAGTTTTATGACTTTTTTCCAAAAAGTCTCTGAAATAAGATACTTAACAAACTTTTATTATATAAAAGTTATTGTTGGTAGTCGAAAGTAAGAGTTATCAAATAAGAGTTATTTATAATTACATTTTAACTTTCACTTGATAACTTTTATTTTAAACAGTTATTTTTAACTTTTATAAATTTAAATTAAACTTAAGAGCCTCTAAAAGATTTTTGTGTAATATGAATAATTTCGAAAAGCTGTATTTGTGGAACCTAAATAGTTTTTAATACTTAAATTGGTTTATGTTGCATTGGTATGAAATAGAACTGTGGAACTTAGCTAAAAAGTGCAAATTTTTGGTGTTTCTAGCAAATTGAAGTAGTTTGATTTTATTTGGGCTGACGCGGTAAGAAACAATACAATTACAATACAATAATAATACAATTACAATACAATTACAATACAATCACAATACATTTACAATACAATTACAATACAATTACAATACAATTACAATACAATTACAATACAATTACAATACAATTACAATACAATTACAATACAATTACAATACAATTACAATACAATTACAATACAATTACAATACAATTACAATACAATTACAATACAATTACAATACAATTACAATACAATTACAATACAATTACAATACAATTACAATACAATTACAATACAATTACAATACAATTACAATACAATTACAATACAATTACAATACAATTACAATACAATTACAATACAATTACAATACAATTACAATACAATTACAATACAATTACAATACAATTACAATACAATTACAATACAATTACAATACAATTACAATACAATTACAATACAATTACAATACAATTACAATACAATTACAATACAATTACAATACAATTACAATACAATTACAATACAATTACAATACAATTACAATACAATTACAACACAATTACAATACAATTACAATACAATTACAACACAATTACAATACAATTACAATACAATTACAATACAATTACAATACAATTACAATACAATTACAATACAATTACAATACAATTACAATACAATTACAATACAATTACAATACAATCACAATACAATTACAATACAATTACAATACAATTACAATACAATTACAATACAATTACAATACAATTAAAATACAATTACAATACAATTACAATACAATTACAATACAATTACAATACAATTACAATACAATTACAATACAATTACAATACAATTACAATACAATTACAATACAATTACAATACAATTACAATACAATTACAATACAATTACAATACAATTACAATACAATTACAATACAATTACAATACAATTACAATACAATTACAATACAATTACAATACAATTACAATACAATTACAATACAATTACAATACAATTACAATACAATTACAATACAATTACAATACAATTACAATACAATTACAATACAATTACAATACAATTACAATACAATTACAATACAATTACAATACAATTACAATACAATTACAATACAATTACAATACAATTACAATACAATTACAATACAATTACAATACAATTACAATACAATTACAATACAATTACAATACAATTACAATACAATTACAATACAATTACAATACAATTACAATACAATTACAATACAATTACAATACAATTACAATACAATTACAATACAATTACAATACAATTACAATACAATTACAATACAATTACAATACAATTACAATACAATTACAATACAATTACAATACAATTACAATACAATTACAATACAATTACAATACAATTACAATACAAGTACAATACAATTACAATACAATTACAATGCAATTACAATGCAATTACAATACAATTACAATACAATTACAATACAATTACAATACAATTACAATACAATTACAATACAATTACAATACAATTACAATACAATTACAATACAATTACAATACAATTACAATACAATTACAATACAATTACAATACAATTACAATACAATTACAATACAATTACAATACAATTACAATACAATTACAATACAATTACAATACAATTACAATACAATTACAATACAATTACAATACAATTACAATACAATTACAATACAATTACAATACAATTACAATACAATTACAATACAATTACAATACAATTACAATACAATTACAATACAATTACAATACAATTACAATACAATTACAATACAATTACAATACAATTACAATACAATTACAATACAATTACAATACAATTACAATACAATTACAATACAATTACAATACAATTACAATACAATTACAATACAATTACAATACAATTACAATACAATTACAATACAATTACAATACAATTACAATACAATTACAATACAATTACAATACAATTACAATACAATTACAATACAATTAAAATACAATTACAATACAATTACAATACAATTACAATACAATTACAATACAATAACAATACAATTACAATACAATTACAATACAATTACAATACAATTACAATACAATTACAATACAATTACAATACAATTACAATACAATTACAATACAATTACAATACAATTACAATACAATTACAATACAATTACAATACAATTACAATACAATTACAATACAATTACAATACAATTACAATACAATTACAATACAATTACAATACAATTACAATACAATTACAATACAATTACAATACAATTACAATACAATTACAATACAATTACAATACAATTACAATACAATTACAATACAATTACAATACAATTACAATACAATTACAATACAATTACAATACAATTACAATACAATTACAATACAATTACAATACAATTACAATACAATTACAATACAATTACAATACAATTACAATACAATTACAGTACAATTACAATACAATTACAATACAATTGTAATTGTTTTATGTAAAATGAGTTTGTTTACTTAAGCTTCAGTGGAACGAAATGAAACTGAGGAAAACCCTTATAAAATCTTTATTTGTGTATTTCTAAGTTTTCCTGATGCTGAAAATGATTTTTATTTCGGTGAAAAATATGGAATATTGGAACATGATTAAACCATTAAAATTTTTTGGGTTTATTGAAATTTTAGGCAGTTTTAATTGATTTGGGCTTGCGTAAGACAAAATGGAAACTTCGAATATAGCTTTGAATTGCTAAAGTAAGATATAATTAATGGAATATAAGCTGTTTTATTGCTGAAGAAAACATTTATTTGCTAATTTATAATGTTTTTGATTTTCCAATTGGTGAAACGAAATGAAATCGTGCAATGTAACTAAAAAAATGTATTATTATGTATTTTTTAGAAATTTAAAGTAGTTTATACTGATTTAGATAATTGAAACTTTGGCTTAAAGAAGTTTTCTTTAAATATTGCTAGAATTTATGTGCAGTTGTAATTGCAGTTGTGCAATCTTTATTTTTGTAGTCTTTAATTTATTTGCAGATTGAATGTAGTTTCTCTCAAGAAAAATGAAATGACATTGTTATATGCCTAAAAAAGACCTTCTAAAGCATTGTTAAAATTTACCTAAAAAGTAAAGGCTCAGTTAAAATGACTGAAATTTTGGAAAATGGCTTGTATTATGTGAAGTTTTGTGCAATATAAATCTGTGTAAGCTTTAGTGGAACGAAATAGAACTGAAAACACAATTTAAAAAGTTTAAAATTGTGCGTTTAGCAATGGCTTATGCTTTAATTGGATTTTTTATGATGAAACGAAATGGCATTGTGGAACATGACTACAAACTATAAACAGTTTAAATTAATTTGGGCTTAAGTAGAACAAAATGGAAATCTGGAACACAACTTCAAATGATTACATAAGTATCATATTTTAAGTTCTTAATTGCTCAAAAGGCAGTTTTTCTTTTAATTCGTAGCTCTTTAATTGAGTATCTATTGTGGTGGAACGAAATGAAAGTGTGAAAAATGAATAGGAAAATCGAAATTATCGCGTTTCTAGCAATCTGAAGAGGTTTGGGCTTAAAGTGGAATGAAATGGCATTTTGAAACATAGATTTCAAAAGCTAAACTTGAACATTATTAGCCAATTCTTGATTTTTATTACAGAAAAAGTAGTTTTTTATATTATTTTTGGTGGAACGAAATGGAACTGTGAAACACGAATAAAAAATAAAAAATTATGGCATTTCTTGCAATTTCAAGCAGTTTAAATCAATAAATTCTTAAGAGAAACGAAATGGAATTTGTAACATAGCTTTTAAGTGCTTAACTTGAGTATAACTTGCAAAATATCTGGTATGTATTTTTCTGCTAAAAATAAGTACTTTTCTACAGTAACAATAAACATCTGTGCCGTATAAACTAAATAAATCTATGGAAGGGATATAACAAATGCTATATTTCGCACCTTTAAGCATTTTTTGCAATAACTTTTAGTTTTATAAATGGTGCACTAAAATGGCTTACATTTTGAATTAAAATAATTTTCTACAGCATAAAATTTTTTTAACAAACTCATTTTACAACAAAATTACTTGAGTTAAATATCATAAAATCTCAAGTTAACGAGAATTTACAACTGTAACTGCTGATAGAAAAATTAATACATTTTTTCATTTATGTAAGCTTAACTCAGATCAGCAATCATAAAAAGTAGCAAAAAATGTTACTCACAGCAGCCTACAACGAGATGAGGGTGCTTTAATAATTGCCTCAAATGTTACAATATTA
Organism: Dichetophora obliterata; assembly: GCA_963920525.1. Taxonomy (NCBI): domain Eukaryota; kingdom Metazoa; phylum Arthropoda; class Insecta; order Diptera; family Sciomyzidae; genus Dichetophora; species Dichetophora obliterata. The sequence goes on along the minus strand of OY986438.1, from coordinate 14,975,583 downwards.
AAAACACAAAAACACAGACATAACAAACGAACAAAAATGTTGCCTGGGAATTTGATGTAAAACTTAACCCGAACAACACGAAATTCTATTTAAAAATGTCAAGTTCGCATTTGATTGATTACAGAAATTAACAAGCGATGCGTCAAAAAAAAGATGAAGAAGTACCAAAAGCAGCAACAGCAGCAGCAAAAGACTTTGAAGAAGGATGCTATACAGCAACAACAATGTAAAAATGTTAAACAGGCCGCCGACAACGTTGCCACCAGACAGCGAAAAGTCGACATATTGAGGAGGGCCTCGTTCAACTCTTGCTGTTGTTGTTGTTGTTGTTGTTGTTGTTAAATTAAAAGCCACTCAGCTGAACGGAGTAAAAAAAAAGAAAGAAAAAAAATCATGAAACCTAATGAAAAAATAAGGGGAACACAGCATGTGTGCCGCTATATATTGTTGTTGTAGTCAAAATGAACACAGCGCCAGAATTAAACACAGCCAGCAAATAATACAAATGCAAATTTCTTTTGATGCTGCAAATAATAAACACAGGGGAGAAAAAAAATAACAAAAAGTGATTCATCAAAAATTTTCGCAAGCAAAACAAAACGAGGAGAAAAAAGAAAATTAAGCATAAACATAAATTCAGGAATTCATTGTCAGTTGAGTGTGAAAAAAGTGAAGTGTCAAAAAGTGACAGTTGAGCAAGCAGCAGAGAGAACAAAAAATATCACATAATGCAAGATGCCATTGCAAAAGGAGTTTAGGAATGAAGAAGGAAGTATGTGAAATAAAAGAATGCATTTCAAGTCATAATTAGCTTAAGCAAAAGTGATGGATTTCGATAAAAATGACAGCTGCAAGTGTCAAAAAATCAATTTAACATTAATAAAATTCTTTTAAGCGAACCGTTGTAAATAAACCGTTTTATATGCAAAATAAATGCAAAAACTTGACTCATTTCGAGAGCTATTTAAACTGTCAAGCTTAACAGCTGTCAATTTGACATTTGATAAATGTCAACAAAAAATGTTTTTTTTTCTATTTAAAAAAAGAAGCTTTGACTTCTTTAAATGTACCTTAAAAAATATCTAAAATTCTCATATAAGCAGCACAAGTATTATGGTTTGAATAGAACAAAATTATGCAAATGTCAAAGTCACGTTGACAGCTGAATATTGCATATTGCACATCGAAGCAACAGAGCTAAACAAGCACCTCAGAGCACAGTAGCTGCAAAAATGACACTTAATTCGCTGGATGTTAAGGCTGCCAAAGAAGCTGCAGCTTAAATTTGCATATTTTGCACAAAAAAACCACATTTTAACCATTTTTTGTGGCAGTTTGTGCAGCACGCAGTTGTCATAAAGTACACAAAAATATCGTACAAATTTTTTGGCAAAAAAGAAGTTGAAATTCCGTTGCTAAAGATAGCGCCTGTCCATATTGGCTGAGTACTTTTCTTCTTTCGTTTGCTCTTTTACTGCTGTTTTAAGCATTTGCTGCGCATGTTTCATGTCAAAATATAATGCGATTTCTTTTTTGCATATTGCTGTCATTGTCATAAAGATGAATTTGACAGGTTGTCTCAAATTGAGCCAAAAAAAAGAGATGAAGACAACGAGAAGAAAGAAGATGTGTGAGGAAGAAGGCGGTGGAATAAGCTATGAGTGTAAAAACTTTTTGAAATTTTGAAAAAAGAAAGCTGGGAAAAAGCCTTCTCTAAATTTTATCAAGTGGGCGTGGCAGGAACACCTCATTTAATGACATCAAAAACACTATAATCTGAGCTTCATGTCCACTAGCTACATTTTCCAATTAAGCCCTTGAAAGGAATTTGATTGATTGATCGATATCGAATATATATGAATGTATTTACCAATTTTTATCCGATTTAGTTCATTCAAGAACTAAATTATTTTTATTTCGAACTAGCGGCAAATCTTCTTATATTATTAGTGTTCTTTATTATCATAGCAAAAAAGTTTTGTCAAGATTAGTCAATAAAATACACAATCATTACAACAATTTTAACTTATAAGAATAGTATTGACATTTAGTAATAGAATAAATAGTGTTAAGTGCCACTTCAATAAATATATAAAACTAAATAAATTGCGTTAATATAAAAAGTTTTTTTGTGGGGTGAATTGAATTAAACAATATAAGTAAAAAACAGTTATAAAAAATTAACAATATTTTATTAGAAGAGAAAATAAAATAATTTCTGTCTAAAAAATAAAGAACAAACAAAAATTAGCTAATGGAACGCAAAAAAAAATTCAATTTCCGAGTGGAAATTTCAATTTCACAATTTTATTTTTTTTAAGAAAGAACTCAAATTTCTTTCAAGGCATATTCTTGCGGGAGTCAATTTATTGTAAAGTCTATAAGATAAAATCGAAAAAAATTAAATTTTTGAAAATAAAAAAAAGGATATTACTTATGTGGTAATATAAACATTATTTAAAAAATACTCATATATACGAGTGTAGAGTGAGCAATAATACATAATTCAAAATAAGAATTAATTAGTTCTTAAATTAAATAAATCAGATATAAACCACGCCTATCTCTTATAAAAATTAACATCAGAATGCCTACTTTGCTAGTTTCTGAAAAAGTTATTTTATTTTTATTTTTAAAGTTAGTTAAAGTTATTTTTATCTAAGAATTGGAAAAATCGTATGAAAACGATGCCTAGCTCCATAAAAATATTAAGAAAAATACTTAACTTCCCAAAAAAAAATTATTTATTAAAATAATATATAAAAAAAAAACTTTATCTGCCATATAAAAATACTTTATTAAGTGAGGTTATAGAAAAGCGATTGAAATTAAGGCTTATTTTAGAAGTGGTTTTCTAAAAAAGTATCATACATATGACAAAAAATTTAATTTGCATGTTAATTTTACATAATCAATTTAAATAAAAAGTATGTTTTTTTTTTTGTAACAGATAGTTTTTATAAATAAAGATGACGCTGAAGTTGGTGTGCTAAAAAAAGGTGAAATCGGGCCACATTATAGCTCGGCTCCAGGTCGTCTGATATAATGCATTCGAAAGTAGACCCTTGAATATACTTTATTGACCAAAATAGAATGAAAAAATGGAAAATTAAGAAAATTATTAAGTGTGAAAGAGAAAATCAAAAAATGTACGTTATTTTTCACCATATTTTTGTGTGTAACAACCAGACAAATTTTTCAAAGACGCTTATTTCGGTAATTGGGTTGTAGAATTACATCATAAATAATTAAAAAAAAATTTTAGAAACGGTTAATTAGTTTTTTTGCAGGAGTGTGGAACGTTTTGAAAAAGTATGTTTCGAGAAAAACGCATTTGAAGTTATTCTGGTTAGTTAAAGTTACTCTGGCGCACAGGGTTTGAAGCGCTGTAGAATCTGTATTATAAGTGGAATTGATTGGAATTTTTTAACATATTCTTGAAAAGATGTACAACGATAATAAATTTACAAAAAATTGTTTGCCCAAAACCTCCCTTAAAGCAATAAATAATAAAAATATTTTATCTCCCATATAAAAATATTTTATCGAAATAATAAGACTTTCAACTATCCAATAAAAAAAAACTATTGAGTTAAGGTTTAGAAATTTTGCATTTTTCTATGAGAGGTTAATTTTATTTTCAGAAAAGGATTTTCAGAAAAAAACTAGTAAGGAATTCTTGTAATCTTTGACTGGGTCAAAGTTAATAATATATTACAGTTAATATAATAATTTGTGTATTCCAAGTTTAGAAGGTCTTTTAATTTAGATGAGTCATCTTGTATGGAAAAAAAGCGTGGTTTTCATCTAGTTTTTACAATTTTTAAACTCAGAGTATGACTTAATTATTAAAACTTTTTTTAAATGACAAGCTCATGCAATACACTATGAAAAGCATGAAGGCGGATATTGTGATGACGTCACTCTGCATTGAAGAAAGGTGGAGTTTTTTACAGATTTTGTAAAATTTTTAAACTAGAGTAGATACTTCTTAAATATGAAAACTTATGTGTAAAAAATGAAGTCCATACAATTAATTTTTGAGAAATTTATGAATGGTTTTGCTATTTTGATGACGTCATCTTGTATTAAGAGATAGTCAAAACATTCATTGGATTGAGCCAGATTTCACTTTTAGAGAGCATATAAAAATTAAAGGACTTTTTACTTAAAGTTTTTTTTAAACATCGAAGCTTATCTATAGTAATAAGACTCCATTTCTGTTTGTTTGTTTGTTTGGCCTTTATACAAATCTAAACGGCTCATCGGATTTCGCTCAAACTAGGTATGCATATTAAGTGTATCTTAACTTAAAATGTTACATACTTAGTTTTTGACACGCCCCCTCTGAAATTTTTCGACTAACGGTAATTTTGTTATTATAATACTTTTTACCATCGGAGTTTTTGGTGTATTTAATTTTAAAAAATGTTTGTTATGTTGACATGAAAAGCACTCACATATATTCAAAATTGTAAAAATTTTCAGTACAACGACTTTTTCATAAAACATCGTTACATAAGAATAAGAAAAAACGACATGAAAATCAAAGTTTGGTCTTTCGATGCAAAAATCTCCGCTGTCCATTGATATATTTCATTCAAATTTTTTTTGTTCAAAAATTCAATAAAATCACTTGACTAAAATAGGTTAAACTGTACCGTTAAGTTAGTGTATATATGTTTTATGATTATGCCAAAAAATGTTCAAAATATTGACTTTTTACTCAAAAAATGTTTCAAAGATTGTTGTTGTTGTAGAAATTAAATAAATTAAAAAATGCAAATCTAGCTACCTTTTATATGGCATAGCATTTATTTGCAAAAATTCTTCCAGCTAAGCGCAAAAATTATTTCACTGTTTTTGTCATCCAACAACAAGGGTACCCCCTTTGATTTTTTTCGCGATATTTATTTTTTCCAAAATGTTGTTTTTATATTTTTACAAAAAAGTCAAGTCTCAAAAATAATTTGTGTAAAAAAATTAACCCAATATCTCTTTCCAAACAAAAGTTATGCCTAAAAATCGGTTTTTTCATACCAGAGGGCGGATTCTGAAAAACGCTAAAGCTAAATCTCCACCGCTAAAGCTAAATTAATAGTTTTTAGCGATATTGATATTCTGAAAAACTCCATCGCTTATTTTCATGCTAAAAATTTAGAGACTGAACGAGCTTTTAAGGAAGAAGAAAATTAAAGCTGTCATAGCTAAATTTTTAGCGATTGCTGCGATTCTAAAACTTTTTTTAGCGATTTACAGAAACTCTAATTTTATTTTTAGCTATAATTTTAGAGTCCAATATTTTGTTGCCGCTAAGTTAAAAATTAAAAGATTTTTCAATTAAAATCGTAATTTTTGATATATACAATATATATTAACAATATTAATGCTTTGTCTCTTTTGAATGTTTTCAAAGAAAAATATACCAATTTAAAGCACTTTTCCGAAAACTTGCTGTTTGTATTTATCAGTTGTATAAATATTAGGGGTATTCACGTGTCAGTGCACTTGCCTGTGCAGTTGAGGACTTGTGCAGTTGTGCAGTTAGGTTTTCGTGAACAAACCACTAACACTTTTTCCAAGCTGTCAAATTTTTCAATGCACACAATTGCACAGCTTCTCAAATCTTCAAGTTTTAGGCTGCAGAGAAAAGCACTTGTGCAGATTTTCGACGCACGTATATTTTGATTTTGTAAAGTGCAGAAGTCCTCAACTGCGCTGGCAAGTACACTGAATCGTGAATACCCCTATTGTTATCATATAACATGCTTTTAGAAAAAAGCATATTATATGATATCTCTTAAAACTTTATAAAAATTTATTAAATGAATTGGTAGTTTACAAATAAGCTTAAATTGTTGTGACAAACTCTTATGTGATAATTCTGTATCACGAAGAAGCACACCACCGATAAGAAAGACACTTGAAGCAAAACAATTCTATATGGAAGAAAGTATTGCTTCTTGTGTCTTTCTTATCATTGGTATGCTTCTACTTTATACGGAATAATGCAGTTAGTTTGCAATTAAGTCATTAATTGACAATAAATTTTACACCTAATTTTTAATACGTAAAATGTACTCTGAGTGCAAAATTTTGAATAATTGAATGAAACCTAAGCCTCCAATAAGCCACGACTGTTTTGGTATATAAAGTTGAACCAGTCAAAATAAATCCTTACTAGTTTTTACATAGTTTTATTCTATGACAACACGAGAATATTTAATGAAAAATCATAAAGTACTCGTGTAAATATACTTAAAAAATTAACCACAAATTTTTAAGTATGTTAACTTAAGTTTATTTAAAATTTTTTTAAATTACTGAATGTTTTTATTTTTCACTTTTTATTTAGATATTGGTGCAGTAAGTAATTATTAAAATAAGAAACTAGCTTATTTTAATTATTATATTAATTTAATTAAGGTTCGAAAGAAACTTTAAAAAGTTTTCGAAAACTTTTCACTCGGATGATGAATTTTTGACAGTCGGAAGTAGAAATTTTGATATCAGTGAGGTGAGTTTTATTGTCAAAACTTCATGTATCCCCGGGGACTAATAGAAATTTTGACAACCGGCACAAGAATTTTTGAGTGAAGCAAAAGGGTTGTGCTTTACCCTTACAAAATTGTTAGTATCAGTGTTTTGCTGTGTATTTTTTTCTGAAAAAAGTAGTTTTATTTACTTCTGATATACGCAGTGTATTAAGTTTTTTCTTTACTGCATTCAACTTGCAAAACTAATACATTGAATATACGTGTTCAAGGATGTTTTATGGTTAGCTGCTTGATCGACTGAGCATAAGTCAATATTTTCTTTCGTATTACAGTTGATTGAGCTCAAAATTTGGCAGTAAGTGTATTTCGGGTATGGCAACCTTTAGGTATAGTGCGATTTTTATCCTCGCGTATAGTTTAGGTTAAGGATTTTTAGGTCCAGTTGACAAGAAAACTTTAACACTGATACTTTTTTTACTACAGTATATTTTATAAGTGGAGTAAAATCCAAACATATAATTTTAAAACATGTTTTCAATTTATTCCATCTCTAAGCTAATTAGATAAAATGCATACAACAAAATAATCATGAATAAAAATTTCAATTTTTTTACAAATTTTTAATGTTTACACAAGTTTTGGTTTTATAAGTTATTTTACTTAAAACAGTTACATTCCTTGTAGCTCATAATATTATTTTGAATACAAAAATAGTTTGTAGTAGTAGTGGCAGTCAAATGCGTCTTAAAAAACTCGTTCATTCGCTGAGTAGACGTCCAAATTTCTGGATAACATTTTCAGGTTTCAATTGCCACAGCAAAAAATGACAATTTAAACCAAATGGCACACAGCCATAACCAAATCAATTTTTTGACATAAGAATCGCTAAAACAACGCTTCCTGTGGCGAGTAGTAGAAGCAACATTTTTAGCTAGGCGATTTGAAACTCAGAATCGCATTTTAGCGAAATTGCTAAGGAATTGAACGAAGCATTTTTTTAGCATAACATGCAATAACAATAGAGTTCAGCTACTACAGCTTTTTCGCACTTTCTCCGCATTGGATCATCTTAAGAACCAGCCCAAATAACATCAAAACATCTCAATAAGGCCATTCACAGTTCGAATACGCTGGTCTGCCATTTGTTCGATCCGCTATTTGTACGCCAATTTACGAAAGCGCATTTTGCTTTGCTGTTGTTTTGCATACAAATGCAAATACGCAGGCACTCGTAAATAAAAGCAGCCCTTGGAGGTGTTTTTTGTACCTCGTATTTTTATGCTCTGTCTACAGCCGCATAATCACATACATCATAGAGTTGCACAGTCTTTTTATACGACAGTCACATGGCGAGGTGCTCACAATTCAAACAATAACAAATGCTATAAATACGATTTGTTAAAAGTACGCTCAAACCGTGAATAGCCCCAATGATATCGATAAGAGCGGTCCAAAACAATCCAAAGTGAGAAAAATTTACCCACCATAATATGGGTTGGGCTCAGGGACAACACAAGACATAACAACTAACCATGCGTTTACATAGATCTAATCATACATTAGTTTTCAATCTACTTTTGAGTTGACCTTTCGATAAGTTAACATCAAAAAAGCTACAGTTGTTAACAAAGGTACTCATGCGATGTAAAGGAGCAGTAGCCATATAATTTGTTCTACTAAAAGGTAAGTAAATTAAATTGTTAGCATTTCTACTGCTTCTACGGTTAGTGTTAAAATTTATAAGAGTTAGAAGTTCTGGTGAATCGAATACACCAGTTATGAGTTGGTGTAAATAGACGATATCTGCAGACTTCCTTCTCTCATTCAAAGATTGCATTTTTAAAAGTTTTAAACGATCCTCATAAGGAGGAAGGTTTAAAGTATCAGTTGCACTTAAGCCCCTTAGAGCAAACCGAACAAAACGTTTTTGGATTCTCTCTATACGTTCAACATGTACATTGTAACTTGGGGACCAAACTTGACTTGCATACTCTAAGTGAGGTCGCACAATTGCATAATACAGCGTTGTAGTTGTGATCATACTATTAAATTCTTTGGCCCAGCGTTTCATAAACCCGAGCATAGAAGATGCTTTTTTACAAATGTAATCAATATGAACGTTAAACGATAGCTTAGAATCCATGCATATACCAAGATCTTTGACAGAATCTACACGATTTAAAGCCGTATCTTTTATCGTATAATCAAAAATTAAATTATTCCTTTTTCGCGAAAAGGTCATAGTTTGGCATTTATCTGGATTTAGAAACATATTGTTTTTAGAACACCAAATTTCAAAGGATTTCAAATCAGACTGGAGCAGATCTGAATTGTCTTTAGCATCTATTGTTCTGTATATTTTCATGTCATCTGCATAGATAAGTAGATGAGAGTGTTTGATGATGTGGGTTACATCATTATTGGCTAAAATAAACAGAAGTGGACCAAGGTGGCTACCTTGAGGAACACCTGATTCAGCAATAAATTCAGCTGACAATACGCCTCGAAATCGTATTTGATAAGATCGCTCCGTCAGATACGATTGAATCCAGCTTACAAAAAATTGTGGAAAACCCATTAACTTTAGTTTAAATAGAATTAAGTTATGTGGCAGTTTATCAAATGCTTTACTAAAATCAGTGTAAATACAGTCGACCTGGTTACCTGAATAAAATGAATTTAAGCAAAACGTTGTAAAGGAGATTAGACTGATTGAGGAGATTAGACACAGTGGATCTGCCAGTAACAAATCCATGCTGACGAGTTGTCATGACCTTCCCACAGTGAATTTTCACACGATCATACACGAGGCGCTCAAAAAGTTTTGGAATTGACGAGAGTTTCGCGATAGGCCTGTAGTTGTTTATATCGTTCTTACAACCTTTTTTATAGATAGGACCTATAAAAGATTTTTTCCAAAAAAGTGGAAAAATACTTTCGCTAATTGATTTATTGAATAACATGGACAGTGGTTGACTTAGAACGGAACCACATCGTGTTAACACTGCGGCAGGAATTCCGTCAGGTCCAGCATTAAAATCCTCATCGATCAACCCAATATACTTTAAAATATCCTCTGAAGTAAAGGATATAGAATCCAACGAAACCCTGGGTGTAGAGTTCATATATTCAAAGTACTCTTCATCAGGATTAAAAGAATCTGAACAAAATGACTCTTTAAAGAGATTGGCAAATAGACCACAAATTACGACAGGATCGTCAGTAAATCCGTCAGAGGTCTTAAATGATGAAGGGAATCCATCAGATTTTTTTTTGGTGTTTATGAAACCCCAGAATTTCTTCGGATCAGACAATATTCTCAGCTTAGTACTGTCTAAATAATTTTGATATAAGGTAGCTGAGCAATTTTCAAAATCCAGAAACAAACGCTTGTAGATTTCTAGGTCATTCAAGTCTAAGCTACAGACATATTTTTTCCATGCCCTATTCCTGCTGTTGCGAAGAATCTTTAACTCCTTTGTGTACCAGGGGTAAGCACAATTTTTCGTAAATTTGAGGCTATATGGCACGGACAGAGAAAACATAGCAAAGATTTCCATATAAAAAAAATTAATTGAATTATCAAGAGTGTTATTATTAACATATTCTAAAATAACATGAAGTTTACTTTGAAGTAAATGATTCAACTTCAAAAAGTCAGCTTTTTTAAAATTGAATTCATAAACTTTATCTATTGAGTTAGACTTTACTATATTATCCCTGTCTGATTTGTACCATATGCTCAATGGTGGATGGTATTCATCAACAGCAGTCAAAACATGAGGGGCCCTCTCAACAATCACATTGTTACTATCTGTAGTTAAGACCAGGTCAAGAAGTCTTTCACGACTATTATAAATACAACTCACTTGTTGTAAGTCAGAACATATATTATCAACAAATATATGCTCTTGGCGAGTCTTCGAATTAGATGCACAAAAATATGTATCATCGTCAGAAGATTCCCATTTCAAGTCAGGCAGATTAAAATCACCTAACAATAAAATGTCGTCATTAACGTCAATTATGCTTATAACGTATTCTATGCAATCCGCAAGGCTTGCATAAACTTCTACACTGCTCTTAGGAGGAACGTATGCATTAATAAGATATACATTAGAATTGGAATGTACAACCTTGACGCATATAAGTTCGATGTTAGCAGAGCAGGGAATAACAATAATGGAACTAACGAAGGAGTTCCTTACAGCTAATAAGACACCTCCACCGACAGTAGAAGTATTGTCAGCATGTCTATCTCTTCTATAAACTTCAAAACTGTTATCAAACAATTCTAAGTCAGTAATGCTTCCGTTTAACCAAGTTTCAGTCAGTGCGATAATATCCTCAGAGAAATTCTGAGACATTAAAAATATGTCTCGCGTCTTAGAGCGTAATCCCCTTACATTTTGATAGTAAAGGGATAACCTATTCAGTTTTTTTGGGATTGACGAGCGGCTTGAGTCGTCCCTCTAGGCTTATTCTTAGGCTGAAACTCTGTAACGAGTATATTATCAGTCCACAAATTAGAGTTTAGAACAGTTGCAAACTCTTCAGCTGGAACTGTGAGAATAAAGGAAGCATGGGAAGGTTTATTACCTATTTTTTTGCATGAACAAAATGCATTTAAGCGATAGAGATTTAGCTTTAGCTAGGCGATTTTCAGAATCCGGCCTCAGCTATATTAAAATTCATTATCCTAAATATATTCCTTATACATCTTTATTTTTGCCATTCTTCCATTTTTTATTTTAGACACAAGTCAATTGTTATTTTCCAACTGGAAAATCTACTAGAAAATTTAGGAAGTTTGGTGTTCATTTTCCTTTTTTTTTTACAAATTTGATTTCCATATGCAAAGTGCAAGTAACATTTTTACCAGTAACCAGTAAATTAAGTTTAAAACTAAAAAAAAAGTTTTTGATTGAGAAAAAACAGTGATTAAATTATTCATTCGTTAAAAAAAGCACGGAAAATTGTTTAACCAATATTTTTATAGTTTATAGTATTTAAATTCAATATGTTTTTACAAAAATCCAAAATTTAAAAAAACATTTAATGAAGAAGTGTATATTAAAATGTTTGTATAAATTTCTCTCGAGTAACACCGGGTATATCAGCTTGTGCATAAATAATCAAGTCAATATAATAATTTTTGTGGAATTTATGAAGGTTTTGCTATATTAATGACGTCACTTGTATAGAAAAAGATCAAGTGAAATTTTCATTCGATTTTGCTAAATCTCCATGTCAGAGAGCATATAAAAAATTTAAGCTTATATGCAAAATATTAAGACATTTTTTGCAACATTATTAAGACAAGAATTTAGAGTTTTTTTCTTCCCTGTAAGGTCAATATGTGTGGGAGGTAAACGTGGTTCTTATTACTTAGACTAATTTCTGAACTTAAATTTTTTTAGATAGAAGCTAATATATTTTGGATTTAATAACGATAGATCCAAAATCAATTGTGTCGTGTTGTAATCACGACTACGGACAGACACACGAGCTTGGCCAAATCGACTCAGGTGATACTGTTGATCAGGGATATATGAACTTTCCTATGCCTGCCACGCCTTTTTACCGGTGTTAATAACAGAATGACAAAATTAATATATCTATCGAGTTTCAAGACTTTTAAGAAAAGTAAAAAAAAACAACGAAACCTGTTGGTTTCGAACTCACGATATTTTTTTAAAAACAAATGCTTAAATGCGATCAAAATCAGTCAATGCCTTAAAAATATGTTGTCAAATTATACGAAAAAGATAAGGAATTTTCCTATAACTTCTAAACTAGAGGTGACGATGAAAAACAAACACCATTTTTAAAATATGCAACAAACTTCATCCAGAATTGTTTATCTTATAGCCTGCAAATTTTTTTATGTTTTTGTGTGAAATTGCTGAATTTACTTCTGATAATTTTGCAATATTTCAAAAGTTTCTAGATCCGCTACTGTTTACTTGCATCAGAAAAATTTTATTTTTTACAGAAAATGATTTCCACAAGAGTTTCAAGAGTCTTCCTCTTGAGCAAATTGTGTTTTTTTTTAATGAACTTCGTTTTACATTTTCTCCACCATTTCCAATTGTATTTTGATCAATTGAAATTCAAAAAAAGATCAATTAAAATTAAGAAATTCCTTTTGAAAATCAGAAAAGACCAATTGAAATCACAAAAAGATCGATATAAATTATCATTTGAAATCCAGAATAGATCAAATGAAATTCAGAACAGACCAATTGTCGGCCTTTGTAGTCTAGTGATGAGTGCACTAGACTATCAACTCAGAGGTCCTCGGTTCGAATCCGGGTTCGGGCATGGTTATTTTCGCTTTTTCGATTCTTTACTACATTTAAGATTTATTGAAACAAAATTTACAACTATATTGTGAAAAATGTGGCATTATAGAACAGAAACAGCTGAGAGCTGAAAATGCTTGCCAAGGTTAGTGCATAACACTAGCCTTTTAGGATGAAAACAATCAATATTCAAGTATGGTTCCAATTAATTCTTCCTCTTACAATAAATGCCTTTCCTTTCAATTCAAAGATCAAACGTTGTTTGCATAAAGCGCATGCATTGGTTCTTTGATATTTAAAAAAAAAAATTGAAAATCAGAAAAGCTATTTGATATTCCGAAAATATCAACTGAAACTCAGAAAATCGATTTGGAATTCAGAGTCGATCAACTGAAATTTTAAAAAAATTAGCTGAAATTCAGATTTTTTTAATTGAAATTCGGAAAAGATTAATTGATATTCAGAAAAGATCAACTAGAATTAAGAAAGATCAGTTTAAATTAAAAAAAGATATACAGAAATTAAGAAAAATTGATTGATGTTCATAAGAGCCATCATCAGTACCATACATTTCATAAAGCTTTTCCAAGTTCAATTTTATTACCATAATTATATAAGTATACCTATACATATTATTTAACTATTTAATTTACATTAATGTATTTCATTATAAAACAAGCTTTTCTTAAAATAAGTAATAATACAAAAACCTCTACTGTAAGAATTTTCGAGAACATGCACAATAATATTCAAACTAAGTTAAAGTAATATACCTCTACGGTATGTATCACCTCATTTCATTTTTATACTAAGATATTAATCAAACAATAAGAACATATGTTCATACTAAGCACTACTATCTATCTCATTCGCACACATGTACACATATGGCTGAATACAAAACATATGATATTATATTATACTTTTTACTCCTACACAAATATGTTAATATATGATTATGTTTACGTTTTCTATTCTACTCACTCACACATATTAAACTATTAATACTAAATTACAAATATGTATTACGATATTCTACTATTACTTTTACACTAATTAAAGAACATATGTTTCTATTTACATTCTAAACTACACAAACAATTGTTAAGTAGTTTTAAGACAAAATACCGTTATGCTTACTATAAAAGGATGAACATATTTGAAAATAAATCAATTAGTTTTTGAGCTCCAAAGCTGCCAGCTAATTCTCATTTCTAAATTCTTTGAGCTTTTTATAAGCTGCCAACTTTTTTGAAAATATTATTATGATAAAGCCTCTGCACTTTATAGTGAACGGCTCCCAAAAAAAAAAAACAAATTTAGAGCCAGTGGCGAACTTCGCCGGCATCCAATTAGGCAGGACCTAAATAAAAATAAATAAGAAAAAAATAAATTTTTAATCGCGAATCTGCACAACGCATAAACCAACTACTAAACACTACAGCATTTTAATTGATTTATTTTTTATTTGAAATGGAATTCTAAAATTTTAATTTATCTTTTTTAAATTTCGATTGATCTTTTTTGAATTACAATTGATCTGATCTGAATTTTAATGTATCTTTTAGGAACTTAAATGATTTTCAAATGTCATTTAAGAATTTCAAAAGAACTCTTCTTTGGAATTACATTTGATTTTTGTCTGAATTTCTATTGATCTATGCTGAATTTTTAAATAAAATTTCTGAATATAAATTAAGTTGTAGTTAATTAGAATCGGTGTTAAAAATTATACTTTAATTGAGAATTTTAGGCATTAATGAGAACAAATTTTTTTATTTGATACAAGCTTAGAATGCTTGCTTAATGTTTCATTTAAGATAAATATAACATAAATTTTGTCCTAAGCAATTACTCCCAAACAAAAGTATTCGGAAAATATTATTCTAACATGACACTCAGTTGTCAACAAGAGCCAAACAGCGAAAATTTCCGGAACAAAAAAAAAAAAAAAAAAAAAAAATAAAACAACTATTTTCACACGCAACTTTTTTCCCACATATGGAAATTGATGCTGTTCTTTACATGAAAAACAACAAAGTAGAAACAAAATCTATCCACGCAAATAAATTTAAATTTTTGCACATCAAATATGCTTGCCAGCCAAGCAGTCAGCCAGTCGGCCAGTCAGCCAGAGCTAGAGCTAGAGCTAGAGCTAATCAAGTCTGTAAAAGCAATTAAGCTTGAAGCGCAAGGCAGTCAGCGAATGGAATCTAGGCAATGGAAAGCCAGTGCTGCCAAATGTATTGGATTGGCTCAGTGTGAGTAGGGAGGGGCGGAGAAAGAACAAAGTGCAAGAGAATAACACGCGTTAAGACATGTTTTAGCACATTTTGATAAATTTTTACTTGTGGCAAAAAAGAACAACAAGCAAACAAAACTTGAGCAAGTGCAGGAAGGTCATTAAGAGGTCAATCCACATCAGCAGCAAGAGTATCAACAACAACAACATCATCATCATCATCATCATCACCATCAACAACAGCAGCCAGCAGCAACAGAATGCGCAGCACAGATACTCAAAGCAACGCACAAAAACAACAATATAACAAAATCATCACCAACAACAAAAAGAGATATGCACTCCATGAGTTGTATGCAAAAGTTCACATTTAAAAATAATAATAAAGGAATCGTAAAAAATAACTTAAAAAACGATAGAGTTGAAGAAGTAGTTTTTCTTTTTTAAGCCATCATTCTAGATATATGGCCAAAATGGCTTGAAACAATCAATGTATGTTTGAAGTTATAAAGAATTTGTGGCTCAGACAGCAGCTAGGAGGAGAAGTTATGGTAAAAGGCAAGAAAAAGAAAAGACACAGAACTGGTAAAAAATGCGAACGAACTTAACTGCAGGCAGCAACATATGCTAGCAAGTTTGTTGTTGTTGCTGACTGGTTTTTCTTTTTTTCCTTTTCTAACGTAGTACCATATAAGCTTAAAACTATAAGCAAAATCAGCAACAACAACAACAATCTCGACAACAGCAGCAGCATTAGTTGGCTGACTGATGAATGCTGGCTTTAGTTAACTTTTTACTGCACAGCAATATGTTGAGAACAGCAACAGCAAAAGCAGCAGCAGCAAAAGCTCATTTATTGCATAAGATGTGGCATGTTGTTGTACATTTTATCACTGTTGTTGCTTCTGATGCTGCCATCTCCATACCAAATAGCCCCATTCGAGCTGCTGCTGCTGCTGCTGCTGCTTCTTTTTACGCTGCTTTTACTGCTGTTCGATTTTTCTTTTCTTTTAACTACATACTTGCAACGTCTTCTGCTTGAAATATGCTCATTTTTGGCAAGCGTTACTCTGCATAGAGCAAAAAAAATTGCCCTAAAATGGCTTTGGATGAGTTGATTTAGCGTCGAACCGTTAACGTTAAGCAGCCGAAACTTAAGCGCCTTGCTTGGTCGATGTGCTTCGAAAGCATTCTTCTTCATCATCATTCATGGCATCATTTAATTAGCAGCAATGTGGCTCAGTGCGGCGCTTTTTCAATTACAGTTATTATTTCCGCGTAGCATTTTTGACAGTTGTGCTTAGTTTTGTTCGCTTGCACTTTGTTTGAAATGCTTTATTTTAATAGTGGCTTAATTTGACAGTTGCTGTCAAAAACTGCTGCATTGTATTGGCAGGACATCAATTTTAAGAAGAAATTTTGGTTGAATGTATACAAAATATGACAAGAAAGAATTTAGAGTTAGATTTAGAGTAAGAGCTGGAGTTAAAGTAAGAATTAGAGCAAGAGTTAGGGTTAGAGCTAGTAGTTTTAAGTCATTGGCTAGGAAAAACCATGCTGAAGATGCATGTCAAAACAGTACAAATATAATTTAATAACCTGGGTTCGGTTTTTGATGACCTAAAAAATTGCAAAAAATTACTTTAAAAAATGACAAAAATGACCTTAAAATTGCAAAAAAATACCTAAAAACTGATAAAAATTACCTAAAAAACGCAAACAATTACATAAAAAATAAAGCTTTAAAATAAAACAACTGAACTTAAAATTTATTTTATATAAGTTTTATACATAGCGTTAGGCTGCCCGCATAGTAAACGCCGAAGCAGGCAGGCAGGCAGGCAGGCCCTGCGAAGAAACGAGATAGAAATGACTTTTTTTCTCTTGTTCACATAGTTTTCCTGTGCCTGTCTGCCTGCCTGTCTGCTTCGGCGCTTTTTCTGCGGGCAACCTTAGAGTATATTGCTTACAAGGTAAATTTTTAAGTTATTCAAATTGAAAGAACGTCGATTGTCTGGCAAAATGTTTTTGTAAACAGAAAACTGCTTTCTACTTCTGCACAGACGAGAGAAACATATTTACAAGACGATATGTCATCGGATGTAAGTTCCTCTTCTAATTTCATTGTATTAAAATTTTACCCCTAATATTTTAGCAATAAATAAAAAATAAAATAAACTGGCCATTTCAGCCCTTGGAAGGACTTTGACCTAGCTTCTATTGATCAATTGTGTTGTACGTGTTAGTAAGTGTTTGATCACAAATGATCGAGAACTGGACCTACGTGTTTTATGCCGACTCCGGACGGCTGATGTTCTCAAGAAGCTTTACATGGCAGTTTTTACTCTCTGAGGTTTGCCATTGTCTGCAGAGAGGTGAAGACCGAACAGAAAACTTAATTGAATTGAAAAAACTTTCTGTCTGAGCTGGAATTGAACCCGGGCTACCGCGGTGCTTAAGCTTAGGGGCCACGCACTCTACCCACTAGGCTACGGCCGCCACTATATATTTTAGCAATGTTTTAGCAATAGAGCATAAAAAAAGAGTTAATAAAAACTAGCATATCCTGAAATTTTATCTAGCACTTGTTTCATCTTTCTACATACCCTTTTGTCAGTTTCACCACGCGCAGAGTTTTTTTTCATCGAGGTCTATAAACAAAGCTACTCCTTTTTCGAGAGGTAATGTTTTTGATTGAAGGGAATCTATTGCTAAAGGAATATGTTTAAAACTTTTAATTTTTATATTTTTAGCACGAAAAAAATAAGAAAACAATTATTTTAAAATGACACTGGAATGACTTAAAAAACCGAAAAATACTCTAAAATTTAAAAATGTCCAAAATAAATAATAAAATAAATAAAATAATAAAAAAATAAATAATAAACTTACCAAAAAATTACCTAAATCTAGTAAAAATTTCCTGAAAACTAAGACCGAAAAAAAAACGATGAAAAATGATTTAAAAACTTTTCATATTTGGAAATTAGGAAACACAAATGGACGTTCTAAATAACCATGAAATTTCTTAGAAGCAGCAGAAAAAAATGACATGTCATCGAAATTCAAGCCCGGTTAATAAGATTGCTTAGAAGAATAAGAATGAAAAAGTTATTTAGAAAAAACACACAAAAGAATCGGACTAGTGTTATGTCATAATCAGAAAATAATGCCAACGCGCACAGGGACGAATATCAAAATTACGACAGCAAAATTATTTTTATACCACCACGCATACTGCCTTTGAGGAGGCATGCCAGGTTTAGAAAATTATATATTTTTATGGTCAGCAACACTTTTGTCTATCTGTCTGTCTGTCTGTCCGTATAATCGTCTGTGATCGCGATGTAATTTTTGAGCTTTCGTAATGAAATTCAATACATAAGCTTTTTATTGAAAAATAGAAATCAAGTTCGAAAATGAGTCAAATCGGAAAAAACCACGCCTACCTCCCATACAAAGTGACTTTACCAAAACGATAAAATCTCTTTGAATTCCACAAAAATTAATCCAATGACCTAACATTTTGTGCAAAGGCACAAATTTTTATTGTAAAAAACGAATGAAAACCAAGCCTAACTCCCATACAAAGTGACTATAAAAACGGTAAATCTCCTTAAATACCACAAAAATGAGTATAATGGCTTACAGTTTAACAAATAACTTTAAATATTAACTATGCACTTCATATCTTTGGTAAAATAAAACACCGCCTACCTCCCATACAAAGTGACGTCATCATTATAGCAAAACCAGTGGCAACATGTTGTAACTTCGAAAGTTTCGAAGTGTTAAATAATGATTTTTAGTTAGTGAAATAATAAAAGTATTGGATTTAATAAAAGTATATATATGGTTACCTTAGCACTGCTTTTTCAAATTAAGTTGACTTTACTTTTTTCAAACAATGTTATTTGTTGAAAGTAACCAATGTATCATTTTTAGTTCAAATGACATTTTTTATTAATAAAACAATTTTTTAAAAATATTTATTCACGTTATTTAGCATGTCAAGTATCAGAAAAAAGCTTGCGTGCAGCTGTTAAATGTTCGAACATAACTTCGAAACAAATCAAATCGCCTGTCGAACGAAAATATTACAACATACTGCCAGATCGAAAACTTCGCTTCGATGTTCGCTTCGACAGTGAAGTTACAACATGCCGCCACAGAGCTGTAAAATCGGCATTCATATTCAGAATTTTAAGTACAACTGAATAACGACATAAGAATACATTCAATGAATGCCAAATTGATTTACAAACGAAATTTTTAATTCACATTCATTTTTAAAAAAATGATAAATTATTCATTTTAATTCTTCATTTTCGTTATTCAGAAATTTTTTTATTCATTTGAATGCTATTCACAAAGAATGCAATTCACAAAGAATTTCATAATTATCAATTATTCTTTTTTATTCATTATTAATTTTTTATTCGTTATTCATTTTTTATTCTTTACTTTTTGTGATTCATTTTTAATTTTTTGTTTAATTTAATATTTTATTCATTAATCATATGTTATTCATTATTTTTCTATTCTTTATTAATTTTTTATTCGTTATTCCTTTTTATTCATTATTCATTTTTTATTCATTATTTATTTGTTATTCTTTATTCAATTTTTATTCATTAATAATTTTTTATTCATTATTCATTTGTTATTCATTATAAAATTTTAATTCATTATTCATTTTTTATTCATTATGCATTTGTTGCATAACAAAAAATTAATAATGAATAAAAAATGAATAATGAATAACAAATGATAAATGAATAATGAATAAAAAAGAATACTGAATAAAAAATTAATAATGAATAAAAAATTAATAATGAAAAAATATGAATAATGAATAACAAATGAATAATGAATAAAATATGAATAATGAATAACAAATGAATAATGAATAAAAAATTAATAATACATAAGAAATGAATAATGAACAAAAAATGAATAATGAATAGTAAATGAAAAATGAATAAAAAATCAATAATGAATAACAAATAAAAAATGAATAATGAATAAAAAAGAATACTGAATAAAAAATTAATAATGAATAAAAAAATAATAATGAAAAAAAACGGAATAACAAATGAATAATTAATAAAATATGAATAATGAATAACAAATGAATTATGAATAAAAAATGAATAATACATAAGAAATGAATTATGAATAAAAACTTAATAATCAATAACAAATGAATAATGAATAAAAAATCAATAATGAATAAAAAATGACTAATGCATGACAAATGAATAATGAATAAAAAATGAATAATGAATAACAAATTAAAAATGAATAATGAATAAAAAAAGATAACTGAATAAAAAATTAATAATGAATAAAAAATTAATAAAAAATTAATAACAAATGAATAATGGATAAAATATGAATAATGAATAACAAATGAATAATGACTAAAAAATGAAAAATACATAAGAAATGAATAATGAATAAAAACTGTATAATGAATAACAAATGAATAATGAATAAAAAAATCAATAATGAATAAAAAATGACTAATGCTTGAGAAATGAATAATGAATAGGAAATGAATAACGAAAAAAAATGAATAATGAATAAAAAAAGAATAATTGAAAACTCTCAAATTCTTTTTGAATTGCATCCTTTCATGCATAAAATGAATAAACAAAAATTGATTGAATATTGAAATAAATAAAAAGAAGCAACTAGAACAGATGGCAACCTTGGTAGAGTTAATGGCGGTGATCTATAAATAGCCTACTGCTTTGAAATGTCATAAGATTAGCAGCCATACAATTCAAAAGAATGAATTCAAAAATCTGCACTAGTTTAAACAGTGAGCTGATCACAGCTTACTCACTCAAAGACTACTGAAGAGGAAAATTTAGCGATTTCCGAAACAGACTGTCTAGTCAGCTAAGTGATTTACTCTATACAGAGTTGTTGTTGTTGTTGTTGTTGTTGCCTTCTTAAAAACTTACTTGATCTAAAACTCGCATTTTAATCATGTTAAAAATTGATTCATTATTCTGAATAACGAAAAAGAATAATTGGAATGAATACTTAATCTTTTTTTTTTAATCGTTTTCTTTTCACGCATTTGTGTTATGAGAGGTTCTATATATTTGAGCTAAAAATTTTTTTTGTAATAAAATGAGAACATTTTTAGCTAAATAAATCATTAAATTAATTATTAAAAAATAATTAAATCAATTTTTATTTGTTAAATATGTTACTTTGTATTTATTCTATTACAAAATACTTAATATTCCTTATTTTTGCTTTTTTTTACAACTTTGCTTTTTTATTGATTTGATGTAACTGCACGATAAAGTTATTGTTAAACAATTAAGTTGGTTTCTTGCAGATCTGCAACGCAACGGAATGTGTTAACTATGTGATACGTGTAAGTTTTTTTTTTTGTCTTCTTTATTAAAAACAGTTAACTGAACTCTTGAATATGTATTGGCTATTCGACTGTGTAATCTGCAGCTCGTGAATAAATCTAAGATTTCTAAAAATGTATGAACAAAAAATTGCCTTCCGAAAGCAACATTATTTTTGATTGAAAGAAAAATATAAACATTTGAAATGATCTGAACTATGAACGACAATACATCAGAATGAAAAAAGAAACCTTACAGATTAAATATAAATTAAGATTAGAATTATTTTCTGCAAAATGCTGCGAATCGTGCTAAAAATTTAGCATACTGCGTAAGGTTGCAAACAGAGTAAGCGCAGAAGCGGACAGACAGGCAGACAGGCAGACAGGCGCATGAAAACTATGTGAACAAACGAGAAAAAAGTTTTTTCTATCTCGTTTCTCCGCAAGTTACTGCCTGCGCCTGTCTGCCTGCCTGTCTGAATAGGCGTTTACTCTGTCAGCAACCTAAGCGCCGAAGCGGACAGGTGCAGGAAAACTATGTGAACAAGCGGGAAAAAAGTTATTTCTATCTCGTTTCTTTGCTGGTTACTGCCTGCACCTGTCTGCCTGCCTGCCTGCTTCGGCGTTTACTCTGTTCGCAACCTAAAGCTGCGGCCAGAGTTAACACCGATTTAGACAGGCTGGCAAACAGGTGAGGACATACTGTGTAAGCAAACGGGAGGCTGTATTGCTATTTCGTTTCTTCGCAGGTCACTGCCTGTGCCTGTCTGCCTTCTTTGGCGATTGCTCTGTTTGCAACCTAAGGCTGCGGCCAGAGTAAACAGCGATTCAGACAGGCTGACAAACAGACGAAGACAAACTGTGTAAGCAAACGAAAGGCTGTATTTCTATTTCGCTTCTTCACAGGTCACTGCCTGCGTCTGTCTGCCTGCCTGTCTGAATTGGCGTTCACTTTGACAACAACGTTAGGTATTAGTTTCACAGGTCAGTACCTACAGGCTCAGAAAAATCAATGGGCACAAATTTAGGATTTCAAATATAAGTCATATGAATGCTATCAATTTGTATTTAAAAAATATGGTGTATGAGAAGATCATTGTTTATAGGTCTTCATAAAAACGATCGAGAAAGATCAGAGGCTGGATAAAATAGATATATAACAATTAAATATTATAAAAAGAGCCTCAATTTGGATAAAAAGTGACAATTTAGCTTCATGATCGTAAAAAGTTTTCCAGAAATTTTTATGATCCTTTTAATGTATGTTCAAATATAAGATTGAGTCGTTGACCAAAATTGAAAGAAGATATTCAAAAAGCGATCACCAGACCATAAAAAGTAAAACAGTAAAGAGTTAAATCAAGACTGATTTGGGAGAAAAAAGGTGCAATATACAGAAGAGCATGATTGTTATAAAGATTTTTCAGATCCTATTTCTGATGCTATCATTATTTTTATTAAGAACATTTTTGAACACAAAATCCTAAAAGAATACATTCTCGAAGATCCGACAGTGTATACATATGTGATGTATTATTACATTCCATTTACATTAAATGCAACATTTAAAAAACAGCTTTCGATGACATGGTTTTTAAAAAAATTCTTTGCTTTAACTTAAAAATTCACAAAATACTAACCAGCGCGCATTTATCTACAAAGTTAATGATCGCACTTTGAGAATAGTAAAAATATGGCAAATAAAAATTATTTCAACTACTCTAAAGGTGTTGAAAAAATTGTTGCCATACCTTCTAAAGACCAAAAATAGCTTAAATAATTGCGGCAGCAAAGAACAACAGCAAAGTGAAGTGGATAAAACCATATATGTAAAGACAAACAGGCAACAATTGTAGAAGAAATAGGCATTGATGTCGGCTACTTTTAAGAAAATATCGATGCCAAGTTACTAGAAGTAGCAAAAGACAAAATAAAAAGACTGAGTAACAGCCGCGCCAGCAGTTAAAGCTGGTCACCTTATAAGGAGCAAAGTAGAAATACGCAAAAATTATGGTTGAGACAACTATTATCTATGCGTGGCTTATTTTTTTTAACTTGTTATTATTTTCAACTTGTTTTTTTTTGTTAAGTATGTATTATTATTATTGATGTTATAAATCGCTGTTGTTGTTGCAAAAACAATTGCTATACTAGATGCTGCTGCTGCTAAGAATGATCAGCAGAAATTGCAAAAGGAAATGAAAAGTCAAGCTTGACTCCAGAGCAAGCGAAAGCGCATACAGACAATCAAGCTTGAAGATAATATAGGAGCAACAACAACAACAAAAACAATAAGCAGAATAATGACCATTAGTTGCAAGTTGCAACAATAACAAACACAACAACAACAACAATGGACAAGTATCGGGCTATAAAATAAAGCAGCTAAAACTACGGCGACGTGAATTCGCACAAATAAAGCAACAGCCAACAAACACACAAAACAGCGAATTACAACAACAACTTTAATAATGGCAATAACAAACGAAACAACAACAATACACACATAAGAGCCGCCATATTAGCCACATAACGATCAAGCGATCAATCGATCAGAGTCGATCGATCGGTCGCTTGATCGGTTCTTTTGCTGCTTTTGTTCGTTCAAAGCGTTTTTACAGCAATTGTTATTGTTGTTGTTTTTGTTGTTGTGCTGTTGTTAGCTGCTGTTGTGCTGTGTGTAGCACAAAATATTGCAGCAATATTCGTGCAGCAATTTTGCCAATTTTTCAGTTAACATTTTTTGTATTCATTTTGCTGCCCTGCTACTCTTGAGGCTTAGAATTAAATGTGAAACGATCCAGCCAAACGATTTAGCGATCGTTGAAGCGATTGTTGGAGCCATTTTCGTCGCATTGCCCATCGAAGTTTTTCAATGAATTCTGCTGTTTGGTTCGCAAACGTGTGTTTTTATTGCTGTTATTTAAGTTTATTTTATTTTTTTTTTACAGCAGCTTACTTACTAACTTTTCATTTAGTTTAGTTGTTGCTTGTATTGTTTTGTTGTTGCTCGCCTTAAGTTTTATTGACGTTTTGTCAATTTGATTGCTTTTGATTTTGGCCTGTTTTTGTTGTTCACTTTTATTTAATGCAGTTTTGTTTACTTCTGTGGCGCGATTTTTTTTTAATTGTTCTTCAACGTTCATTTCAGCGAACATTTTTTTTTGTTTGTTCACTTTTATTTAACGAGACCTTGAAATATTTTAGTTTAATCATTATTTTTTTTTGTCACAATTCTTTATATTTAATTTTCAGTGAATATATTGAACAGTTGTTTACCTTTGTTGCTGCTGTTGTTGTTGTGATTTTTAAACATGTTTGCAGGGCGTTTTTCTTTGGTTTATTTTTTTTTTTAGCCAAACAATTTAAGCAATTTATGTGATTTTGTCGCTGTCGGCAGCGTGCTTTTTGCACTTTTGTTAACTTTTAATTTTATATTTGCTGAAAATTGTGCAGCCAGCTGCTGAAAATTTTTGTTGGGGATTTCAATGAAAGTTGTTTTATTTCTATAATTGACGTAAAAATTTAAAATTTAACTTTAAGCCACTTTCTCATGGATAAAGTTAACGTTGTAAATTGATTGGATGTTTGTTAAATAAACCTGTAAGTAAAATAAATGTATATTTATTATAAAGAAACATGATTTTCTAACATCGATTTTCTAACAATAAGGCGCAGTAACAATTTAGTAAACAAACTATTTAAATTTAACAGAAAACTGATAAAAAGTTATTATTAGTTCGATTGAAATAACAGACATTTTTAATTGCGTTGTATGCCGCAATTATAAACATCGAAGAAAAAAACCCATTGAAATCACTAAAAAAAGACTTTATGCTTTCGTTTAGAAAAATTTTGTAGTATATACCTATGTTGGGTTATGTTCATACCACTTAAGAAATTACGAGTTTTTTATTACGTTATGTAGAATATTTTGTAGAAAAACTGTTTAAACTCAACAAAAATCTATAAATAAGTGATGATTAGGACGGTAAACGCACGTTAGAGCTGAAATAACTAATGTTTTTAATTGCGTTATATGCCGCAATTACAAACATCGAAGAAAAAGCTTTAAATTACTAAGAAAGTCTTTTATGCTTTTGTTTAGAAATTCTTTTTTGTATATTTTGAAATAGTTTGAGTTTTTAACTACAACTGCGTTGTATGCCGCAATTATAAACATCGAAGAAAAAATTGTTGAAATTACTTAAAGAAGCCTTTTATGCTTTTGTTTATACTTATATTTTAGTATATTTCTAAATAATTTGAATTTTTATTTACGTTATGTAGAAAATTTTGTAGAAAAACAGTTTTAATTTAACATAAAACCATTAAAAAGGGATGACAAAGACGATATAGGCACGCTAAAAGTGACATAACTCAAGTTTATAATTCCATTGCATGCCTTAATCATAAATATTGAAAGAAAAAGGATTGAAATCATTAAAAAGCTCTTATAAGATTCTGTACGGAAAATGTTTTTATTATAATTTGAAAAAAGTCAGATTTTTTAATTGCTTCCAAACATGAAAAACTTGGTAAAAAGCTTTAAAAAGTTGCCATGAATAATAAACTTATTTAAGTTTTTCATTACGTGTAATGTTGTACTCACAAAATTTTTAGGAATATGTTAAATTAACGAGCGTAGATTTCAGAACAAAACGTTATTAGAATACAAAATAAAAAACATTGGTACAAATTTAGTGAAATAACTTGAGTTTTCAATGACGTTGTATGCCTTGCAAATAAAAACATCAGGAAAAAAATTTAAATTGTGATTGAACTACTAAAAAGCAAAACCGCAAATGAAGCGAAATTACTTAAGTACCGCAATTGTAAACATAGCAAAAAAACGCCAAAATTTTTAAAATTGAGCTTATGCATATCAAAAAGACAACCTGCATATATTATATTAAATCTTTAGACCTTTTAATAACGTTTTTATTATATAATTAATTTTGCATTTTGTATTTTAATTTTATAATAAAGTAAAGTATTAAATTATATTTTCTTAAATTGTATAATCAAATTATGTAACGCATTTAAAAAGTCAAACTAACCAATATAAATTTAGCAGATATTTGCCTAAACCTAAGCTAATTAGTATTTTTGTCACAACTTAAAGTGGTTTTCTACGTTGTTTATAATTACGGCATACAACGTTATCAAAAACACAAAATATTTTACTAGATTAGTTGTACTAATTAATAATTTTAAAGCAGTTTTTGGTGATTTGACATTATAAATCAAAAAGATTCTAAAAATAATTTTAAGAACTTAATATACGTAATCAAAAACTTATAAACATTTATCATTCCTGTGCGTATTTGAAAGTGTTCTAAATTTCCAAACCTCATACTAAAATAGCTTAAATTTAAGAAGAAACTGCTGTGAGAATGATGATAACAGCACCGTAAGAACAAATCCACTGAAATTACTAAAGTTTTTAATTACGTTCTATACCGCAATTACAAACTTGATCAAAAAAATGGCCTAAACTCATAATCAAAATGCTTCAAAGTTTATTTCAAGGATAATTATGCATATTTTAAAAGAAAGAGTTTTAGTTTTTAATTACGTCATATTAAAAATAACTAAACTTTGCAAAAATATTGCTTGAATTTATGAGAAAACCACTCTTAGCCTAATGATTTGGACATAATAAACACAAAGCTTTCAATTTGTTGAAACAAAACCTTGGAAAAATGCTTTAAAGCTTGTGTAAAGGCACATTTATGCAAATTTAAAGTGATATAGTTTTTGTTTTCAGTAGCGTCCTATAAATTGCGTACTTGAACTTTGCAAAAAAACTTGAACTAATGAGAAAAACGCTCTTTACATGAAAAAAAGGACAATATAATGACTGTTTAACTAAAAGAATTAAAGTTTTTAATTACGTTCTATACCGCAATTACAAACGTGATAAAAAAATGCCTTAACTCATTTAAAAAATGCTTCAAAGCTTATTTGAAGGAAAAATTATGCATATTTTAAGGGAAAGAGTTTAGTCTTTTATTATGTCATATTAAAAAAACTTAAATTTTGCAAAAATATTACTTGAATTTATGAGAAAATGGCTCTGAGCGTGGTGATTAGGCAATATAAGCACAAAGCAATAATTTGTTGAAAAAACCTTGTTGAAAAATATTGCTTAAACTTACGAGAAAAATGCTTTAAAGCATGTGTGAAGGCACATTTATGCATATTTAAAGTTATATGGTTTTTGTTTTTAATTACGTTTTATAAAAAAGACTTGAACTTTGCAAAAAAGCTTTATGTTATGAGAAAAACGCCATGAGCATGATGATAAGGACAATATAAGCACTATTTTACTGAAATAATTAAAGTTTTTAATTACGTTCTATACCGCAATTAAAAACTTGATCACAAAATGGCCTAAACTCATAATAAAAATGCTTCAAAGCTTATTTCAAGGAAAAATTATGCATATTTTTAGGGAAAGACTTTTAGTATTCAATTGCGTCATATTAAAAATACTTAAACTGTGCAAAAATATTGCTTGCATTTATGAGAAAATTGCTCTGAGCATGATAATTAGGACAACATAAGCACAAATTAAACGAAATACCGCAATTTGTTGAAAAAACAATTGCTTAAAAATATTGCTAAAACTTATGAGAAGGCGCATTTAAGCATATATAAAGTGATATTGTTTTTGTTTTCAATTGCGTCCTATAAATTGCGTACTTAAACTTTGCAAAAAGCTTTTACTTATGAAAAAACGATCGGAGCATGATGATAAGGACAATATAAGCACTATTTAACTGAAGTAATTAAAGTTTTTAATTACGTTCTATACCGCAACTAAGAACTTGATAAAAAAATGCCTTTAATCATAATCAAAATGCTTCAAAGCTTATTTCAAGGAAAAATTATTCATATTTTTGGGGAAAGAGTTTAAGTTTTTAATTGCGTCATATTAAAAATACTTAAACTATGCAAAAATATTTCTTGAATTTTTGAGAAAACCGCTATGAGCGTGATCATTATGACAACATAAACACAAAGCAATAATTTGTTGAAAAAAACCTTGTTGAAAAATATTGCTTAAACTTATGAGAAAAATGCTTTAAAGCTTGTGTGAAGGCACTTTTATGCATATTTAAAGTGATATAGTTTTTGTTTTTAATTGCGTCCTATAAAAAAGGCTTGAACCTTGCAAAAAAGCTTTAAATTATGAGAAAAACGCTCTGAGCATGATGATAAGGACAATATAAACAGTTTTTAACTGAAATAAATTACGTTCTATACCGCAATTAAAAACGTGATTAAAAAATGCCTAAACTTATAATCAAAATGCTTCAAAGCTTATTTCAAGGAAAAATTATGCATATTTTAAGGGAAAGAGTTTTAGTTTTTAATTGTGTCATATCAAAAATACTTAAACTTTGGAAAAATATTGCTTAAATTTATGATAAAACCGCTCGAAGGATGGTGATAAGACAATATAGTGCAAAAAACCTGAAATTAAATAAAAAAATTGCCTAAAGTCATTCTACAAAATGCTTAAAAGATTGTGCCAAGGAAAAATTATGCATATTTTTAATCAAAAGATTTTAGTTTTTAATTGCATCATACATCAAAAAAATTGCTCATATTTATAAAAAAACGTCTCAGAGAATGATGATAAGGATAATATGTACAAGTATATAGTGAAATATGTTTGAGTTTTCAATTGCGGTGTATGCCGCAATTATAAATATCAGAAAAATCACTTCAAAAGTACTTGTAAGCTTATGTAAGCGAAAATATGACCAAATGGTTAGTTTTATTCATAAGTTTATATGAAATTAAAGACCTTTTTTAAAAGAATTTCTCACAATCTTTAAAAATGCAAGTGATGAATTACAATATACAAAGTAATAATTTCTGTAGTCGAATAGAAAATAAATTCAAACGATTTTTTTTTTCAACACACCTTTCAGCATTGGGCAAAATGTGGCAATAACTTGTCTCATAATTTGTAAATAATGTGTGAAAATATTTGCTGTTGAACAAAGATGAACATCAATTTAAAGATCGTTTCAGATAAAATATAAAAAATAGCAAGACACTAGATTAAAATGACATAAACTCAAAGAGCTTTCGAAGAATACAAAGAATAAAAACCAATTTTTTTTAGAAATCTTCTAAGAAGACATAAAAATCCGCAGGCCACATGAAAAAAAAAAACACAACGCTTCGTTTATTCAACTTAATCACAGCATAATTTAAACAACAATAAATTAAGGAAGACAAGCCCCGAATATGTAAGAAAAAAAAAACACAACAACAAACTAATGTTCAGTAAAATGAACAATCAAACAAACAAGACAACAAAACACAGCGTCCAGCCCACGCAAAAAACAATTAACAAACGCCGCTGAATTTATTTGAGTAGAAAAACGCGTTCGACAAAACATGTTAGCTCTAGAGGTTGGGTGAAGAAAACCAACAAAATAATTGGCTTAAACAGCGCTGTGAACGTGTGTGTGTGTATGTGTGTGAGCGTTGCAGCAATGAGTGTTGGTCTGACTCAAGAATGTAGCGCAATTCAATGTACTTTTTTAAGTTAAAATGTTTAAGATTTCTACTCAATGTTGCGCGGTAATTAGAAACAGCTGCGCGTGCGCGTAGTTGTAAAGCCTTACATTACAGAGGTTTAATTTTTTCAGGCTATTTAGCTGTTTTGCTTAAGATGTTACTCATTAAGCTTAGAGCGCTTAAAGCTAATGAAGTTATGATTCTTTTTGTCTCTTTTGTTTCTGAAACTTTCGAAATATTATTATTTTAATTAATGGTTTAGCTGACATAGATTTTTTTTTTGTAAGCTGCCTTTCAAACTTGGCCACCCGCTGTGCATGTGTGTGTGTGTGTGTGAATGTGGCAAAAGCTGCAATAGTCAGCGTTTTTTCGATTTTCTAAAACATATGTGCGAAATGTTATGATTGTTTGGTGTAAGATAAAACACTTCATTTGGACCAAAGTGATTTATGATTATGTGAAATGCTTTCTTGGGATTGTAGAAAAATTAACGGGAAAAAGTATGACGCATTTTAAAGCACCTAACAAAAAAAAAAAAAAAAATAAAGAAATAAAAAAAGAGTTTTGAAAAAATTTTAAAAATCAACATTTTTGTTTAGTTATTTTTATGAAATTGACTTAGGAAAACAATCAGGTGTGAACAAATTTAAACAGAAGTGGATGTGAAAATCAAAGAACCACAACTCGTAAAGTAGAATGACGCACAACAAAAAACCCAAGATGTAAAGAAAATTGAACAGATGCTTTGAAAAATATAGAGATGTACTTTGTAGCTATTTTAGATTATAAATTTAGCAGTTTCAAATGCAATGAAATTTAAATCTGGTCAGTTATTGCACAGTCTTATTAAACTTACCCTTCAACTTTTGACTACCAATGTTTTATGAAATTTGTATTCAAAATGTTTTACATACCTGTAAAGAGAAGGAGAGAAAAAGAAAACACATTATTAGCCAAATTACATTAACAATATTAACCCTCAATATAAACTGTCAATATTGACTGAAAGTAATAAATAGATAATTATTTCGTCAAAAAGCTAAAAAAATTGACTCAAGAGTCATAAGTCCAAAATTATTATTCAACTATGCGTTGCATTAATCAACCTCTAAAGTTACTGTTGCAAAAAGTTAGAGCTGAAAGTAGAAAAAACATACAATAAAACAAATTATATGGCGCTAGTTGAAGGCAGTTAATTAATTAACACCTTAGTACAGAGAAAAAAAACACTACCACTGACACCTGCATGCTGTCCATTATGACAGTAGCGGCGCGCTTATAATTTAATTAAATGTTTTGTTTAAGGTCAATTAATTGATTAATGAATTTGTTGTAAACATAGAAAACGTTTTGCGCACCAACAACGCCATTTTGTTTGACAGGTGGAGAACACAAATATTGCATGTCGAAAATAATTGTCAGTTTTAATGACATTACCAAGGCAGCATGTCATTACTAGTATGGGTGCAGGAGATCAAAAGTGAAATAAAGACACGTGAACTGTTGATGAGTATGCTCACAGAGCATAGTTTTTGTGAGCTGCAATTACAAATTTTGTGGAAAATGAATTAAATTTATGATGAACACGATTAAAAAAAACTGGTATAGAGAAAAACTTCAGCGCAGTTTTGCAGAAGAATTGCAAAAAAGTGATGAGTAAGATATTTTAAGCACATATGTACATAGTAAAATAAATTTAGTTTGTAATTCCGTTGTATGCCGCAATTATAAAAATCAAACAAAAAAGGCTCGCAATCGTGATACTAATACTTTGAAACAGATGTTAAGAATTATTTCTGAGTTTTCCAAAATAAAGTTAAAGCTTTTACTTACGCTATGTGTTGCAATTTAAAAAAATTCCAGAGAAATTGCTAAATTTTACGAAAAAAAACCACTTATGTAGTGATGATTACAACAAAACACGAACACAAAAAGTTAAATATTTGTAGTTTTTAATAACGTCATAAGCCGCAATTACAAACATTGGGTGAAAATTTACTAAAAACTTGATAGAAACACTTAAAAGCATATGTCAAGAAATATTTGTAATAATTTTCAAAGATGGCGCAAATAGGAAATTTGAAAAAATTTCTGAAATTTATAAGGTAGATGATATTGCCTTAAAAAAGCCTTTTGACAGTAATATACTCTTAATACCTTATCCGCAACTAAAATCTTTAGAAAAATGGTTCAAAATCGTGATCAAAATACTTTGAGTGATATGGGTATGAATATTTTCGGTATAAAGTTAGAGGTGTCTCTTACGCTTTGTGCCAAAATTAAAAATGTTCAAAGAAATTGCTTAATTTTGCAAGAAAACCGCTATCAAAGTGCTGATTATTACAAAAGAGGCATATAAAATGTTAACAAATTTTTGTTTTTAATTATGTTATATGCCGCAATTATAAACATTGGGTAAAAACTGCTTAAAACCATTATCAAAGTCTTTTGACATTGAAATATATTTAATAATTTTTAATAACGACAAACATTATAACATAAAATAAAAAAGTTATGAGATAGATGGTTTTAAAGCCTTGCTTTAGATAAAACACGTACATAAAAATTAATTAATTTAGTTTTTAATTATGTTGTAAGCCGCATTTACAATCATTACAAAAAGTGGCTCGGAATCATTTTACAAATACTTTGAGGCACATGTAAATAATTATTTTCGGTATAAAATTGGGCATTTTACTTACTAGTTAATTATGTGCCACAATTGAACATTTGCACATAAAATTGCATAATCCTGCAAAAAAAACTGTTCATAGAGTGATAATAAGAATAAAACGCGTACACAAAAATTAGATACTTTTAGTTTTTAACTACGTTATATACCGCAATTATAAATATTGTGTTCAAGTTTCCTAACATCATGATCAAAACACTCAGGAGCATTTGTCAAGAAAAATTGAAAAAAAAATTTATGAGGCCTATAAAAATTTGTAAAAAAGTACACAGATTTATCAGATAAATGCTCTTAAAGCCTTAAAACACGCTTATATATAATAAATAGATAAGTATTAATAAAAAACACTACACAAATACTTTTAGTTTTTAATTACGTTGTATGCCGCAATTATAAACTTCGTAAAAAAACTACTTAAAATCATATAAAAAATATTAAAAAGATTATGTCAAAAGAAAATTTATGCACTCATGAACTTTCAAAAAGAATTTATGAAAAAGGATTGAATTTTCACTGGAACAAAAATATTTTGAGAACAATTGCTTTATTTTATTAAGATATTACAGAGCAAATGTTTGTTTTTGAAGTAAATTTAAATCAACTTTATTTTGCAGAAAAATTGCTTAAGACTCTGAAAAAATGGTGTAAAAGACATTACAAAGAAAATTTAAGAGCGTATATTATATTTTTAGGGATAAAAGAATTGGAGTTTTGATTACCTTGTATACCGTAACTATAAACATTGGTTAAAAATGACTTGCAAACATGAAAAATACCTTTTAACTAAGGTCAGGAAAAATGTTTGCATATTTGTGTGAGAAAAATTATGAGCTTTTAAATGCGTTCTATTCCGTAATTTTAAATATGCAGAAAATTTGTTAGTAAAAGATGAAATTTTAATAACACAATAATTAAGTTGAACACAGTAATACTTAAGTGAGTTGAGTTTTCTATTAATTTATATGCGACAGTAAAAAATTTTGCAGAAAAATTGCTTAAAATTCTGAAAAAATGGTGTAAAAGTTATTATAAAGAACATTTATGTGAGTATATTATAGTTTCCTAAATAAAATAATTCGAATTTTAATTACGTTGTGTACCGTAATTATAAACATTGGTTAAAAATAACTTGAAAACATGAAAAATTCCTTTTAAATAGGGTCAGGAAAAGTTTTTGCATTTTTGTGTGAGAAAAAGTATGAGTTTTTAAATGCGTTCTATTCCGTTATTTTAAATATTGCAGAAAAATTGTAAGTAAATGCTAAAATTCTAATAAAACAATAATAAAGTTTTGCACAGTAATGCTTAAGTGAGTTAAGTTTTCAATTAATTTGAAACAGTAAAAAACAGTCAAAAATTTTGCAGAAAAATTTCATAAATTTCGATAAAATCGATGTAAAGTTTTTTCAAAGCAAAATGATAAAATAATTTAAGATTTGAGCTATGCAATATAATGCTATTTAGTATTGTCTTTGGCAAAAGTACCTTGCTAGATTATAAGATTTTAGTTTTTAATTACGTTGTATACCGGAATTATAAACAGCAGGTAAAAATTGCTTGAAAACGTGCACAATACATTTTAATTAAGGGAAGGTTCTCCTGGATTTTTTTGAAAAAATCCATTTTTTTTTTTACATAAAATGAAAGTTACATATATGTAGAATGTTTGTGCCAAGGGATATTTCAATACGACGCGTATTTCTCGAGCTAGAGCGTGTCAAACGTACCCATGTCACGCACGCGTACCAACTTTCTAAAAACTTTAAACGCGTTTTTCTCGGAACCATGTTTTCTAATCTAACGGACAGCACAGGGCTTGTTCTATTGATCCGATTTCCTTCATTCAAAGAATGTTTGAAAGTATATACTTTTTTGTACGCCTGGAACCTAACATTGGCATAAAAAATTGTTTATTTATAATTTTTAAACGAGATCTAAGTAAAAAAAAAGCAAATAATTTCATTTTTTTTTTAAAAGTCCATAAAATTGGTTTTTTTTACCAAACTTAATTGAAATTAGGTTCCAGGCATATGAAATGTTATCAATTTTAATAAATTTTATACATTTCTCATTTCAGTTCACTACCTGAGGCCCCACACTGTCCGCGGGAGGTCGATGTTTTGCGCGCAGAGGTCGACGAGATCCTCCATTTTCAAGCCGCCATTTTGAATTTTTCAAATATCTTTTCTTTTTTTTTTACTCGTCAATAAACCACGAATCAAAGTTCAAAAGCATAAGTTCGTATGTCTTTTCATTTTCCCACAAACCATTCTCAAATTTTGCTTGTTTTTCGGCCAAATCCAAAAAAATCCAGAAGAACCCTCCCTTAAGATCCAGAAAAATGTATTCAGATTTTTGTATGGAAAACGTTTAGTTTTTAAATGCGTTGTATGCCGTTATCTTAATGTTACAGAAAAATATTATATAAATGAAAAAATTACTTTAGTTTAGCATTTAATGACGCCAGCTACGCACAATAGTTAACATTTTAATTTAGAATATAACATAAAAGTTTGCAGTGAAGTTTCATATATGTATTTGAAAAAAATCAGTGAAGTCGTTTTTCAAAGGCAATTTTGTATAGTTATCATAAAAAAAGTGTGTTATGAAAACTTTGTCTTGGAATTCCTATTTTAATTTTGTTCTATGTCAAAATCAAAATGACTGCACAAAACTTCTTTAAGAACATAAAAGTATGCCTTTAGTTGCTCTCAACACATCAGAATAGATTCTATTGGTCTAAGAGAGCCGATTTATGTCTCGTAATCTCAAGAACAATATCCATAAACACATATTTAGTAAAAAGTAATTTTAATTTTAAGGCAAATGTACAGAATAAACCTAGCTCAAAAGGTTATAAGGTTTAAATGTTTTCATTAAGCTCATAATAAGAACAGTCTTTCTTTAAATATTTGGAGTTGTGAGGGTTTTTAATTGCGGTATGTGCCGCAATCAAAAACTTAAGAAAAATAAAGATGAGTACATGGATAGAATAAAATAATGAATAATTAAAGTTTTTTTAAAATGACCTTGTTATTTATTATGTTGATTTTATATGATTTAAATACAAATTCTAAATGTTTGATAGTATTTGATATAATGAATAATTTTAAATTAGAACAACATTGCTTTTATGGAAAACTCCTACAATTAGTATTCTTCGTTTGATTTATTTTTAAAATGATAACACGACAACAACTATTTTTAAGACAAAACAATATCTTTTTAATAATTTGGTATTTATAAGAGCAAACACATACTCGGAATTTATCAGAGCTCTCATTTTACATTCTTAGAATTTGACTTAAATAATGAGCAGCACCTCGCCCCATCTTTGGTGTTTTGTTGAACGTTAAGCTTACTTCAAGAAGCTGTCAAATAAGCCAAATCAAAATTTTGACACACTCTCACATGTGCACCAGACAACTGTCAGTTAGTATTTAAAAATTTTGACAACATGCTTAGCTATAAAAACATCAAATTCACATAGGAATAAACAATAATGATAATAAACAAAAATCGGCAAATATTGACAAAGGCGCGCATAATAAAGATGGCGCAACATAGGACATAACCTTCAACTATGCTGAGAGCCCCAACCAATTTTGCCTGCCGCTTAGCGTCAAGAATTAAAATAAACAAAATATGAAGAACACTCATTTGCAAAATATATTAAGAGGGATAAAAAGACAAAAAAAATAGCTGGCAGCTATTTTGTAAGCTAATGGAGCGCAAGCAATGGGTGCAAGCACGAGTGTGAAAGCGACTGCAAGCGAGAAAGGTTTCCAGGATTTTTTAAATATATGTATGTACTCTTCAGTATTGTTTGAGATTTTTTTTGTGTTTCAATTTTTATTTTGGTACTACAGTTTGTTTTGGTTTTGTTTCTGCCCACTTGTCTTGATTTTAATTACGAAAGCTAAAGGAACACCAGGCGGAAGCAGCCGCCAAAACATACTCACACATACACATACACAAACACACTCACAGAAAATTTCAATATGGCGGCTTGAGTGTGCAAAACAGCTGAAGCAAGTAGAATTATGTAGCAAAAGCGTATATTTAACACGAAAAACAAAAATAAAACAAATGCCGCTACATTATATACTTGTGTAAACAACATGAACATTTTGTAAAGCATATTTTTAGGCATGAAAGCAAAGTTCTTATGTTGCTAGTCTCTCGTTATGCTCTGGCAAGAAGCTTTATTGATATGTATGTGATATGCATGAAAAGCAAAAGGACAAAAAAACGAAAGCAAAAAAAGCTTCGCGACATGCTTTTGTCGCCTGCGTTGAGCAATATTTTGCTTTGCACCTAAGAGCCTGCTATAAAAATCACTGAAAACCAAAAATAATAACCATCCGAAAATCTAAGAAAACAACGCCAAATCGCAGCCTTAAAACAAACACGAAACAAACAATAACAAAGCACCAACGTAGAGGACGCGCGGCAACCAGAGCAATTTCTGAACAGTTAAAGTCGAGCTTTTTATGCTTGCTGCTACTGCTTTTTGCAGCCTAGTCTTAGGCGCTACGCCTTGAGTGTTGGTTGTATTTTTATGCTGTTAAAGCGCACCATTACTATTTTGTGCTTACTCACACATACACATTTGCTTATAGTTGCTCCATTTTGTTTTTGTGGAAGTGAGCCAGACTTTTTTCTTACATGCACAGCACAACTTCCCGAGTCTTGCTGGTAATGTTTGGGTAACGCTGGAATTAATCAAAATACAAAAATAAAAAATAAATAAAAATATGCTGGATAGCATTAGCAAAAAGGTGGCTAAGAAAAATGTGCGTGCTTTTGAACGCAGGCTGTCGGCGCGGATGGCGCGTTAGTGAGAAGAGGTGGTTGGGTGCCGCCTGCTTTGGGGTGTGGAGCTGCAGACACTTTTCATCGATTTTTTAACACGCTGCGTTAGCTCTGCTGTCGCGTCAAAAAAAAATCACTTGCTTTCTTCCCTTTTTTTTCAGTCACTTCTTCTTAATATTCACAAAAAAGTGTTTGTCTAAGGATTTGCATGGTTATTTTTGTAAGGGTATTTTTTGTCCACAAGTCTGTGGGTGTGGGTGTGTGTGTGTGCGTGCGTAAGCTTTGCACCTTGAGTTTGCTGGATTTTGCAAGCTGTTACACTTGACTACTTTATTGATGTTGTTGTTGGAGTTACTTCTTTTTTGCCACGTTGAAAAGGCAATATAGAAAAAATTTCGATTTACTGTGTAGAGGGGATGATGAAAGAGTGTAGAGGTGGTGAAAATCCTTTACAATGACTTTGACAAAGATTACCAGCGAATTTAAGGGAAATTTACAGCATTTGCTTAGTCGTTGTAGTTGTTGTTTGTATGTCTGCTAACCGCCCCCCTACCTTTGTTTGTTGTAATAAAGTCGTTTTTTAGCTGCGTTGACAGCGCACAGTGGGCCGGGGATAAAAATAATATGACAGTTTATATATTTATTTTATATTTATATTTATTTAATATTATTAAAGCTATACATTACTACACTTAGAACTATGTTCTCTTATAGGACAATATAATATAATTTTAAATAACAACTATGCTTAATTAAGAGCATTTGGATTAAATATTTTTTTTTTCATATAAAATTTTAGTTAATTTTTTTTTTGAGTAAAAGGTTTGAATTTTATCAAAAATGGCTTATAAATGTAAGCGTCTCAAGCTTTTTTAAAAATATTTGATATATCTTCTTCTTTTATAGCAGCAATTGAAAAGCTCCTACAATAAATTTTTCCTAGAGTTCTCCTTACGGAAAAGCTTTCATAAATTTTTTTGTAAAAACTTTCACCAAGCTGTGTTAATATAAGCTTTTAAAAGCTTTATTTAAAACATTCAAATGTTTTTAAAATACGGCAGTTCAGTTTAAATAAAGTTTACTTTTATTTTTTAATAGCAGCTTTTGAAAAAGCTCCACAAAAGATTTTTCCTACATTTCTCCTTTCGGAAAAATTTTCATAAAATTTTTTGTATAAACTGTCACCAAGCAGTGTTCACATAAGCTTTTAAATGATTTTTCACAACATTCATATGCTTTTAAAATACGGCAGTTCAGTTAACATAAAGTTTTCTAATACTTCTTAAAATTATAAAAAAATTTTAATAATTTTCATTTGAAGTTTTAAAGCTTATTTGTAAAAACTTTATCCAAGCTCATTTATACTAGCTTAACAAACGCTTTAAAAAGCTTTTTATAATAACTTTCAAAAGCTTTTTATCAAACTTTCATAAACAGCAGTTTATATGAGGTTTACTTAAGTTTTTTTAAAAATTATGATAAACTCATCAAAAGAGTTTGTTTTGCGGATTTTTTCAAAGTAAGCTTATAAACGTAAATCAGACATTTTTAACCCTTCCAAGAGCTAGGCTTAACAAAGAACAAAATAATTTTTGAGCTAATATTCCTATAATTTAGATCCTATAAAGATGAAAAAGCATTTTATTTCTTATATTGTAAAATAAGCCAAAAAAAAAATTTTCTTTTCTTTTCTTCGGCACAAAATCGAAAATCCAACTGACTTTAATGCCAGATATCTCTCTAGATTTATTTTTATCATGTTGGTTTATCATTTTTTCATAGAACCAAACGATTTGAATTAAAAAAAGCGTTGCACAATAAATATAAAAATTACTTTCTGGCGCGTCCAATATATAGGGCAAATCCACTGAAAGGGTAAATACAAAAAAGAAACATTATATAAGGCATATAGAATGAAAACATTTTTTTCGTCAAGCGTTTTAAAAAATCTTTAATAAATCTTTTTCTTTCTTATAAGCTTCTAGGAAAGGTTTTGCACTGATATTTCACAGAACTCTTAAAAAAAGCGTTTCAGAGGCATTGTAATATAAGATTTGCAAAAAGATTTTTGCTAAAGTTTTCATGAGGCTTATTCATGAAATCTTTTACAAAGCTCATTTATCAAAACGTTTATAAAGACCATTCATAATAGCCTTCGCTAATAAAAGCTTTTACTTAGCTTTTTTGTAAAAGTCTTCGTAAAGTTTATTCATAATCTTATCCTAAAATCGCTCAAATACTTTTTTTAAAAGCTTTGATGAGCAGTTTATAAAAGCTTTCATTAAGCATTTTTTTAAAGCTTTAGTCATAAACTTATAAACTTTAAACTTATCATTAAGTTTTTTTTAAAAGCTTTCTTAAAACTAAAAATAAAAGCTCTATATAAAAGCTTTTCTTAAATCTTTTAAAAGCTTTTATTAAGCTTTATTATTTAAAAGTTTTTACAGGTTTTGTATAGTTTTATGTAAAAGCTTTTATTAAATTTTATAAAACTCTTAACTTAAGCATTCAAAAAGCTTTTTAACAAGTCTTTCCACAGTTGTTTAATGAAAGCTTTTTAAAAAGCATTAAAAAGCTTTTAAATAAGTTTTCATAAAGAATTTTAATAAAAGCTTTAAAAAAGCTGTAAAGTAAAATATGTTGTAACGCTTTTTTAAAGCATTGATAAAGTTATTTTAATTAAACATTCATATAGTTTTTTAATAAAAACTTTTATGAAATTTTTTCGTTTATTTAATCTCTTTTAAAAGCTTTCGTGAAGCCTTTCAATCAATATAACTTTTTTATACGATTTTTCATAAATTTTAGTTTTGTAACTAAAAACTTTTTATAGGTTTTGTATAGTTAAAGGTAAAAGCTTTTATTAAATTTTAAAAAACTATTAACTCACTTAAGTTAAAAATTAAAAATTTTTCTTATAAGTACTTCTACAAATGTTTAATGAAAGCTTTTTAAAAGCATTAAAAATGCTTTTAAATAAGTTTTCAGAAAGAATTTTAATAAAAGTTTTTAAAAAGCTGTAAAGTAAAATATGTTGTAACGCTTTTTTAAAACATTGATACAGTTATTTTAATTAAACATTCATATAGTTTTTTAATAAAAACTTTTATGCAATTTTTTTCGTAAATCTTTATTTAATCTCTTTTAAAAGCTTTCGTGAAGCCTTTCAATCAATACAACTTTTTTATACGATTTTTCATAAATTTTAGTTTTATAATTAAAAACTTTTTATAGGTTTTGTATCGTTAAAGGTAAAAGCTTTTATTAAATTTTAAAAAACTATTAACTTAAGTATTTAAAAATCTTTTTAATAAGTATTGTACTTCTACAAATGTTTAATGAAAGCTTTTAAAAAGCATTAAAATTAATAATTTAATAATTTTCAGAAAGAATTTTAATAAAAGTTTTTAAAAAGCTGTAAAGTTAAATATGTTGTAACGCTTTTTTAAAGCATTCATACAGTTATTTTAAGTAAACATTCATAAAGCTTTTTAATAAAAACTTTAATGTAATTTTTTTCGTAAATCTTTATTTAATCTCTTTTAAAAGCTCTTGTGAAGCCTTTCAATCAATATAACTTCTTTATACGATTTTTCATAACTTTGAGCTTTGTAATTAAACATTTTTTTATAGGTTTTGTATAGTTTAATATAAAAGCTTTTATTAAATTTTAAAAAACTATTAACTTAAGTATTTTACAATCTTTTTAATAAGTACTTCTACAGTTGTTTAATGAAAGCTTTTTAAAAGCATTAAAAACGCTTTTAAATAAGTTTTCAGAAAGAATTTTAATAAAAGATTTTAAACTGCTGTAAAGTAAAATATGTTGTTACGCTTTTTTAAAGCATTCACAGTAATTTTAAATAAACATTCATAAAGCTTTTTATTAAAAACTTTAATGTAATTATTTTCGTAAATTTTTATTTAATCTCTTTTAAAAGCTTTCGTAAAGCCTTTCAATCAATATAACTTTTTTATACGACTTTTCATAAATTTTAGCTTTGTGATTAAAAACTTTTTAAAGGTTTCGTATAGTTAAAGGTAAAAGCTTTTATTTAATTTAAAAAAACTATTAACTTAAGTATGTTAAAATCTTTTAAATAAGTACTTATACAGTTGTTTTATGAAAGCTTTTTAAAAGCATTACATTTGCTTTTAAATAAGTTTTCAGAAAGAATTTTAATAAAAGTTTTTAAAAAGCTGTAAAGTAAAATATGTTGTTACCCTTTTTTAACGCATTCATAGTTATTTTAAATAAACATTCAAAAAGCTTTTTATTAAAAACTTTAATGTAGTTTTTTTCGTAAATTTTAACTTAATCTCTTTTAAAAGCTCTTGTGAAGCCTTTAAATCAATATAACGTTTTTGTGCGATTTTTCATAAATGTAAGCTTTGTAATTAAACATTTTTTATAGGTAGTTTATATATATTTTTTATAGTTTAATATAAAAGCTTTTATTAAATTTAATAAAATTCTTAAATTAAGGGTTCATAAAGCTTTTTATAAGTTTTTGTACAGTTATTTACTGAAAGCTTTTTGAAAAGCTCTTAAATAAAATATGTTATAGTGGTTTTTTTAAAGCTTTCCTACAGCTATTTTCTTTAAATATTCATCGCTTTTTTATAAAAACTTTTGTGTATTTTTTCTTAAATCTTTATGAATCTCTTATAAAAGCTTTCGTAAAGCCTTTCAATCAATATAACTTTTTCATACGATTTTTCATCAATTTTATAAGTTTTTAGAAAAGATTTGAAAATAGCTTTTCAGTAAAAGCCTTTTGAAAAACGGTAATTATTACGTTCTTGCACCAAACGAGGTTTCCCAAAATTATTTATAAATATTTTCTCCTGTTGCAAAAAACCTCTTTAAAAGTACAGAGAAAAAGCACTAGATTTGATTCAAGATTTTTGATGCACATTTAAGCCAACTCTATTTTCAATATTTCTACAACTTAGCCCACAGTGCAGCATGAAGAGGAGGTTGAGAGGTAAAATCAACGAAGACTTGTGATGATGGCAGTTTTGAATTGAGCGGCCACTTTAAAGGCCTTTTATAAGATACGACACTTAATAATAGAATAGAACGACTGAATTTTAAGCTTAAGAAATTGATAAAACTTCATATAAAGCTTAAGATTGAGCTGCTTTTGTAAAAAATGAGAGGCCTATAAAAAAGATATGCTTTCATTTCAGTTTCAATAATAAGGTAATTCAATAGACAGGATCTAGTTTAAGGAACATCCTTGATACAAACAAAAAAAAAATCAACAAACTTTTCAAAACTAGACGATAAGTGTAAAAGAAAAACGGGCGAAATATTTTAGATGTACTGAAAATTCGGCAAAGCAAAAGGATATGTGTTTTACCGGTATGTATGTATGTATGTTCACCTGTTCCACTCTCACTTCCAAACTAATTATCATAATTTGACAAATAAGATATCGTTGGGAGCTTTTTACTTGTCTGCTAGTTATAGGCTATGTGACGTCATATTAAA
The DNA here is from genome assembly GCA_963920525.1 of Dichetophora obliterata. Classification (NCBI taxonomy): domain Eukaryota; kingdom Metazoa; phylum Arthropoda; class Insecta; order Diptera; family Sciomyzidae; genus Dichetophora; species Dichetophora obliterata. The sequence continues at coordinate 14,932,612 of OY986438.1, read as the reverse complement.
TTTTATATAGCGCCCTCTAGAGGGCAGAAGGTTATGCATAAAAAAATAAAAATTTATTGACATAAAGAAATGAGGTATCGTCCGCTGAAGAGAAAATATGTGACGTCACATTAAATTGCATATAGCGCCCTCAAGAGGAAAGAAAGTCAACTAAAGCCCTAACTTCTAAACTACCCTAACTTCTAAACTACTTATCATAATTTGACAAACAAGGTATCTTTGGAAGCGTTTTTCTCGCCCGCTGGTTATAGGTTATGTGATGGCACATAAAATTTTACATAGCGCTCTCAAGGGGGAAAAAATTCAACTAAACTCCTAACTTCTGAAATACGCATCACAATAAGGTATTGTTGGAAGCATTTTGATCGTCCGCTGGTTAAAGGCGATGTGAAGTTACATTAAATTGAATGTATATTTCACATAAATTGTGTTTCCTTGCTTACAAAAATTCTAAAAAACATGACTAATTTTAATGACTTTAGAGTTGTGTTAGCTTTTAAGTAACTTTGCAAAACCTTTAGTTGCAGCGTAGAACGTAATTAGAAATTCACATTTTTTTTAATAACTGAGCATTAATTATTCACGATCTCAACTTATAACTATTTTTCTGATAATTTTACGAAATTTTTCTACAAAATTTTTAACTGTGTAATTTTAATCTAGTCATATTTTGGATTTTAAAAAAGTTGGATTTTCTAAAGAGTGCTTTAAGTCAGTTTATAGACTCAAAAATAAAAATATGATAATGATGTTAGAGTATACTAAATTGAGCGAACAAAAAAAAAATAAAGTGCTTAAAAGCTTAATAAGTAGGACCAAAACAGCAAGAAAATATACCTCTCCACCACGCAATCACATTTTGTCACGAACTTTGAGTTTTTTTGAATAATTTTCTTATTTCATGTTCCAACTAACAATGACAAAATTTTTAATAATTTAACGCTTTGCAACACTGAGTATAATTTGCACAGTCATATTATTAAATGTTAAAAATGGCACTGTTGCTGCTGTGAACCATTAAATTGCAAAAATTTGTACTACTTCTTTTTACAGTTCAAAAGATTTTTTTTTTAAATTTATATATTAAACTTGTTGACTAGTGATTAATAAGAAATTTTTGAGGCGCCAAGACGAGTCAATTCCACAAAACGTAGCATGTAAAGCAGGCGCTTTTTTAAACTTTGTGAATGTCGTGCTGTTTTTGCTGTTGTTAATGCATTCGTCATCTACCTTTTTGTTATGTTTCCTTTTGTTTTTTTTATTAAGTTTATCCTGCTCAATTTAGTAGATTTGTGTTGTGTTTCGTTTTCTCTGTGAAAATATGCAAAGTTTAAGTAGCAAAAATGCTGTAAAAGTAAAAAGCTTAAAATTAAGCATTAAACATAAAGGGCAGTAAAGCAGTAATAACAGTAAAATGTTAAAAAAGTAGTGAACAAAAATAGTCGTAACTACTTTATAAAAATTACTCAAGAAAGGACTAAAAAATAAGTTTGTATTTTTTTTCTATGGAATTGCGTTGCCTGATGAATTTGCTGCTGACATGCAATTGTATTATTGTTGATGTTGTTGTTGTTGCTTTTGTTGTCGTTGCTGTTGTTATGGCAAGCGTATTGAAAGCAAAATTCCATGTGCCAAGTTCTTCATTCACTTTATTTTTATAGCCTGACTTTGGCTGCGGTTATAAAAGTTAATTTAATTTCTTATTTTAAAGTAATGAAAATTAAAATAGAAATAATTTCTTACAAATGTTAAAAGTTAAAGTCTTTTAATAAATTTTCTTGACTTTGTTTTTATGATTTGATGCTAATTAGGCTGATGCATTTGGTAACGATTTTTTTTATGTTTTTATTTTTAATTCCTTACCACAGTTGAAACCTTTTTTATGCAAATTAGTTTTAAAATATATGGCCAAGAAAAGAATTAGGCATTTTGTTGAATAAAACTCATTGGCAGTAGAAGTCATAAAAGGGCTAAATTTGAATTTGGAGAGACATATGCATGTTTTGCACTGAACATACACAATGATTTTAGAACTAATCAGTTTTGAGTTACATGCACCGAAGAGTTGGTGGTATTTAAAACTTTTATTGCACGTTCTTCTTTTATTAGCATGCAATTAAGTCTGCCTTATTTAAGCTCAGGCAATAAATTTTAAAACATTCACATCTTTATTGATGGCAAGAATTCCAGATTTTAGACTTAAAAGCTTACATTCTAATTGTGGTATATAATTTTAATTGTGCTTCTGATTGCGTTATATGCATATTTTTTGATTTGAAAATTAAAAGGCGCTTTGTAAATCTGTTAATTTAGTCAAGGTTTTTTTTTTGCTGTTACTGAAAAAGCTTTGTGCCGCCCTTATATCATTAATGTTGTCAATAAAAAGAACGTGTTTTAAATAACGTTACATTACAAGTGTGTTAAAAACATAACTTCTTGTTTTACTTCACTTTACTGCAAAATATTTTTTATTCTTTAATCCCAGATTTTTTACATAATTTTATGCCAAATACGGTATTTAAACTTTTTTAGGGCTGAACTCAGTTCATTAAGGTACTGGTTGCTTATGCAAATAAATAAACTTTATTGCTACAATTTGTACCAACAATTTTTATGACTTCTCTTCAATTTAAGCATATTTTCATCCAAGTTTATTATGTCCGTGTAAATTTTTGAAAGGATTAAAATGATTTTACGGGATCAGTCGTCTGTTGAAATTGTAATTTTAGCATAAATTATGTAGAATTTTTGCAATATTTTATGGTTTTTTCGTGTACTCAAACATGTTTTTACTATGGTTTACAATTGCGGTATATGCCGTAATTAAAAACTTAAATGACTTTGTAGAAGTAAACTCTTTAAAGCAAGAGTTTAACAATTTTTTGACAAAATACATGCTTTTCTTTAGGAATTTTTAACAGTATGAAATACACATTTTTTAATGATTAATAAAACTTTTCATGGGATATCAAAATACAAAAAGAAACTTCAAATGATAAAAATTCAAAAAACTAATAAAGATTTGGCGCACAATACAAAAAATTTTGTAAACCAATCACTTAAGTTATGCTTAAAGCAAAGTGCCGTCATTCCAAATAATTATTGCTTTACAATGTCTGTACATAAATTTTTCTTTAAAATTATTTAGATTATATTTTGAAGTAAGCCATTTTTTCCCAAAAAGAATTTAATAACGGGATACCACTAAATAAATAATCCGAATAATTCGAAAGACATAAACGTGTTTTGCTATTTTTTTAAATTTTAAAGCATTTCTCTTATTTCTCTTAGCAATTTTTATTTTTAATTTTTAATTTTTAATTTTTAATTTTTAATTTTTAATTTTTAATTTTTAATTTTTAATTTTTAATTTTTAATTTTTAATTTTTAATTTTTAATTTTTAATTTTTAATTTTTAATTTTTAATTTTTAATTTTTAATTTTTAATTTTTAATTTTTAATTTTTAATTTTTAATTTTTAATTTTTAATTTTTAATTTTTAATTTTTAATTTTTAATTTTTAATTTTTAATTTTTAATTTTTAATTTTTAATTTTTAATTTTTAATTTTTAATTTTTAATTTTTAATTTTTAATTTTTAATTTTTAATTTTTAATTTTTAATTTTTAATTTTTAATTTTTAATTTTTAATTTTTAATTTTTAATTTTTAATTTTTAATTTTTAATTTTTAATTTTTAATTTTTAATTTTTAATTTTTAATTTTTAATTTTTAATTTTTAATTTTTAATTTTTAATTTTTAATTTTTAATTTTTAATTTTTAATTTTTAATTTTTAATTTTTAATTTTTAATTTTTAATTTTTAATTTTTAATTTTTAATTTTTAATTTTTAATTTTTAATTTTTAATTTTTAATTTTTAATTTTTAATTTTTAATTTTTAATTTTTAATTTTTAATTTTTAATTTTTAATTTTTAATTTTTAATTTTTAATTTTTAATTTTTAATTTTTAATTTTTAATTTTTAATTTTTAATTTTTAATTTTTAATTTTTAATTTTTAATTTTTAATTTTTAATTTTTAATTTTTAATTTTTAATTTTTAATTTTTAATTTTTAATTTTTAATTTTTAATTTTTAATTTTTAATTTTTAATTTTTAATTTTTAATTTTTAATTTTTAATTTTTAATTTTTAATTTTTAATTTTTAATTTTTAATTTTTAATTTTTAATTTTTAATTTTTAATTTTTAATTTTTAATTTTTAATTTTTAATTTTTAATTTTTAATTTTTAATTTTTAATTTTTAATTTTTAATTTTTAATTTTTAATTTTTAATTTTTAATTTTTAATTTTTAATTTTTAATTTTTAATTTTTAATTTTTAATTTTTAATTTTTAATTTTTAATTTTTAATTTTTAATTTTTAATTTTTAATTTTTAATTTTTAATTTTTAATTTTTAATTTTTAATTTTTAATTTTTAATTTTTAATTTTTAATTTTTAATTTTTAATTTTTAATTTTTAATTTTTAATTTTTAATTTTTAATTTTTAATTTTTAATTTTTAATTTTTAATTTTTAATTTTTAATTTTTAATTTTTAATTTTTAATTTTTAATTTTTAATTTTTAATTTTTAATTTTTAATTTTTAATTTTTAATTTTTAATTTTTAATTTTTAATTTTTAATTTTTAATTTTTAATTTTTAATTTTTAATTTTTAATTTTTAATTTTTAATTTTTAATTTTTAATTTTTAATTTTTAATTTTTAATTTTTAATTTTTAATTTTTAATTTTTAATTTTTAATTTTTAATTTTTAATTTTTAATTTTTAATTTTTAATTTTTAATTTTTAATTTTTAATTTTTAATTTTTAATTTTTAATTTTTAATTTTTAATTTTTAATTTTTAATTTTTAATTTTTAATTTTTAATTTTTAATTTTTAATTTTTAATTTTTAATTTTTAATTTTTAATTTTTAATTTTTAATTTTTAATTTTTAATTTTTAATTTTTAATTTTTAATTTTTAATTTTTAATTTTTAATTTTTAATTTTTAATTTTTAATTTTTAATTTTTAATTTTTAATTTTTAATTTTAATTTTTAATTTTTAATTTTTAATTTTTAATTTTTAATTTTTAATTTTTAATTTTTAATTTTTAATTTTTAATTTTTAATTTTTAATTTTTAATTTTTAATTTTTAATTTTTAATTTTTAATTTTTAATTTTTAATTTTTAATTTTTAATTTTTAATTTTTAATTTTTAATTTTTAATTTTTAATTTTTAATTTTTAATTTTTAATTTTTAATTTTTAATTTTTAATTTTTAATTTTTAATTTTTAATTTTTAATTTTTAATTTTTAATTTTTAATTTTTAATTTTTAATTTTTAATTTTTAATTTTTAATTTTTAATTTTTAATTTTTAATTTTTAATTTTTAATTTTTAATTTTTAATTTTTAATTTTTAATTTTAATTTTTAATTTTTAATTTTTAATTTTTAATTTTTAATTTTTAATTTTTAATTTTTAATTTTTAATTTTTAATTTTTAATTTTTAATTTTTAATTTTTAATTTTTAATTTTTATTTTTAATTTTTAATTTTTAATTTTTAATTTTTAATTTTCAATTTTTAATTTTTAATTTTAATTTTTAATTTTTAATTTTTAATTTTTAATTTTTAATTTTTAATTTTTAATTTTTAATTTTTAATTTTTAATTTTTAATTTTTAATTTTTAATTTTTAATTTTTAATTTTTAATTTTTAATTTTTAATTTTAATTTTTAATTTTTAATTTTTAATTTTTAATTTTTAATTTTTAATTTTTAATTTTTAATTTTTAATTTTTAATTTTTAATTTTTAATTTTTAATTTTTAATTTTTAATTTTTAATTTTTAATTTTTAATTTTTAATTTTTAATTTTTAATTTTTAATTTTTAATTTTTAATTTTTAATTTTTAATTTTTAATTTTTAATTTTTAATTTTTAATTTTTAATTTTTAATTTTCAATTTTTAATTTTTAATTTTTAATTTTCAATTTTTAATTTTAATTTTTAATTTTTAATTTTTAATTTTTAATTTTTAATTTTTAATTTTTAATTTTTAATTTTTAATTTTTAATTTTTAATTTTTAATTTTTAATTTTTAATTTTTAATTTTTAATTTTTAATTTTTAATTTTTAATTTTTAATTTTTAATTTTTAATTTTTAATTTTTAATTTTTAATTTTTAATTTTTAATTTTTAATTTTTAATTTTTAATTTTTAATTTTTAATTTTTAATTTTTAATTTTTAATTTTTAATTTTTAATTTTTAATTTTTAATTTTTAATTTTTAATTTTTAATTTTTAATTCTTAATTTTTAATTTTTAATTTTTAATTTTTAATTTTTAATTTTTAATTTTTAATTTTTAATTTTTAATTTTTAATTTTTAATTTTTAATTTTTAATTTTTAATTTTTAATTTTTAATTTTTAATTTTTAATTTTTAATTTTTAATTTTTAATTTTTAATTTTTAATTTTTAATTTTTAATTTTTAATTTTTAATTTTTAATTTTTAATTTTTAATTTTTAATTTTTAATTTTTAATTTTTAATTTTAATTTTTAATTTTTAATTTTTAATTTTTAATTTTTAATTTTTAATTTTTAATTTTTAATTTTTAATTTTTAATTTTTAATTTTTAATTTTTAATTTTTAATTTTTAATTTTTAATTTTTAATTTTTAATTTTTAATTTTTAATTTTTAATTTTTAATTTTTAATTTTTAATTTTTAATTTTTAATTTTTAATTTTTAATTTTTAATTTTTAATTTTTAATTTTTAATTTTTAATTTTTAATTTTTAATTTTTAATTTTTAATTTTTAATTTTTAATTTTTAATTTTTAATTTTTAATTTTTAATTTTTAATTTTTAATTTTTAATTTTTAATTTTTAATTTTTAATTTTTAATTTTTAATTTTTAATTTTTAATTTTTAATTTTTAATTTTTAATTTTTTATTTTTAATTTTTAATTTTTAATTTTTAATTTTTAATTTTTAATTTTTAATTTTTAATTTTTAATTTTTAATTTTTAATTTTTAATTTTTAATTTTTAATTTTTAATTTTTAATTTTTAATTTTTAATTTTTAATTTTTAATTTTTAATTTTTAATTTTTAATTTTTAATGTTTAATTTTTAATTTTTAATTTTTAATTTTTAATTTTTAATTTTTAATTTTTAATTTTTAATTTTTAATTTTTAATTTTTAATTTTTAATTTTTAATTTTTAATTTTTAATTTTTAATTTTTAATTTTTAATTTTTAATTTTTAATTTTTAATTTTTAATTTTTAATTTTTAATTTTTAATTTTTAATTTTTAATTTTTAATTTTTAATTTTTAATTTTTAAATTTTTAATTTTTAGTTTTTAATTTTTAATTTTTAATTTTTAATTTTTAATTTTTAATTTTTGATTTTTAATTTTTAATTTTTATCTTCTTATCTTCTTATCTTCTTATCTTCTTTTTATCTTAAATATCTTCTGCTACGTAATTGCGGCATATAACGCAATTGAAAACTCTGAATATTTTATAAAATCTATGCAATCGTTGTGGACAAATATAATTGTACAAAATAGTTCCATGATTTAATCAAATTGTGGCAAATGTTTCTGATTCCATCATACAACGAAATTAGAACCCCATATTTTTCGATCGTTTCGATAGGCAATTAGACTCTTATAATAATTTTTTATGATATATCAAATTTTTCTCAAATATTTCTGATCATTATCACTTAATTAAAAAAGCTGTCTGGTTAATTTGGTTTGTGTGGCAGTGTTCAACGGCATAACCTTAAGAGCAGTTTTTCCTCAGCTCAGATCATTCTTTATCCGAACAATTTCAAAGAAGTTTTTAAATATGCTTTTACATGCATTCTTGTCTTCTTCTAAACATATTATTATTATATTTTCGTTGACTAATGATTGATTTCCACTCCATTGTCATTGTCAGTTCTTCTTTATTTTTGTCTTTTAACCGTAATAATTTGAATTATCCCCAAACGCACTTCAACTTTTCCTGAATACCCGCAACTAACGCCGACGTCACATCATGATCAATCAAACTGTCAAACACTGAAATGTCAATAATTGTCAAAATTTTAAATTTATGCAAGATTTTGTGCAATTAAGAGTATATTTGGTTCGATAAAAGTTGTAGACACTCAACTCACTCACTTAAAGGAGAATTCAATATTATTGTGATATTTTTGTGGAATATTTTCTGAAATTGATCTCAGTTGTGATGCGGTAAAATACGTACTCGAAGCCAATTTCTTTTATTTTTGCTTCATCAGTGGTTTTCTCCGCCCACATCTCATGATTGCTAAATGTCAAAATTAATAATTGACATTTATAATTCTTCGTTCTCTCTAAAGAATAATGATAACTGATTAACATATTCAACACATTTCGTTTATTTTGATGCCGTATTCTTTCCATTTCCCACTTTGGCTATACATTTCTCACTGTCATGGATAGAGTTTTACATGCGAGTATTTTCTTTTTCCACCTGTATTTTTATTCTTTTCTATTTTGTCTGAAAATATAATTCTCTGTTTTTATTTGCCTTTTTCTTACTTGCTTCTTCTGCTACTAACTTTGCCTACACAATGGTGGCAAATATGTCTACCATGTATATGCTTTATTATAGTCTGTATGGGGCGGGTATGAAGCTTTTGTGGGTTAAGAAAATGAAAGGATAATGTTTTTAATGCAATTTTTGATAATATTTGTTTTCATCGCAAGTTTTTCAATGTCGTTAGGCTGTGTCGTTAGTATTTTTGGCTGGGTATTTTGCTTTTGTTGTGTTGTCGTTGTATTTTTACTTTGGCTGCTCTGTGTGTGTTCCTTTATGTCAAAAACATAATATTTTCATAAGAACATTTATTATGTTATTTTAAGAAATGTGTGTATGTGTAGGATTGGATGTAGAAGTGTTTATATAGCTGCTGTTGACACAATATAACTTTCTCAACCCCTCATAGCATGGATTTTTAGAGAGATTAAAAATTTAAATTCTTTAAAAAAAAAATTAAAAAAGTGTATTTTTTACAGATACTGAAAAAAGTAAATTTTTAAAGTATCTAAAGATATTAAAAAAAAAATTATAACAATTTTTTATAAAATGCTAAAGAGTTAAAAAAATTACTATTTGACGTTAACTAAATGTTTTTTTCTTACTTTTTAAGATTTGAAATTTGTAGTTTTTAATTCGTAATTTGTGCATTTTACATAATTTGTAATTTGCAGTATGTAAATTGTAATTTGTTATTTGTAATTTGTAAATGATAATTTGTAATTTGTGGCGGCAATAGCCTAGTGGGTAGAGTGCGTGGACCCTAACAGGAACCGCGGTAGCCCGATTATAATTCCCAGCTCTTACAGAATGTTATTTTAATTGAATTACTTTTTGTGCTCGGTTGTCACCTCTGTGCAGACAAAATGGCAAGACTTTGAGACTAAAAACTGCCATGTTAAGCTTCTTGAAAACATAAGACGTTCGAAGTCGGCATAAAACTCGTAGGTCCAGTTCTCGATCATTTGTGTTCAAGCATTAATAACAAGCACAACACAATTAATCAATATAAGCTTGGTCAAATTCTTTTCTAGGGCTGAAATGGCCATTTATCATTTGACTTTTGTAATGTGCCATTTAAATTTTTAATTTTTAATTTTTAATTTTTAATCTTTAATTTTTAATTTTTAATTTTTAATTTTTAATTTTTAATTTTTAATTTTTAATTTTTAATTTTTAATTTTTAATTTCTAATTTTTAATTTTTAATTTTTAATTTTTAATTTTTAATTTTTAATTTTTAATTTTTAATTTTTAATTTTAAATTTTAATTTTCAATTTTAATTTTTTTTAATTTTAAACTTTTAATGTGAAATGTTTAATTATTAATTTGGGTATTACCAAACTGGCTTACGGACCATTTGTACGAAAAATTATTAACAAAACACAATGAAAATGTCTAATTTCAAAAAGGCTTTTTTTATATTTGCGTAGTAATTAAGTAGCACTATATTAAGTAAAAACAATGACAACAATCGACATTAAGGATTTTAAGATATAATCAGAAATATGTAATGGCGTTACGATACTAAAAACGGAAGTGATTTTTGACTTGGATTACAAAATTTCCAAAAATCTCTGAATTGGGCAAGACTTTTTGAATACAACTTTTCTTAGAAAAGCTTAAAATAACATAAGTTTATTTTTCAAGTGATCAATATTCAAAATCTTCTCTGGTTTCTTTTTTATTAAGCTTTTTGATCTGGCGTTACGTTCCTTAAATTTCCATTGTAGTTTAATCGAGGAATTAAGTAATTAGGTAGTTAAGTAATTATGAAATTTAGTAATTAAAAAACAAATTTAATATATTACCCATTCCTTGCCTTCACCATTTTTTCATTATCTGTATCAGGCATTGGATAAAGACTAAAACAAGAAAGTTTACGAAACATTTACTAAACATTTACGAAAAAGAAAGACTTCATGTGTGAAACAGGGCAGACGATTTGATCATCATGGTTTATGAGTTTATGTAGAAATTGCTTAAATTAATAAAATTAAGATTTTTTTTTCATCTCATCAATTAATTAATATCATCAAATAAAAAGTTTTTAATAAGTTTTAATTTTTTGGTCACGGTAGACTTTTCTGTGGAAATGCCCATATTTATTTTTAATTTTTAATTTTTTATTATTAATATTTAATTTTTTTACAGTTTTATAAAAATTTATAATAGTAAAATTTAGTAAAAGCTCAACAACAACGATAAAATAAAAGTTGAAAACAAAGAATTTCTCTCTGTTTCTTGTCAATAGATGCAACGTAACAAACAATGGCAGCTGTCAACGCATTTTAGCTAAAATACAACTTGACGCACTCTGCAGTTGCTGGTACTTCAGTGGTTTTTTTCGGTTTATTTTTTTATTTGTTTTGTTTTCCCTTTCCATTTTTCTGGTACTATCTTCATATTTGGCGAAAAGTTTTTAATATTTTGATTTTTATGACGTTGCCGAAATCCAGCATATATTTTCTGCCAAATATTGAATTAATCTGCTGAATGCTTTTTGTTTACTCAACTCAAAAAATAGAAGGCATGTCAGGGGGAGTGGCAGCATCAAAAAGTTTCAAAAACTTTTCAGAAAATAATGCTTGTTGGGGAGAGGGAAGAAAAAAAACAATGAAACAATAATTTTTATTTGCTTACTTTTCGCTACGCTTTGCTCACTATTTTTACTTAGTTTTAATAATCAATTCAATTTTGTTTTTATAGCTCAGCTTGAGTTCAAAAGTATTTTGGTAAGAGACTTAAAGCTATTAGATTGTTTTTCTAAATTCTAAAAAAACTGTTAAAATTTATACTTGTAATAAAATATCACAACTGCAATGCCTGTCGTAGCGCGTCTGACATTCAGCACAAATGTCATGCTGCAGTGTTGAAAAACACTAAGGAAATAAAATAAAATAAAGAAAATTTCCAAAAAATAATACAAATCATAAAATGACTGAGTTGCACTGAGTTTGCAGCATTAACAACAACAACACCAACAACAACAACAACAACAACAACAACAACAATAACAAAAACCAATCGTATGCTTCAGCTTTTCTTTGTTATAGTTCGGCTCCTTTTTTTCATTCCATACTAGTTTTTTTTAGTTTTATTTAGTAGCAAACAGTTTTTGTTTTCATTGTGAAATTTTCATGTGTGTGTGTGTTATAAAAAGCACATGTTGATGTTGCCATATTTTTATAGTTTTTGTTCTGCTACTCCTGATTTTTGACACTTGCTGCAACATTAAAAACATTGAGAACACAACAAAAAAGTACTGCACCAAAAAGGAGTAAACAGAAAAAATACAAACATTGCTGCCAATTCAATTTCGTATTTGACAATAGCTGGGAATTGAAAAGTTTTTTAATGGAATTCTTTTTTCTTTATTCTACTTTCTGATGACGTTTACTAAATAAATACAAACATAATGAAATTTTTGCAAAAACTTCTTTATATTGTGTAGTTTTTGTTATTTCTTTTTTCAATTGTGCTTGAGGGCGAAGAGAAAGTCATGTATGAAGGATAGCAGAATGAGCAAAGTTTGAGATTTTTCAGGTTTGGTAAAGTAGTCAGAATGTGAAATTTGAAACTATATCAGCAACTTTAAATGACTCCAGAGAAAAGTTGAACACTTAATAAAAGATTGAGCGAAAACTTCGATTAAGTTAAATAAGTCGAACAAAGATGTATAACATCACTACAGATATTAAACTGACACAACTAAAAGACTATACAAATATAAATTTCTCAGTTCTCAGATCTAGTGTCTGACCGAATATTTGGTTTCGGTTTCGGTTACGGCCAGTTTCGGCCATTTTTGTCAGTTTCGGCCAGTTTCGGTTATTCGGCCATATTGAGGCCTTATTTATTTTTACTTTTGGTAAAAACTTCTTGCATCAGTCATTTAATTCATATATAAAAATATTTACAACGCATTGTACAAAACAAAAATTATTAATTCGTCAATAATTTGATTTCTCGTGTTAACGCATAGCATTTTGGTTAATTTTGTGCGTTCGATACTATCATTTTCGATTCTATCATCTTTATTGCAATTACTATTAAGATTTTATAGGTACTGAAGCCAAAAAATGATAATTAAACTTCCGAACCAGTTCCGTGTGTGTGTGTGGAATAAAGGAAAAGAAAACGAAATATTTTTATTTTTATAATACTAAACCTTTGAAAAAAAAATACTTTTTTTTTTAGTTTTATAAAAATGTACATTGTAGGTGCATACTATTTTCAGTGTGTACTGAAGATATAAAATATGCAATGATTTTGTAATAAAAAATAAAAAAATATCACATTTATTATTATAGTAAACTTTAATTAGTTATTATAAATTTTAATATTCAAGTAATACTTTTTTATATTAAATTTTTTTCATGTGTGTATGAAAGTACTTTTGTTTCCTTTTAATAAAAAAAAACTATTTGTAAGAACTTAAATTTTCATATTAATAACCAGTTTCGGTTTCGGCCAAAATTCCGGTTTCGGTCGGACACGACTCAGATTGTAAGACTAAGTTTAAAAATAACTAATTATATATTAAAAATACTACATTTACAATTCCAATTCCAAGTCTATTCCTAATTCTACACACAAATCTCAAAATTCCTCATACAAAATTAAATTCAAATTCAATATTAAAATCAACAAATAAAATTTCATACCACCACGAATTACAACGTTTAAACGAAATGCATGTGTTTTAATGTTCAATAGCAAGAAAAAAGTAATGAAAAGTTCGAGCAGAAGAAATACGACTTGTCCGAAACTTAAACGCGGGTTTTCTGGGTGACATTCAAATGCGGTACCAATAGACCCCGAGGCGGCAAGGTCAAAAATTAAAAAAAGCTGGTCAAAATTCATAAAGACGTAATATAATCATTAAAGCTAGAAGGAAATTAATATTACCCATAAAAATTATCAATAACAAGAATTGATCCAATGTATACATGGTCACTCCTAACATCGTTCGGAAAAAAAGTAATAATGTGGCATATGCTTTTCACCTAATTTATGGCAGCAGAGCTCTATTATGAGGTTAAGTATTTCATAAACGTCAAAAAGTTTTAATATAAGCTCCGTTTTCAAGAAAATATGACCTTCAAAATATTATTAATATGCATAAAATAAAAATTATATAATATTTTTTTTTTCGTAGTTCCTTTTTTAAACTATTTTTTTTTCTGGTGACAACTAGTGCCAAGTTGAAACGCTAAATTTCAGTATAGGAATTACGGAATACTATAATTGAGATTATTTCAGGTCGCTCGGTGATACATTTGAGAAATTAATGATTATATATTACATTTAAAATTTTTTTTTCTTAATCATGCATTAATATATTTCGCTTTCATATTTCACATTTCATATTTATCAGATATTAATTAGTACAATAAGATACAGGAGATCTTTTAACAGTACAACTGAATTATATGCATAATCAACAGTTAACATAGAATTGAATACTTAGAATAACATAAAATACTTAATATATAATTATTATTTTAATAGTGCAACAAATTTCAATGTATAATCAACTGTCTACTTAAAATTTGACAACTTAAAATAATTTAAAATACTAGATATATTATTTATGATTTTAATAAATAGACAGTCTTCTAAATATAAAAAAAAGATGAAACATAGTAAGAAGACAAAATAAATAATTAGAAAAAAGAAGTAATGGATAGTTAGATGTTTGAAAAGTATAACAAAACATAAGACTTAAATTTATTCGTGCTGACAAAAGATTTTAAACTAAAAGGTAAAGAATTCCAGAGTTTGATGGCGTTGATGAAGAAAAGTCGCTTAGTAGGTAGGGAATTGAATTTAGGTATTATAAGGTTATGTGTTCGAGTAGAAACGAGGTATGCGGGAGTTTTACAGGAAATTAATTTATGCAAAAATAAACAATTTCTCGCATTTAAGTAGTTTATAATACTACAACCTGAAATGCTTCTACTCTCTTCAGATACATGGTCAAAGCGTCTCAGGCCAAACACGTATCTTGCAGCATCATTAAAAGCAACCTGATTTTTATGCGAAGAGTGCGAGTCAAGATTGCTGTATATTAGTTCTGAGTAAGATATGATTGGAAGTATTAATTGTACAACAAGCCTCCTTTTTGTCTCAATCGGAGTAAATTTAGCAGACATTCGCAAACATCGAAGCGTGTAGTAAACTCGTTGAACAACCTTGTTAACATGATCAGAGGATGAAAGTCTACTGTTAATATAAAAACCTAAACTTTCAACTTTATCAACCATTAGTAGGCAATTATTGCTTAAAAAGATCGGTGGTATTTGTTGGTGGTCAAGTTTATCCCTGGAGATAGGAAGAACATATGATTTTTTGGCATTAAGGCATAGATCATTATCTGATGCCCACTTAGCGATTGCAGTTAGGTCTTCATTTAGTCTACAACATAAGTCCTCAACAAGTCCGATGCGATTGGATGTATATAACTGAATATCATCAGCATAGCCGTGCATTCCTACGTTATTGCACACTTTAAAAATATCATTAATAAAAATACTAAAGAGCAAAGGCCCAAGAATTGAGCCTTGGGGCACACCCATTTTAACATCGTTATAATCAGAAAAATAGTTGCCAATCTTGCTTTCTTCCATTAAGATAGTTGGCAATAAAGTTAGGTGCACTACTAGTAAAACCAAACATACACTTAAGTTTTTTAACTAAGACAAAATGGTTCACAGAGTCAAATGCTTAAGAAAAATCCAAAAGACATAACAAAGTAATATGACCTGCATCATAAGATGAACGAATATCATCAAGAACTTTTAATAGATAGTATCTATCTATTCAAGAACTTTTAATAGATTTAATAGAATAGATCAGCCATAATAGATTCACAGATTTTTGAAAGAGCAGACAGAATACTAATGGGTCTATAATCTTTCATATCTGTTGATGCGTGAGTTACTTTAGAAATTGGTATAACTGTGGATAGTCTCCACGAAGATGGAAAACAAGAGGTAGTAAAGCAGTGATTTATTATGTGCGTCAATGGTTTTATAATAAAGGGTGATATGATTTTAATGAATTTTAATGAAATACCGTCATCTCCAAGCGCGTTTGATTTTATTTTCATTAAAGAATTAAGAACATCAGTTTCAGTAGCATGCTTAAAAGAAAATTTGTCTTCATCACGAAAATTATGATCAACGCATTGATAATTATCATTCGAGGCTATGACATTCGAAAGAAAGAAATTATTTAACTGATTAGGATTGATATCACACTTCAGATCAGATTTACCGCACACTCCGAGACTACGTATATTTTTCCATAAATCCTTGGATGGCAAATTAGAATTCAATTTACGTTGGAAAAATATTTTCTTAGAATGTCTGATTGCTGATACAGCTTCATTGCGGGCACTCTTAAAATGCTCCCAATTTTCAGCATTATGGTGGTTTTTCCATTTATTATACAATTTATTCCTTTTTTTTATGGCTAAACTAACAAATGACGTGAACCAAGGACAAGACTTATTTTTGATTACTGAAGTACGAAGAGGAACGAAATTTTCAAAAGCGCAGCAGACATCAGAAACAAGAATATTTAATTTATCATCCACATTCACACAGAACCAACAATCATTCCAACAGATATGAGACAAATTATCATACAACATTGAGTAATCAATAGAATTGTAGTCACGGTAAGAAATAGTCATTGGGACATTATTACGACAAGCATTACAATTAATAGTACAAAAAAATAGATCATGGTCAGAGATAAAAGAAATTTGGTCAAAAAGTAGAAGCAAGGACTCATCAGAAAGTATAAAAACATCGATTAGACTAGGAGTTACATTAGGAGCAAAACGAGTCAGAAGTGAGGAGTTAATTATTGCCATTCCAGCCGCATTGACTTTGTCATAAAAACTATCAGATACATTATCCTTGTTGAGCAAGTTCACATTAAAATCACCACATATGGAATAACAGTCAAAGTCAGTCACACGATTACAAAGATCAACGAAAAAAGGTTCAACACTATAACTTCTGTTAGGATTGTAGACGCAAGAGACAAAAATTTTAAAATTGGCATCAAAAATTTCTACATTTATAAATTCAACCTCAGCCTCACTTACTTACTTACTTACTTACTTAGTTGGCGCTACAACCGTATGTCGGTCTTGGCCTCATCTAAGAATTTGCGCCAGCCATTTTACACTTTATAATATAAAATTTAAATTAAATTTATCTGGTAGGAGACACAGCTTCACGAGTTGTTTGCACAGCATCATGCAGTTCATCCAGACTGCTGATGCAGATGCTATCTGCATTTTTCTACATCCTAATGTGTATCGAGCCACGAAAAGTAAACGCATTATATAAATACTTTTGGCGTTTAAGAGTAATTGCAGCTTGTAAAATTTTACGATTGGGTACGCTGAGGCTTTCGTGGATGTATATATTGTTATCAGAGTCAATCCCTGCATTTCTTAGATTAACTGCTGATTTTGTTCTTCTTCGATATTTTCCAAATTCTTTGAGAATCCGATTGCGATCAAAGGCAGAAAAGAATTTAATAATAATAAGAGAGTTTGAGTTTTGCAAATTCTGTTTGACTCTAAAAATGTCTCTTATGTGCGGTGGAAGACGCTTTTAAGGTTTTCTTCTTTTGTTTACCTAGGTTTTGTTTTGCTTTACCTAGGATAATACAATTTTTTTTGCTCATTTATTTTTTAAGAACTATGACAACAAAATTTCTGGCAAAAGTTTTAAATTTTGGTAAAGCTTTTGTTATAAAAACATAAAACTGAGAAATGCTACATTTTTGCCTCTTTGCATTCTTTTATGAATAAAGGAGCCATCGCGGAAAATATTTATATTTTTTTTTTTTGCTAATATTAAGTTTAATCATCCTAAAATAAATATCTTAACAATTTTTTTTATTTCAGACCACTTTCGATTTTTTTAATTTTGGCCAACTTTTTTTAATTTTAGACCTGTGTGGGTCGTCTAGGTAATAGTTTGGACACATTGACGACAACTGTAACATTGCGAAATGACATGAAGAAAGAGTTAACAATCTGAAAATATCATAAGATTGTCTCATTCACGCATAGACAAACCCTTATATTTGCACTGTTGTCGCACGTCAAATAAGAAAAAAATTCTAAACCGACGACAACACCTTTGTTGCAATCACGCATTGTCCTTGCAACATTTTCACTAAATTCACCTCCATAAGAAAAGCGTGTACAAATAATTTGATACTAGACGCACTGTTGTAGTTGTCGTCAATGTGTTCAGTGCAAGAAGTTATATATACTTAAGCAAGGGCGTAAGCAAGATGAAAGAAGTGGGAGCCAAGACTTTATAACATTTGTTTAACATATCTTTCAATCATGCATTTTACGAGTCAATGAAAGTAGTTAAAAATGAATGTATGGCGTCGTATTACCTGATATTTTTATATATAATCGAGCTATATCGTAAAAATATTTTTAACTAGTGTATATCAAGCAGGCCATGAGATCAAATTAAGCTATATATATTGAATTCAGGCTAAATTTATTTTGAAATATGTTATCTATTAAAAATTTACTTTAAAAAATCAACAAAAATTTACAAAAACCCAAACTAAGGAAAGCTCAATAAAATAATACAAAAAATTAAACTAACATAATAAAACGAGAATTAACCCTTTAAATGGCTAGGCTACACTAAGAACAAAAGAATTTTTTTTAGGTAATACTCCTATCATTTAGGTGCTAAAAAGATGAAAAAACATACCTTTGATTTTTACCTGCGCTACTTACGTTTTACAAGCTTGTATAAAGAAAAAAATTGTTTTGCTCCTGTTCGGCACAATTCTTTTTTTTTAATGCCTTGAAGAGTTTTCAACCCTTTAGATCTTTGTCCTTTGAACCCTCTAAATATAATTATTATTAAAGGCATAAAAAGATACAAAAACATGAATTAATTTTTTCCGGTTCATTTTTTCTTATAAAATAGGCTTTTTTGCTTTTCTTCAGCACACAATCGATAATCCAACTAACTTTAATGTCAAATATCTCTCTGAACTTATTTTTATTATATTGGTTCATCTTTTTTTTTCATAGAACCAAACGATTTGATTTAAAAAACAGCGTAGCAAAATAAAAATTAAAATGACTTTCTGACGTGTCCAATATATTGGGCAAATCCACTGAAAGGGTTAAGGTGAAAAACCCCAAACTACGAAATATCAAATATAATGGTCAATTAAAAAAAAATGATGAACAAATACAAGATAAGAATGCATTACAAAATAACACGACATAGCGAAATATTTTATCGAAATTAGGTTTTAAAACTATTAAACAAAAAATATTTATTTTCTTATTAGAATATCGATCGGCTAGGATTATCCGCAAAACGCTGAATAGTTTCGACTAGAATGTTTTCCTGGTTTTCTGCCACAAATTTGAGATAAACACTCATCAAGCATAAGCTTGAAAAAGTTTGCTACGATTCACGCACCAATGGCAATAGCCGAGCGGGTCAACACTTTGCCTGTTTTGTTAAATGCATTCTAAATTTATGATTTTTTTTTGTGATCCGATTAAGTGATGACAAAACGGAAGTGGAAAATATTTTGAAGCATTTCGATTAGAGATGGGCGCATGTCATGAATTTAGTCGTGACACGGCGTGTCATGATGATTCACGTCGGGATCGTGACCCAACAAAAAATCATAAAATTTTCGTGAGCGTACGTGATTGAATTTACCTCTTACGTGAGCGTGCGCGACTTAAATTTATTCGTGTCACTACGTTTTATATTAATTTCTTAAATCTGTGAAAAATTTAGTGATAAGTTTGTTTTACGCTTTTTCTACCAATTGCATACAAAATGCAACACTGACCGAAGGAGAAAAGTAGATCTAGACTGCTGGATGTAAATTTGGATAAATTACTTTATTTAAATAAAAAGTATCATTAAAATGTTGATTGAAGTACTTTGTTTGCTTTTCAAATAATACTTTTTATTAATTAAATTCAATAGAATTTAAATGTTAAAAATTTTTCATTTCAACTCAAGTGCTGGTCCTGGATCTATATAAAAATTAATCATTTTGCTGCAAGCTAATTTAAGAATTCATATAATTTTAATATAAAAGATGTATTAAAGATATGAATTTTATAACATATGAATTGAACTTTCGTTTCTTTTTTAAAACTTTATTTAAACATTAAATAAACATTTAATAAAAACTTATAAAACGTGAAAACCACTTCAAGAATTTTCGTTAGTAATCGTGCCTTATCGTTAACAATTCTATTCGTAAGCACTGGTGAGTCAAAAACTGACATCGTGATCGTGCGTGCTCGTGAGCCAAAAATAATTTTAATAGTGAGCATGCGTGATTAGAAGAAAACACATCGTGAACGTGCGTGATTGTGAGTCAAAGAAATTGTTTTAACCGTGAGTTTGCTTGATTAAAATAGAACACATCGTGAGCGTGCGTGATCATGAGTCAAAATTACTCACGAGCGCATCTCTAATATCGATATTGACAATTTCTATATTTATTCGATTACTAACGAAACTCAAACCTCCAATAGAAACGGCATTAAAAAAGGTTATTTGGATTTTTATACAAAAATTAAAATTAAAAATATTCATATTACATTGTAGGTAAATTTTCCACTTTTAAAAGACACAAATTTATTTTTAAAAGACACAAATTTATTTTTAAAAGACACAAGTCTTAAAATTTTTTTACTCAAACTAGGGGTATTCACGATTCAGTGCACTTGCCTGTGCAGATGAGGACTTGAGGACTTGTGCAGTTAGTTTTTCATGAACACACCACTATCACTTTTTCAAAGCTCTCAAAATTTGTCAATGCACACAAGTGCACAACTGCTCAAGTCCTCCAGTTTTAGGCTACAGTAGAGAAGCACTTGTGCAGATTTTTGACGTACATGAATTTTTTTTTTAAAGTGCACAAGTTGTTTTCAAGTCCTCAACTGCACTGTCAGGTGCACTGAATCGTGAATACCCCTATTGTTTTTTTATCTCATTAAATGCTGAAAGTTTAAGCAAGATTGGATGTGGTCAAAATTTTTGGTCTCCAAAAATAAAGAAAATATATTTAAAAATGGGTCTAAAAGTGACTAAATTTCAATCGCAAATATCTTGAGATTTTGTGTTCTATCTGTAGAACATTCCTACATCTACTCCATGTAAATATCTAAGTTTTTCAATTTCCATTTAAACAGTGTAAATTTAAAGTAAATATTTGGCACATACTAACCGGTTTGGAAAAACCCGGCTTTCTATAATATCGCTTAAAAAATACTGATTTGCTTTTGACTTTTCTAGCTCTAGTTTCAAAGAAAAACGTGAAAACACATCACAAATAGAAACTACTTAAAAATCTATCGACTAAATAAAACATCCCAGATTTAGAGGAGGCAGTTACCCCATGCCTACGCCCTTGTAAGTAAGTTCCCAGAATCCAACAAAAAGAACCTAGCCTTAGTGACAAAGTCGTTTGTCTTTAATACACATTTTTCTAAACCAGATGGGAAGTGTAAAGTCCATTTGTCATTAAAACAAATAATTATTAATCAACTGCACCTTTATGTAAAACGAAACGAATACTACGACAATAGTTTTTGATATAGAAAAATATATTGCTTACCGTGTCTCGCACCACGTTCAGCCTTCGTTTCGTTTACTATAAAGATGCAGTAACTGTCTCATTTTGCAGCACAAAACAAACCTTACTTTAGGCCGCGTTCATAGTGAACGCTTTTTGCTGAGCCGAACTGAACTGAACTGAAACTCAAAAACTCTTTGAAGTAAAAGAGGTGCTTGAATTGTGTTCTCTGTAGCTTCAATGTGTTTTTCGGATCAGCTCAGCGAAAACCGTTCACTATGAACACATTTTGCTGAACTGAAAGGTTTAGCTGAAAAACGCTTTTGTGTATAATAGGCTGGGTGGATTTGCAAACCTATGTTGCCCGGGCGATTTTCGGATTGGGCATGAAAAGTTACTCAGAAAATAGGGGGAAATAGGGGTGCACTTTACCCTATCACATCTTCAATTTTCTGATTTTTTTCTTTAGGAATTGTTTTAAAACAACTTTTGTATATAAACGTACATAGCTAGAGCAAAACTGATGCCAGAAATGAAATGTTCGTACCCGATTTACATTTACACGTTTTTATACAAAAATGTATCGTAATTTTTGAAATTTTTCAAAATTCCTATTGAAAAAAAATCACAAAATTCGAGGTTAAATATTTCTTAGAATTCGTGTCATTGATTAATATTTTTGATTTTTATAATCAAAATTTAATTGAAATCTTAGTGCAGTTTCATTGCAGAATTCCAACAGAAATTAAAAAGACGCTATGGTCAAAAATACATACGCACCAACGTTAAGATTATAACTTGAATTTTGTGAATTTCTTTCTTTAGCAATTTTTTACGATAAATTTTTGTATAAAACGTATAAATGTGAGACTGGTTTTAGGTTGAATCGGGTACGAGGATTTCATTCCTAGCATCAGTTTTGCTCTAGCTATTTATATACAATATTTTTATATAAAAAAAAAAATTAAAAAAAAATCCTTAGGAAAAAATTCATAAAATTGAAGATGTGATAGGGTAAAGTGCAGCCTTATCGTCTTTTTTTTAAAAATAACTTTTTATGCCGAATCCGAAAATCACCCAGGCAACATGCATTTTTTTACCTCCACACAAATCAACCCAGCATACACTAGGCTCAATAAAAAAGCTAAAAGTGTTTATAGTGCAAGCTGACTCCGAGCATAAAGCTAATTTTTAAATGCTTTTCAGTGCTTATATCTGTATCTAGCTTGCTCACACTATAAACACCAATAAGCTCAAGAAACTACTTTGTGCAGCAACTACACGTTTGCCTGCGCCTGTCTGCCTGCCGGTTTGCCTGCTTGTCTGCCAGCCTCCCTGTATCGGTGTTTACTTTGGCCGCAACCTTAGACAATAAAAGCTTGTTTATTGCTTATAAATTATATTGGATGCGTTTGTCGTATGCATCACTCGTTACAGGGTGCATTAAAGGGCACTACTAGAATTAGGACAAAAAATGTAGACTAAAAATTTTTTATTTCGTTTTCCTAAAACACAACATGAATATTTTTAACATGCAATAGCGCCTTAAAGTCTGTCGTGTCATAAAAATACATTCGAATTCAACACTTTTTTCTGTTAGCATGCTATATAGCAACTACATCGAGCCAATTTATTGCACGCTACATAGTGTGGCAAGCATAAATGGTTAGGAAAATGAAATAACACGCCAAATTCTAAATTCCACAAAACATAGAAAACCCCAAACACATATCGTTTTTTTTTTGAAATTTAGACGTTTGCCTCAATATAGGTCATAAATAAAAATTTAATTTTTGTACCTATTTCCGGCTTTTCCAATAAAAATAAAAGAAGGCGAACACAAAATTAACACCTTTTCAAACATGAACACGCCAACAGCAACCAACCAACCAACCGGCACCTCAAACCAACTATTGTCACCCAATTTTCCTACACGTCTCATAAACAACACTTTCAATTTCAACTATTTTATTATTAAAACATGAAAGTCGCACAATTCAAATAAAAACCATACCAGCCCAACTCCCTAGCTCCAGGCTATACCATACCACAGCAAAACAGACACGAGCACGTACCCCAACATAGACCTAAATTGAAAGCGTCACCCACCCATAAAACAAACCAAAAATGGCAAACAGAGGATGTCATTGCAACAAAACGGGGAAAAAAATAATAATGGAAAATATAAAACAAACACGAGCTACACCAACGTTAACACCTTTAAACCAACCAATCCACCCACCTACAAACTCATCCAACTTCAAGCAGTCAAACGCACAGAGACAACAATTTAATAATAAAGTATTACTTATATAGAAAATCATGGTGCAGAAGGTGTAAAAGACCACCATCGAGTATTGGCCAACATGGTTGAGGCCAGAGAAATATGATTATTAATTCAAGTGAGCGCGCACCAGCTAGCAAGGAAATAACGTCTAGAAATTTATCTAGTATGTACATATATAGAGAGATATTTATACAGGATAGAAATACGAGTATAAAATAATGGAAAAAGTTCGAGACGATGAAACGTAGTACTAGCTAGTTGGTTGAGAGCAGAGACAATAAAAAGAAAAATTGAAACATAATAAAGTGTATCAGAACATTGGCGGAGAGAGGACGAGGGGCAACCACGATTTATAGGCCACACAGCAAGAGGTGCGAAATAATAATAGGAACAAGAAGAATATGAAGATGAGGCAAGAAAACGAAGTATTAAAATACATGATGAGAATAAAGACGCTGACGACGTAAATGGCTTAGATGTCGAAGGTGTTCCAGATGATGAAGATGTTGAAGGCGATGATGATGATGATGATGATGATGTTAATGTTGATGTTGGTGTGAACGATGATAATATTGTTGAAGTGCAAAGAAAGACAGGCAGCCGAGGAAGGTTAAAAAATTTCATAAATTTAAGCAAAAGCTTAGAGATATTTAGCGTAAGCAAAGAGATGAGAAAAGAAAATGTCAGTGAATGAAAATACGGCAAAATAAGTTATGGTGCGGTTGGGAAAGGGAAAATGTGCGAAAAGTGGCAAACGTAGGGAAGGCCACAGATGTTTTCTCTGTGAGCAGCAAAAGAAGCAAGACAAGGTGTTATAAGAAAATGTGCATCAAGAAGAAAGTGTGAAGAATGTACTTACAGTTGGTGGAGTAAAATGGAGTGATATTTCTCCAAAAATGCAAAATATGAGTAAAATTGTTAAGATTGTGGTGAAGTTTTGCAAGGCATCAAAAGGAAAATAAGGTGAAACTGAAAGAAATCAAGGCTAAAATGTTTACAACAATAATTGAGTTGTGGAGTTAGGTGAAGAAGTGTTAACATATAATGATATTTTTGTCTGGGTGAACATTTTAATGTGTAAAGTTGTGGCAAAGTAAGTGTCAGAGAGCTAAAATAACGTCAAATATGTTGAATTTCTAAGTTGAAGAAGAATGTTGTAAAAGTTTTGCGGCTTAGAAATAGCAATTGACAAGTATATAAATTTGTGTTGAAGAGGTTGCAGCAGCCAAAACTATGAAATTCTAGCTCATAAAATGATCCAAAGTGGCAAAGGTGGGAAATATGTGGAAATAAAATTTTAAATTATTAGTTCTTGGCGTTTCGAAGCTATGCGATGGAGAAGAAAAAAAAGCACAGGCTATTTTAAGTATATCGCTTAAAAAAAAATGAAAAAAGTTCTAGTTATACAAATAGTAAGAAATGTAAAAAAATGTTACAGGAATATATAAAGCTTATAGAGATATCATATGAATATGATGACTATGAAAACGAATATGAGTATGAAAAGTAATATGAATATGAATTGCAAAGCTTATATGAATATGAATAAAAACCACCCTCCAGGAAAAATCGGATGGCTTCCATCTAAAAGTGATAAAGAAACATTCCCCACCGTATCTTTTGAAAGCTTAAGGGTAGTTTTGTATTTATATTGTTTCCCCACCGTATCTTTTGGAAGCTTAAGGGTAGTTTTGTATATATATTGTTTCCAAATCGCTTCTTTAAGAATGGATGAGGAAACTTTTATTTATTGTCAAGCAATGACAATAGAAAATATTAATATCATTGTTTTCTAGCCGCTTATTGTAGAATTCGATAGTCTAGTGGTAGCGCGCTCAACTGTTGCTCAGGGGTCCCGGGTTCGAATCCTGGCCGAATCCATTTTCATAACAAGGGAGAGGAATGTTTCCACATTAATTCTTAAAACAGCTTCCAATTCACTTTTGTGGACAGCGGAGAGGAATGTTTCCACATGACTTTTTAACACAGCGGGGAGGAATGTTTCCCTCTAATGACATGCTATGTTAAAAAAGCAATGGAGTGTGCAACAAAGGGGAATGCTTCCTACATTCCATGGAATGTTTCCTGGTAACATCCGGGAATGCTCACATTTCCTGGAGGGCAAACAATGAATATGAATACAAGTAAGAACAGGAATATGCATTTGAATATGAATATGAATTTTTATATTTTTTATAATGTAAAAAGTTAGAAATCTTGGAATAAATTTTAATACCAGCAAAGTATTACAGAGATTTTTGAATTTATTACAACATTTTTAAATTTATTTTGTTCTACATTTTAATACAGTTTAAATATTACAACGATATTTTATACCCTTGGAATCAATTCGATGATATGGTGAATATTGTATTTCATTTTTAAGAAATGCTGTATTATATTTAAATAAAATGTTGTATTAGATCGTAATACAATTTAAATATAACAACGATATTTTATACCCTTTGGAGTTAATTTGATACTATGGTTAATATTATAATTAATTTTTAGTACAAAATCAGTACTACAAATTAATACGAACTAAGCATTCAATTTCAATACATATTTTTATAAAAAATCATTTTTAATATTTGGCCAGTATTTAATTTTAATACAATTTTGGTGTGGTGTGCTTACAATGTAAGCCCAAAAGTATACAAATTTATTCCAAGATTTCTAACCGTGTATGATATGAATATGAATATAAAAAAACGAATATGAATATAATATTCAATCATATTCATTACTATGAATTTATGTGAATATAAATAAAGATAAAAATATAAATATGAATATGAATAATAAAGTGAAAATATGAGAATTAGTGAATGTGGAATATAAGTATGAATATGAAAATGAATTGAATTTGAATATAAATATTAATATGACTGTGAATATGAATACGAATATGAAAATTAATAAAAAATGAATATGAATGTTAATATGTAAATGAATACTTATATACAAAATAGAAATGAATTTTAGTAATAAAACTTAGTACTTCTCAATTGATTAATATTGCAATAATGAAGTTTATATAAATTGATGAATATAAGTTCAAAATGAAAATTACTATAAATAAATACTGCTCTCATTGATACTATGAATTTGAATATTTCAAAAATTAATATGAAAATTTGTTTAAAATTTTCAAAGTGCAAGATCTCTGAGGCAGCCTTTATGCTAAAGATCCGTACTAGCCTGGGTTTAGTTTCCATCTAAGACAAAATATTTTTTTAATTTAATTATAATTTTTATTGCCACGGTTCGTCACTGGTCACGGCCACGGTCACTGGCCACGGTTCGTCCATCAAAGGTAAACCTAAAAAAGTAAAAGCTGTCATAAAAACCTTCTTGGAAAACATAAACAGTTAGAAGTCGGGATACAATTCCTACGTCCAGTGTTCGATCATTTCAAACTAGAGTGTTCGATCACTAGAAGTTCGATCAAAATTCTTCTAAGTGCTAAAATGGTAAAATTTTAAAGAAAATTTTAAAGTTTATGATATCTGAAAGAATGTGAGTATAGTAAAGTTTAAACAGACTTTTTTTGTTACACAAAATAGTCATAGAACGTGATTAACGAAACGAAAAAAATACAATTGAAAAACACTTTGGCTTCACAAACAGGTGTTAAGAATCTCATTAATATTTATTGTCACGAGACTATTCTTACTTTTAAACCATGCCGATCAAGCAATAACAAACTTCAATCACGCATAGACGACCTTTTGAGGATTAAGCTACAGAAGCAATATAAGCAAGACCAAAGAAAGCAATAAAAAGCAATAAAAGAAAATTGTAGAGGAAATTAAAAAAAAAAAATCCAAGGAAACATGTGGCGAAATATGAAACATTTTAAAGACATTGCATGTTCTAAGTAAAATAAATTACTATCATATTAGAAATATTCCACTCTATTGATTTACTACAATTAAAACTTTTGCGGCGTAAAGTTTTGGTAAAACAAAACACTTAAACTTTTAACTAATAGTTGATAAAAACCAAAAATAACTTTCATTAACAGCTATTGTAAAATATTGATTTTCAAATTTAGAGCTATAACTTAAGAGTAAGTGAGTCAAAATAATTTGTTCTAATAGTTAAAAGTTTACCTGCGTGTTTATTTCTTTACTTAAGCCGCTTGGAAAATGTTCATTTTCTTTTTCTTTCGTTTCAAAACAAACATGTGTGAAATGGATTGAATACAAAACTTTCAATACGATATTTCATGCATTTCTAATTCTCTGATTTGGCCTGAGGTGACCCTTTGTTAGTTGAAAACTTTTTCAATCCCACGCTTACACAGCTTTCAATAGTCTAATATTTCAATGCGCACGATTGAGTTTGGAAGAGAGTTTCTTTTTTGGATGCTTTTGTAAAGTTTTACCACAAGCTTATCTTGAAAAACGTGCATTCGGTTATCTTTGGCAACTCTGTTCGCAATATTGGACGTGTTTTGATTTGACTGTGAATGTTGTGCATTACATTTCATGGCATCTAAGTGTGAAGTTAAAGCTGCAAATTTAAAACTAAGAACAAACGGGTTTATTTCAAGTCAAAGTCAGTCGAATTCAAGTTAAAATCGAAAGTAACGTCAGCTTGGAGCTAAGCCGTATTCAAGTTCGAAGCAAATCAGAGCTTATTCAGAGAAGTAAAATATATACGTCAAAGTATATGTTGCTAGAACTGAGTTGGAATTAAGTCAAATTGAATTGAGAGTCTAGTCAAAGTTAAGCCAGACTCAAGCGAAAGTTATGTCAGATTGAAGTTAGAGACAAGTCTTCTCAAATTCAAAGTGACAGGCTCTCCAAAGTAGAGGCGGAATCAAGTAAGGTTTACGTGAGAGTCTAATAAAGCTAAATTCCGAGCCAAGTCGGAGTTAAGTCAGAGACAATGCAGATCTAAGTATGAGTTATTTAAAGGCAAGGTTAGTGTTAAGTTAAAGAAAAATCACCATCTGTGAATTAAAGGAGTTAATGTGTCATTGTGTATTAATTAGTATTAACTGAATTTCCTTATGTCGCAGCATCAAATTAAATTGTTTTTGGTAAACAACACCTAGGTCATAGTGAATTAAAGTAAAGACTGAGCCAAGTTGGAGTTAAGTCAAACCCAATTCAGATGGATTAAATTGAGAGTTTTTTTAAGATAAAGTCAGGGGCCGAATTACAGCATCAGTGAGCGAGCAAAATTACGAACGGCACGACGAGACAAGTGCCTATAAATTTTGACAATTTTGCTCGATCGCGGATGCTGTAATTCGGCTCCAGAGCCAAGTCAAAGCCAAGTCATAGTCAAATGTTATTGTTTGTTTATAGATTGAAAATAAAAGTAACTGTTTTTACTATTAAAGCCGCCTGCCTTAAGGCCCAACCAAAATAGACGATTTGCTCCGTAACAAGTAATAACGTAAGTGTTCGGTTAAATACATTTTAATGTAGCTACCCAAAATGAGCAAACGTAACTGAACAAAACTAAACTAAACAGTTTGACAAGACGTAGCTATTACTCCGTAAGAACCGAACTGCTAGCGTAGCAACTCGTCAAAAACAGCTGTGCAGAGTGCGTTTTTATTTTATTTTTATCAATTTGTCAATCTTTATTAAAAATTTAAAAATGCATAAACTAAATGAATAAACAACACTCGATTGCAAACTGATCAGCTGATTCAGACGAGTTGAGCAAATCGTTTCATTTTGGGTTAAATTCGTTAACATCCGTAACGAGTGCAGATGTTCGTTAAGTTGCTATCGTCTCGTTTCGTCTATTTTGGTTGGGCCTTTAAGTAAAAATCGTCCAAAAGCATCTGCGAATTATTGAGTAAAAATTTGTATTAATTTTCCTCTTACACGTCGAACTATTAAATCAAAGTGTGTTTAAAACAACATAAAAGTCAGAGTCAAGTCAGTAAATTCCAAGTCAAGTCCAAGTTAAGTCCAATTCAAGTCCAAACAAAGTCCAAGTCAAGTCCAAACAAAGTCCAACTCAAGTCCAAGTAAAGACCAAGTCCAGTCTAAGTCAAGTCCAAGTCAAGTTCAAGTCAAGTCCAGGTCAAGTCCAAGTCAAGTCCAAGTCAAGCCTAAGTCAATTTCAAGTCAAGTCCAAGTCAAGTCCAAGTCAAGCCCAAGCCAATTTCAAGTCAAGTCCAAGTCAAGTCCAAGTCAAGCCTAAGTCAATTTCAAGTCAAGTCCAAGTTAAGTCCAAGTCAAGTCCCAGTCAACTCAATTCCAAGTCAAGTCCAAGCCAAGTCCAAGTCAAGTCCAAGTCAAGTCAAGTCAAGTCAAGTCAAGTCAAGTCAAGTCCAAGTCCAAGTCCAAGTCCGAGTCAAGTCAAGTCAAATCAAGTCAAGTCAAGTCAAGTCAAGTCAAGTCAAGTCAAGTCAAGTCAAGTCAAGTCAAGTCAAGTCAAGTCAAGTCAAGTCAAGTCAAGTCAAGTCAAGTCAAGTCAAGTCAAGTCAAGTCAAGTCAAGTCAAGTCAAGTCAAGTCAAGTCAAGTCAAGTCAAGTCAAGTCAAGTCAAGTCAAGTCAAGTCAAGTCAAGTCAAGTCAAGTCAAGTCAAGTCAAGTCAAGTCAAGTCAAGTCAAGTCAAGTCAAGTCAAGTCAAGTCAAGTCAAGTCAAGTCAAGTCAAGTCAAGTCAAGTCAAGTCAAGTCAAGTCAAGTCAAGTCAAGTCAAGTCAAGTCAAGTCAAGTCAAGTCAAGTCAAGTCAAGTCAAGTCAAGTCAAGTCAAGTCAAGTCAAGTCAAGTCAAGTCAAGTCAAGTCAAGTCAAGTCAAGTCAAGTCAAGTCAAGTCAAGTCAAGTCAAGTCAAGTCAAGTCAAGTCAAGTCAAGTCAAGTCAAGTCAAGTCAAGTCAAGTCAAGTCAAGTCAAGTCAAGTCAAGTCAAGTCAAGTCAAGTCAAGTCAAGTCAAGTCAAGTCAAGTCAAGTCAAGTCAAGTCAAGTCAAGTCAAGTCAAGTCAAGTCAAGTCAAGTCAAGTCAAGTCAAGTCAAGTCAAGTCAAGTCAAGTCAAGTCAAGTCAAGTCAAGTCAAGTCAAGTCAAGTCAAGTCAAGTCAAGTCAAGTCAAGTCAAGTCAAGTCAAGTCAAGTCAAGTCAAGTCAAGTCAAGTCAAGTCAAGTCAAGTCAAGTCAAGTCAAGTCAAGTCAAGTCAAGTCAAGTCAAGTCAAGTCAAGTCAAGTCAAGTCAAGTCAAGTCAAGTCAAGTCAAGTCAAGTCAAGTCAAGTCAAGTCAAGTCAAGTCAAGTCAAGTCAAGTCAAGTCAAGTCAAGTCAAGTCAAGTCAAGTCAAGTCAAGTCAAGTCAAGTCAAGTCAAGTCAAGTCAAGTCAAGTCAAGTCAAGTCAAGTCAAGTCAAGTCAAGTCAAGTCAAGTCAAGTCAAGTCAAGTCAAGTCAAGTCAAGTCAAGTCAAGTCAAGTCAAGTCAAGTCAAGTCAAGTCAAGTCAAGTCAAGTCAAGTCAAGTCAAGTCAAGTCAAGTCAAGTCAAGTCAAGTCAAGTCAAGTCAAGTCAAGTCAAGTCAAGTCAAGTCAAGTCAAGTCAAGTCAAGTCAAGTCAAGTCAAGTCAAGTCAAGTCAAGTCAAGTCAAGTCAAGTCAAGTCAAGTCAAGTCAAGTCAAGTCAAGTCAAGTCAAGTCAAGTCAAGTCAAGTCAAGTCAAGTCAAGTCAAGTCAAGTCAAGTCAAGTCAAGTCAAGTCAAGTCAAGTCAAGTCAAGTCAAGTCAAGTCAAGTCAAGTCAAGTCAAGTCAAGTCAAGTCAAGTCAAGTCAAGTCAAGTCAAGTCAAGTCAAGTCAAGTCAAGTCAAGTCAAGTCAAGTCAAGTCAAGTCAAGTCAAGTCAAGTCAAGTCAAGTCAAGTCAAGTCAAGTCAAGTCAAGTCAAGTCAAGTCAAGTCAAGTCAAGTCAAGTCAAGTCAAGTCAAGTCAAGTCAAGTCAAGTCAAGTCAAGTCAAGTCAAGTCAAGTCAAGTCAAGTCAAGTCAAGTCAAGTCAAGTCAAGTCAAGTCAAGTCAAGTCAAGTCAAGTCAAGTCAAGTCAAGTCAAGTCAAGTCAAGTCAAGTCAAGTCAAGTCAAGTCAAGTCAAGTCAAGTCAAGTCAAGTCAAGTCAAGTCAAGTCAAGTCAAGTCAAGTCAAGTCAAGTCAAGTCAAGTCAAGTCAAGTCAAGTCAAGTCAAGTCAAGTCAAGTCAAGTCAAGTCAAGTCAAGTCAAGTCAAGTCAAGTCAAGTCAAGTCAAGTCAAGTCAAGTCAAGTCAAGTCAAGTCAAGTCAAGTCAAGTCAAGTCAAGTCAAGTCAAGTCAAGTCAAGTCAAGTCAAGTCAAGTCAAGTCAAGTCAAGTCAAGTCAAGTCAAGTCAAGTCAAGTCAAGTCAAGTCAAGTCAAGTCAAGTCAAGTCAAGTCAAGTCAAGTCAAGTCAAGTCAAGTCAAGTCAAGTCAAGTCAAGTCAAGTCAAGTCAAGTCAAGTCAAGTCAAGTCAAGTCAAGTCAAGTCAAGTCAAGTCAAGTCAAGTCAAGTCAAGTCAAGTCAAGTCAAGTCAAGTCAAGTCAAGTCAAGTCAAGTCAAGTCAAGTCAAGTCAAGTCAAGTCAAGTCAAGTCAAGTCAAGTCAAGTCAAGTCAAGTCAAGTCAAGTCAAGTCAAGTCAAGTCAAGTCAAGTCAAGTCAAGTCAAGTCAAGTCAAGTCAAGTCAAGTCAAGTCAAGTCAAGTCAAGTCAAGTCAAGTCAAGTCAAGTCAAGTCAAGTCAAGTCAAGTCAAGTCAAGTCAAGTCAAGTCAAGTCAAGTCAAGTCAAGTCAAGTCAAGTCAAGTCAAGTCAAGTCAAGTCAAGTCAAGTCAAGTCAAGTCAAGTCAAGTCAAGTCAAGTCAAGTCAAGTCAAGTCAAGTCAAGTCAAGTCAAGTCAAGTCAAGTCAAGTCAAGTCAAGTCAAGTCAAGTCAAGTCAAGTCAAGTCAAGTTAAGTCAAGTCAAGCCAAGTCAAGTCAAGTCACATCAAGTCACATCAAAGTTTAGTTAACATCAAGTCAAAGTCAAGTCAAATTCAAGGCAAAGTGGAGTCATAGTAAAATTTAACTGTCCATATATATAATAAAACGAATAGGAGCAACTATTTGTGGCAAAACACCTTGATTTAAATAAATATTGTTAAAACCAATTGCGAATTATAACAGTGAATGTTTTAGATTAGAACTTATGTGTGTTATTTAGAATTGCTATAGGTTGCCGTGGCTCTACGCGTCATTCTTGAAAGGGTGCTGTTGCAATGACGTATAACATAAAATTAATTTTATTTATTATATGTATTCTTATAATTACTTACATTACTGTAATGGATAGGCGGAGTCTGTTATAACTTTATCTTTACAAAACTTACCACATCTTTGTTGAAAACAATTAAAGTTTTGTGTAAAAAATGTTAACATACCTGAAAAAAAGAAAAGAATATTGATAAAAAAGAATTTTTTTAGAGTGTTTAGGAAAAATTAAATTAGTTTTGAATTAAGTATAACAAAGAAAGAATGGTTTTTTAAATTGTTTAAACTTTTATTTTTTTTAAATTTAAAACGATAAACTTTGTCTTCTTCTTATTTAAAAATGTTTGATAGGAAGAACAAAAAAACCGAAAATAAAATCCTTTACAATTCAGGCTAGGAATTCATGTATGTCTGAGCAAAAAGTAGCTTCAAAAATATACGAGTAAATAGCACAGAATCATAAAAAACCATAAAATTTTCAATTTGAAAATGAAAATTTATTACCACTGCAATCTATTACATTGTCGTTTGTGGTGCTTATTTGATTTTTGGCTGCGTAACAGTAATATTGTGTGTTGTTCTTGTCACTATTCACTATTGCACCATAATAAACCGTACTGCGCATTTCCGTTGCCGATAACATAAATTCTTGAAGACGACAATATAACTTTGTATGCATTCTTTTTTGACTTATAATAAATTCTATACAAAAATAGTAACACCAACAACAATCTATTACAATGTGTGTTGCAAAACTAGAGCAGCAGCAACTGCTTTAGTAAATGCTACAAACTGTGCTGTCTGTTCAAGTGTCAAGCGAGATAAGCAATGATGCAAGGAAAATGTGAACTATTTAGTGAGGCATTAATGCTGATAATTTTTAAATTTTAATATGTTATTGTTTAATCTTTGCCTGTTTAAGAATAATAAAATTAATTATATACTGTAACGGTGCGCTGCAAGTTTTACTAACTTTGTTATTATTTATATGCGAATGAATCCTTTTATATACATATGAGTTATATCTACGAGTAAAAAAGGATATGAATATGAAATGGAAATTAATGTGAAATAGATATGAAAATTAATTTGAATATAAATATGAAAATAACGTTGAACATGAATATGAATATAAATATGCATTTATAGAATTGAATATGAATATGAATATGACTATGAATATGAATATGAATATGAATACGATTATGAATATGAATACGACTATGAATATGAATACGACTATGAATATGACTATGAATATGAATATGAATACGATTATGAATATGAATACGACTATGAATATGAATACGACTATGAATATGAATGAGCTATATGAGTAATAAATAAAATAATAAAATTTTGTAAACGCCAACACAATTTTTCAGGTTCAAACTCAGGAACCCTATTTTTGTAGGGTTCAAACTCAGACCATATCAGCTCTTAAGAGTTTTCTATATAATTTTTTATTTTTTTTAATTAAAGATTTTATTTTAATTCCATATGATATTATTAAATTTAAGTTAGTTTTTTGATGCAATTATAAATTATTAATATTAAAAAATATTAAAAATTATTTAAAATGTCATAAAAACTTTTCAATATATAAAAATATAGGTGAAAACATAACAGAAAATCGATGTGCTCGACCATTCTTAAAAATTCTAAAAAAAATTATCAAAAATTTTGTTAGGTGTTAAGATACTGGAAATTAAATTTTTTATATCTTCTAAAACTAAAAAAAAAAAAATTGAAAAATATGCACAATTTAAATGATTTTTTTCTTGGAAACCAATAAATAAAAAATCTTTCAACTTCTTTAACTTGAATACTAATATATAAGATTTGAATACGTGTATCCAAAACTTTTTAGAAAAGAGACAGTCTTGCCAAAGTGCACTTAAGAAGATACATTTTTGTTCATCCATTTAAAAGTTGTTAACCCTAATTTTTTTGAAGGTCAATACAAAAATAAAAGAGTTTTCTTACAAATTCAAGGATTCTTTAAAGTTTTTTTAAAAAATATGTTAACATTTTTGTGTTTTTAATGGTTGAAATTAGTGTTATTATCTATCTATCAAAGTTGTTGAATCGAATTTGGGTCAAAGTTGGGTTGAAAATGCTTAAATTTATGAAAAAAAAAAATATCTTCATTAGTGCGCTTTCGCAAAACTGTCACATTTTAGAAAAAATTTGAATACACGTATTAAAATTTTTTTTTTATACTCAAATGAAAGAAGTGCAAAGATGTTATCTTTGTTGGTTTCCAAAAAAAAAAAATCATCACAAATGTGCGAATTTTTCAATGCTTTCATAATTTTTCCATTTTTGAAATAAATTAGCACATCGATTTGTTGTTTTGTTTTGTTTTCACTCAACTAGAAATGGTATAGAAATTTGCATGGCTTGTTTCCTTCTAATCTAAACTTCTAATTATTTCATCTGATTTCCTTAGCATGTTTTAGCTGTAACTAACGTTTTCTTTTTTTTTTGTCCAACATAAATTATATGTTACAGCGTGTAAATTCAAAGCAAAACATAAAAAAGCTATTCTTCTAACACTACATTAAATAATAAAGTTGTCTCATAAGCAAACACGCACGCTACACGCAAAATCTCTAGACTTTTACTATGTACAAGTAGCATGAGTAAAGCACCTAAAAGCAAGCCAAACAAAAATACGTTTAAAGCCATACGATAAAGTGTTTCCAGAGACTTTTTGGTCTTAGCTTCAATATTAATGCCCAGTAAGGAAGAAAAGACATAAAAACCTGACAAAGAAAGTCCAAATAATAAAATAAGCTTTAATGGTAGGGTACATTGAGATGCACGTAATGTACACTGAGAGAAAATATGACAAAAAAATAATGCAGAAACATTTGCTGTAAGCACGCAATGAAGTAAATCTTAATACTGGAGCAAAAAATTCATGATTTTGTTTTTTATTTTGACACTTTCATGCGTTTGTAGCTAGAAAAGTGTGGGCCAGCGCCTATGCACGCGTGCATCGTCAACCTTGTCTGTCTCTGTCGCTAACACATGTGCGCGCACTAGTACACAGATGAAAGAACAGTGGAAGGCCGCGTTCATAGTGGACGCCTTGGCTGAAGCTAATTCATAAAGCTGCTTTGTGGAGCTTTTTTGATCATACTGAACGCTTATTCAACGTTGCACAAATTAGCTTCTTAAGCTTATTGGTGATTATAGTTCATAGTGTGAGCAAGCGAGATGGAGATATAAGCGCTGAAAAGTATTTAAAAAGCAGTTTTATGCTCGAAGTTAGCTTATACTATGAACACTTTTAGCTTTTTTTATATGATTATACACAAAGCGCTTTTCAGCTAAACCTCTAGGCTAAGCAAAAAGCGTTTACTATGAATGCGGCCTAAGTCTTTTTTGGCCTACACTAAATAAAAATATTAGAATGAGAAAGATAAAGATACAAGATCAATATAAAAAAGCAGAAAGTGGGTAGACAGACAGACTTATAAACGCCAGTGTGTCAAAAGTATGAGTCTAAATACAGCAGGAGCCTCTAAGGGCCAATTTTTCAGTGCGAATTTAAACTCTAGTCAAATTAAACTGAGGTTAACTCACCCAAATTGGACGATTAAACTCGGTTTAACTAGATATTTTAGCATTCGTTGAAGTCAAATTGACTTAAATTGTCATATAATGTGTTTCTTTTTTTCCTAAACCGAGTTTAAACGTCCAATTTTGGTGAGTTAACCTCAGTTTGATTTGACTAGAGTTTAAATTCTCACTGAAAAATTGGCCCTAAATGTATCTTTTAAATATATACTAAAAAAATTTTTCGATAAACTCTAAAAAAATTGCTTTGAGAAATTGGCCCTTAGTACAAATATATCGATTTTTTTTTTTGGAAAATTTAATTTGATTTTTTATAAATATTGGTAATGAAAAAATCACAACACATTAAAAAAAACCTAGCCCAAGCACTGAACTTTCATAGCGTAAGGTGTTTTACGCAAAATTCATCACAAAAAAAAAATGATGACTGACCATAGAGGAAAAATAATAGAACAGTGATGCCAATAAACAGACAGTCGTCGGAACACAAAAAAAACAAAAACCAAAACAACAACAAAAATAAGGATCTAAAAAAGGTACAACATCAACATCATCAAAAGAACAACAGCAACAACGAAAACAATGGGGTGGTTTATACAGCAACATGGTATTTCCAACAACAACGTTAAGAGCTATCATATGAAAAGTAGAGGCTGTTTTTGACTGCTGCAAAAACGTTAGTAACAAAATGCGTTAATGGAAGTTTTATGACAGACTTGCATAAAATCGTAGATAAAAATTAAGAGACAACAAAAATAACAATAAAAGCATCAAAAAAGCCATAAACAAATGATGTTATGACAACAAATGTAAAAAAAATCTAGACAGAAAAAAAAAGTTAAGAAAATGTGAGTTCAAGTAAGGCGAATAAAACTAAAAGCAAGGATTTGAGAGTATTTAAGAGATTTTTTTATTTTCACTTAGACAAAGTAAAGACTCAAAATAAAGGCCAACTACAGGTCATACTTTTTAATAATTGAACAGAGACTTTAAGAAAAACCAACAAACTTAGTTTTAGCAAAGCAGAACAAGAAACAAGATAAAAAAAATGTAGAGTTCAGCAGCACACTCTAAGGAACCGTTTAAAATTAAAAAAACAAAAATTGATACAGGTAGTCGGGTAATCAAGTATAGAAAGGCCACTTTAGAGCAGGGCTTTGGTAAAGTGAAAAACTGAAATTTAAAGACAGCAAGTAAGCGAGTGAGTGAGTGAGTCAGTGAGTGAGTCAGTGATTTTTTCCTATGCTATAAAAAGAAAAACTTCAACATAACAGGTAGATGCTATAAGCGGCTATATAGTATGCCTTAAATTTTTTTGTGTGCCTTTTCCACATGTTTTAAGAGAATCTTAGAGGCTGTTTTTTTTCTTCTTCTTCTCAAATACTACTTTGTTGAGGGTCACCGCTACAATGAAAACTAGCTCAAATGTTCTTTATTTTATAGTGTTTTTTTTTCAAGGTTTTTTTCCCCTCTTAAATTTCTTTGTTATTTTGAAGTAGGTACATATTTTGTTATTTTTTTTTTGCCTTATTTTGATTAGCTGTCAAGCGGCATTTTTTTATAAAGTCAACCAGCCTGCTCTTTGAACCTACGTTATTACACAATTTCATTTTCGTCGTCATCGTCAACAAGTTTTATTTCTGGTGGGATTTCCAGGAATTGATGCCTTTTTAATATCAATTAATTTTCATCAAGATTTTAACAGTTTTTCTCTAGTTAACAGCAAAAATTCCTGTCAATTTGGGTCAATTATTAGATAAAACAAAGTAAGAAGTATAATAAAATTGGGGATAAAAGTTGTATTAATAGTATCTTAGGGGAAGGACATTTTTAGAGCTGGTAACAGAGCATGACATAAATTCAGTTAATTTTAGATTGTTCCAAGAAATAATTTTACCAGAGAAGCCAGAGAGTTGTGAGTTGCTTTATTTTTAAAGCAAAGCTTCTTACGCCCCGTTATGAGGATTTTATGACACAAAAACTGCTAAAAGTGACAGAACTTATTAAAAAAGTTATTAAAAATAAGTTATTAAAAAAACTTACAAGCACATTAATTCTGTTGAACATGATGTGCCGAAAAACAAAGAACTTCAACGAAAATTTTAAAATAAGTTGACATAAGAATAATTATAAGACTTTTGCACAAATTTGTGCTGATCAAAAATAGATACATTCCAGGATTCTTCATAAAACTTAAAAAAGCTTAAAGAAATCTTACTCCGTTTTATACTAGCTTTATTACTCAATTAATATCCTGTGTATCCATCCTTATTTTGAATAGTTTTGCTATTCTATATGGCATGCTTTTAATTAGATCCTGACAGGTGTTTTTTTTTTTGGGTTTCGTACCAAGTTTTTTGGACAAATTCCCATAATTGCTGCTTATATGCAAAATTTTTTTGGGCCAATTTTTTCTTTAAATCACTCCACAAGTTGTCAATCGGATTTAGATCCGGGGACTGACTTGGCCAGGCAAGCACATTTATTTTGCTGCCGGCAATGCACTTTTTTACCAGCTTTGAGATACGTTTTGGGTTGTTGTCATGCTGAAACACCATGTTGAAAATATGCATTCTCCTCAGCATTTGGAAGCATCACGTCTTTCAAGATGTCCTTATATTCTGCTGCTGTAATTTTATGCTACGTTTGGTGAATCGGACCTACACCATGCCAGGAAAAGCATCCCCACACCATTATATTTCCGCCACCATGCTTAACTGTTTTCTTTGTAAAACAAACGTGAAATTCCTTGCCTTTAGGTCGTCTTACATTCCTTTGTACATCATTTCCGAACAAATTTATTTTTGTTTCGTCACTCCATAAAATATTTTGCCATTTCTTCTCACCTTCGAGTCTTTCCCAGCTAGCGTGATCTTTTGCAAAATTTAACGCCATGCCCACATTAGTTTTTCGCATCAAAGAAACCTTTCTAGCAATTTGTCCTGGCAGTTTTGCTTGTTGTAAACGACGTCGAACTGTTTGAGCGCTTATAACATTGCCCATTTCAGCTGCAATATTTTTTTGAAAATTTGGAAGGGTCTTTTTTGATATCATCACCATGTAGCGATCAGGTGCCTGGCTTGTTTTGACCCCTGGGGCAACATCCTTCCTTACAACCCTTCCACTGACATCCTTGGTACAGCTGTACCACTATATAACTTATATTGAAAAAATTGTCTATTACATTGAAAACAAAAGAAATTTTAAGTTTATATATGCTTTGCATCACAAATCTGTTATTATTATTATTTTTTTATTATAAAAAGGAAAATTAGAAGTGCAAATTCAAAAAGCACAGAATAAAAGGTTGAAAAATAAAGGTATAAAATATTGAAAGAAGAAACGTATTCGAATTTTTTGCATGTATGTTGGACGATGCTATGCTGAGCACATACAGGATCACCACATTACGTGCTTCTGCCGTGTTTTACGATATCTTTTATCGTGAATCACACACAGCTTACAACAGCCTTGTACTGCAGTTGGACCTGATGATGACGATGTTGAGGCAACAGCTGTTTTCATAACTACTAATCCGCCCAACATGTCGGTAATTGCATTTTTAGTGATTGTTTGAGCCATAATGTGTTTATTGTTTACACGACGATCTAATTCTTTTGCACGAGCAAATTGGAAAGCGAATGTAAGCTTTCACGTCGTGCCTCCGTTTTATTAGATGGATGAAAAGTCGAATATATAATGTGCGTAGCTACGTCTAAAATGTTAAAGAAAAACGCGTAGGGCCAGCGTCGAGTTCTGCGTTTGCATGTGTACGTCCCAAGCATTTGATCAATCGAGCCTACGCCGCTTTTGTATTTATTGTAATAATATATGGCCTCAGGCTTCTTTTGAGTACCTCGAGTGCTCATATCATAGAGTACCGTGGAAAGCAGTAACATGCATTTATTTTTTTCGGAACATAACTGACCATAGACGTATCGTTGTTGTCAGAATTGTGGAAACCAAATAATGATGAGTGATGTAAAAAAATTATCTCCCATAACTGTTCGATCCGTGTTGTAATACCTCTGAACTAAACGTTTCACAACATTTTTTTTCAACATTTGTTTGTTGCTCAGCTCCTGGTGGTTTGCTGGAATGTACTGTGTGAAACGTGTTCGACCTCTGTATGGATACAATAGCTCATCAACAGTCACAACATCGTTGGCTTTATAAAGCCGATTCAAATTAAACTGCATTGACTGTAACAGTTGTCCATATCCGCGGCTGTGCGAGAGGTTTTGTTTCATTTCAGTTTCTAAGAACCTCTTCAGCTTTTCTATTTGTCTCTCTGACAATGATGTCTACCATTTCTTTAGTGATTAACTGTTTGAAGATTTCTATGCGCGAAGCGTATTCAAGACGTTTCGATGGGCCACCTTTCTGACGAACGATGTTATGTGCCCGTATTTTTGTTAAAGATGGAGGCGTCTTGAACCATTTCGTGCCATCTTTGGCTGTAAAGAAATCACCGTTATCAGATGTTCTTCAGGTTGTATAATTTCAATTTCAACGTCTTGGTCCTCATCAGAATCCACGTCTGCGTCTGCGTCATACCTTCTGCATCTGAAGCTTCTTCCTCATTTGGGACGTAATCAGGATCATAATCTGAATCTGCCTGAAATGGCTCCACAAAATCTCTTGACTCGATGTTTTCGTCATCGTCATGAGTCATATATAGGGTATTTCACTTTGTTGTGAAACCATCTAAGCACAATAAGAAAAAAACACTTTTTTGCAATTCAAAGTCTACAGCGGACAAACAAATAAGTAAGTATTAACCTGTAATAAAATGCAGAAAACACGAACAAACACGCTAGCACAGCAAAAGCAAATTTTTGTTTTACTAAAACACGTGTGATCGAAACCACAGCTGAATTTACACTGCGACAATTCTAATTCTGCAGCGGACAGACAAACAAATAAGCATCGGAAATGCAGAAAACATGCACAAACACGCACTATTCATAATTTTTCCATACAAATATCTTTGTGGTACAATTGTACCAAGGATGGCAATGAAGGCATAGATGTACGTTTGCCACTCCCACCGATTAACGAGACATGAACAGACAAAACAAATGTGATTATTACATTCTTAAATGTATATTTGAGGCATTCATAAAGTTTAAGCTCTTTAGATGCACAAAGAATATCAAAATTTTGTTTTCAAAGTTCAAATTGGTACAGCTGTACCACGGATGTCACACAAGGGTTAATGGCTTACCTCGCGTTTTTTTGGCTGGTTTATTTTCAAAAATGTTCTGAACAAAATGCAGCGATCGATTTAATAATCTGCCAATATCGCATAGAGACTTACTTTCTTTTCTAAGGTTTGATGCCAATATTTGTTTCTCAGCGATGCAGTGCTTATTTCGGCCCATCTACGTTAAATGTTTTTAGTAGTTTTATAGAATTCTACTTTTCTATTGAAAAAAATTACGGTTTCCTTAAAAAAGTTCCACAAAATTTGAAATAGCAGTTCAGAAAATAAATTAATGTTGTCTTGTATCTATTATTTTGATCAAGCAAATTTTCGAACATTTCACATAAGATTAGGGAGAGAAGAAAAACAGGAATACACACTTTATATTATTCTTTAAAAGGCATTACTAGATTGCATTCTATAACTTAAAAAACCTGTGTATGTTAAAATTACTTAAATGGGAATTTATGGTGAATATACATGAAATCTTCTAGGTGTATCTATTAATTTGATCAGGTGTGTATTTTCTTAAATATTTTTCAGATTTGAACTTGCACACTGTCGATCACTTATCCACTGAGCTACGTACACAGAGGCTAAGATCTCCGCCTAATTTTTTATTTTAAAATTCTGGTTACAAAATTTATTCTACTAGATGATCCGGCAGACGTTTTTCTGCGCCTTCCTGTATTCCATAAATACGGGTGAAGTTTTAAATGTCAATGTTGTGTCTCATGACTTCAATCGGTTTTACCAATGATTTTATGTATACATAAATAGTAAGTTTTCGGTCCAAATTTTGTCAAAAACTTATTTATTATTTAAAAAAAATTTGGTGTAAATTTGGTATAAATATGTCCATAAATAAGAATGTTTGACCCCAGCGCCAGCTGAGGGGATCTAACAAAAACAAAAACAAAAACCATCTGGAGCACTAGACGACCATGCGGTGTGAATTTTAGGTGGAAAGCTTCAGTGGTTCAGCCGTGATGCTCGGACATACATACGCACTAAGGTTTTTATATATTAACAAGATGATGTTAACATAAAATAAACAAAATTGTTTACATACACTGATTCGGCAGAGTTGAGTAAATAACATTTCTGTATTAATATTTGTATCCTCACATGTTTTGCTTACTTTCTTTATGAAATATTGCTTAGTGGCGCATTTTTTAGTTCATTAAGTTTAAAACATTTTTACAAATTAGTTACACTTAGAAAAAAACAATATTTTGTTTGCTCTTGTAATTGTAATTAAAAATTTTTTTTTCAAAACTTCCCAGCAAACCAAAGTTTCCGAATTCATAACGAATTCGTTACGAATTTTTCGAAGTCATTCGGAGTTCGGCATCCAAATGTGTATGGAGAGGTTGACACGAATTCGTAACGAATTGTCGTAACGAATTCGGAAGGAATTTTAGAAACAAATTCATTATTTAAAAATTCGTAAAGAACTGACGTATCGAATTCGTAACAAATTCATAAAGAATTGAATTATCGTTTTCGTAACGAATTCGTAACAAACTCATAACAATTTCTTAACGAATTGTAGCACCGAATTCGTAACGAAATGAAGCATCAAATTCGCAAAGATCTCTTAATGATTTTTGTACCGTTTGTAATACATAATTACATAACAATTTCGAATCAAAGTTTAGTTAATCAATCCGCTTAGGATGACTATATGTTTCGTACAAATGACATGCCAAAAATTGCAGATCCTTTGCAACTACTATTGTGGAACATATATAAATGTGAATTTGACAAACAACATTTTCTTTAAAACAGATGATACTAGAGATGGTTCTAATTTTAATTTTTACAGATGCAAATACAAACTTAAACAAACATAGAGATGGTTCTAATTTTAATTTTTACAGATGCAAATACAAACTTGCATCTGTAAAAATTAAAGTTAGAACCATCTCTAGTATCATCTGTTATAAAGAAAATGTTGTTTAAAACTAAATTATTTTACGTATGGCAAATTATTTAAAATGCCGCTAGGCTCATGACCTACCAATTTTTTTAACTCGAAATATTTAAAACACCTCACAATTTGAATTTGAAAATTTGATTTCGGAACTCTTTGGAATTATTCGAAAATGTTTCGAAATAACTGTTGCGAAATAGTTACGAATTCGTTAAGAATGCTTGAAATAGTTACGAACTAATCGGAATTCAGACAAATTCGGAAACTTTGGTTTGCTGGGTCGTCAATAATTTTTTTTTATATCAAAACCTTTATATTTTAAATATAGTTTTAAAATCGCCCATAAACAAAAAAAAGTGTGTATCGGACGGTTTTGATCGTAAAAATATATAAACTTAGTAATTTTGTTCTTTCGGCAACTATACCAAATATGGGCGTGGTTTCACTATATCTACGCCAACTCTTTCGAAAATCATGCT
This sequence comes from Dichetophora obliterata, assembly GCA_963920525.1. Taxonomy (NCBI): domain Eukaryota; kingdom Metazoa; phylum Arthropoda; class Insecta; order Diptera; family Sciomyzidae; genus Dichetophora; species Dichetophora obliterata. Next base: position 14,888,675 of record OY986438.1, on the reverse strand, counting down.
AATTCCGGAGTTGTACACATTTTTACAGTGAAACTTGGTATGTAGGTGCTCCAAGTGGTGGTCAATGCTTATATAATGTTTCCACGCCCACTTTTACCGCCCGAAAATCGATAAAACTTCTATATATCAGACGGCTTTGATCGTATAATGCTAAAATTTTGTAATTTAGCTAATATGTCTAAAGCGGTTTTCATGAAACTTTAGGAAGCTATTAAATATTTGCCAAAGAGGGTTTTACATTGAAAAAAGGGGCGTGTCCATAAAACCCAAATTTTCAATATAGAATAGTTTTATAGTTATAGGCTGCACAGCCTCGGAATTCAGTATTCGACCACACTTTAAACATGCCGTTTCACTGACAACATTTCATTGGCATTGAACAAGGGGGCGTGGCACCTCCCATACAACTAAAATCTGCAATTTTTGTATAGTTTTAGAGTTATAGTTCGCACAGCCGCGGAATTCGACCAGTATTCGACCACAATTTACACTTGCAGTTTCACTGATAAAATTTTATGGTTGTTTGGCAACGGGTCGTGGCAGCAACGCGCCGGGCTTCAGCTAGTTGCTCATATTACGTAAATAAATTATAAGTTTAATTGATTTCCTTCACTATTAAGATCACCTTAAAAAACATATCAATAGTATCAGGCATGTTCTGCATTCCACTTCCGAGTGGAAGAGAAATTAAATCGTAATTTAATTCGATGTATGGTGTTCTATATATCACTTTTTTCGTTTTGTATTTTATATAATTCAATAATTAATAAAATTAATTGTATTAACGAAAAAAGTGATATTTCGACCACCAAATATCGAATTTAATTATGAAGTGGAATGCAGAACATGCCTGTATTATATGTTTTATGTCAAACTAGCTGAAACCAGGAGCTTTGATGCCACGCCCCCGTTTCCAAACGGCCAACAAATATAATCTTGCTTGTGTAAATTGTGGTCGAATACTTAAAAATTTGTTAAAACTTGAAAAATTCTGACGCAACCAGCAGTTAAAATTATGTTCGTTTTGAATGTGTGACAAAAACAAAATTGCTACAAAAAACAAGTCATCGATCATCGAGAATGCATCGTAAAGTAGCTCCATACAAAATATATGGGAAAATGAATTTTTTCGGGGATTTTTCGGAAATTTTTTTAAGTATTCTTCTTGTTTGGGCGGAGACCAGTTCGAATTTGTATGAATCATCGAAATCGGTTCAGCCGTTGTTGAGTTATAAGCATAGTAACTAACGCCACTTTGTTTTATATATCTGTGGTCACAAGGAATAATGACTTAACTCAAAATATCGTAAAAAAGCGATATGGAAATTTACTTTATTGCCAATTTTTGAAAGCATGCAGAGATCCATTTTTTGCCCAGAATTGATCATCGCGTATGTATGTATGTCTGTACATATTTTGTAACGGTTCATATATTAAAAAAAATTGCTAAGAGTTTATATATTTAAAAACATTGGGTCGTAGTTCTTGGATTTAATATATCGTTTTTTACGATACTTTGAGTTTAGTCGTTATTCCTTCTGACCACAGATATATAGATAAAAATTATTTTAGTAGATATAAATAAAAATGCAGCTGCACGAATTGTTGTTTGATATTTGTATACCTTATACCCAGCAAACCAAACGATATCGTTTTGATATCGAGAAGATATCGTATAGGTGATAATTTCTATCGATAACGATACACGAGTTGACATCGTTGTGATATCGAAAAAGTCCTGTTTTCGATAAAAATTGACATACCGTAAACGATATCAAAAACATTTTAATTGCGATATCGAAATTTCAACTGCGTTTTGATATCGAGATGATATCGTAAAGGTGATAACTTATATCGTTAACGCTTCACGAGACGATATCGTTATGGCATCGAAAAAAGGCAGTTCTCGATAAAAATGGGCATATCGTTAACGATATCTAAAGCATACAAATCCTTGATAGCGAAACGATATTGCAAATAATAACCAGCCGGAGATTTGAACCTTGGCCACGTGCGTGTAAGTCCATCAGTTTATCCATTCGATTATCGCAGTTGTTAACTAATCGTCGCTTAATTTGCTTCATTAAGAATAAAAGCTTGCCTTCGGTCGTGGGTTGAGACCCCAACCGGGACCAACAAATTTTTTGTTGTTGTGCTGTTTTAAAATATAGATTTTTTTTACCAAATTTTTTTTCGAAAGTTAGAAATGTTTTTTTTTATAAATTATTTTTATTTTATATATCAAAAAAATTTTCGCTTAAGAAATGATTAATTAATAACTGCGGACTCAAAAAAATATTTGTTTTTAAAAATTTTTAAAAAACAAATTTTACAAGGAAATGTACAAATATGAGATTTTGGATTCGAAAACGAGTTCGAAACGAACACGAGATCTCGGAACTATACAAAAATTATATGAGAAGACTTTGAATTTTTCATATCAATTTTCAAAATTTCTATTCAAAAAGTCAAATGGAAGGAGTGAGTCTATTCGATATTTGAATATAGCAATGTGATACTTGTAAACTAAGGAATAACAATCTTTAATGATTTTAATTTATCTGATTTTTTTTTAAAAAAGTTAATATATAATCGTTATTTTTTGACCAATTTTATTTCGATCAAAAATGAAAGTCAAAATTTGACTTTTATTTTTTGATCAAAAATAAAAGTTGAAATTTTACTTTTTTTTTTTGTTCAAAAATAAAAGTTAAAATTAGACTTTTATTTTTTGATCAAATATAAAAGTTGAAATTTGACTTTAATTTTTTTGATAAAAAATAACATTTAAATTATTTTTTATTATTTCTATCAAAAGTAAAAGTGATATTTTAATTCCTATATCATCTGATTGCAGTCGCTGTTCCAGTCGTTTGCGAAATAAGTGAAAACAGAATGTGCAATGATGAGCAACCAAGCGATGCAATGCAACGATATGAAGATCGATAGCAATGTTTTTTATCTCTGTGCAAAAATGTTACGAATATAAGTGTTAAAGAATAAAAAATGTTATTCTATTAATTGTTTTGAAAATTAAAACTATAATAATAGTTAATAAGAAATAGACCTGCCAAATTTTTAGTCTCTGTTTTTGATCGGAAAAATTAAAGTCAAATTGCAACTCTTATTTTTGATCAAAAAAAATAAAAGTCAAATTTTAACTTTTATTTTTGATCGAAAAAATAAAAGTCAAATATTAACTGTTATTTTTGATCGAAAAAAGAAGTTATATTTAATTTTTTATTTTTGTTCAAAAAAATTAAAATCAAATTTAAACTTATATTTTTTATCGAAAAAATAGAAGTCAAATTTTAACTTTTATTTTTGATATAAATAATTAAAAGTCAAATTTTAACTTTTATTTTTGATCGAAAAACCAAAAGTGAAATTTTAACTTTAAGTTTTGATCAAAATGAAATCAGTCAAAAAGTAACGATTATTTTTTGACTTTAAAAAAAAATTATAATCGTTACGGTGATTTTAATTGCCTTATTTTTCGCCGATAACAATGAAAAAATAGTTTTTATTCAAATAAAATATTTTCATAAAAAAAGTCGAACTTGTATACGAGTTCAAAATAAACACCAGATCTCGGATCCATTCAAAATTATATGGAAATACAAAGAATTTTTTATACAAATTTCATGTAAAGTCTTTTTATATAATTTTGTATGAAGAAATTTTATGGACATTTTTTTTTATATACCATTTTATTTAGTGCTTATTTTAATGTCAATCATTTGCACTGAACAATTTTTCAAGTTTTTCTTAGAAAAAGTCAACCAGAAAAATTTGTGGATCCGAGATCTCATGCTCTTTTTGAGCTCGTTAACGATTCCGAGATTGCGAGTCCGTAAATTTTTCTGGTTGACTTTTTCTGCACTTAATTGTCAGTGCAAATGATTAACATTAAAATAAGCACCAAATAAAATAGTATATAAAAAAATGTCCATAAATTTCTTCATACAAAATTAAATAAAAAGACTTTACATGAAATTATTATATTATTATTAAATAATTTAATTTGTTTAATAAAATTATTTAATAAAAAAATTATTAAATTATTCTATTATTTTATCTGGTTTGTTATCCCGTTTATTTTATCTATAAAAAAAATCTTTTGTATATTTTTATCTATATATATACAATAAAAATAGGGGAATAAATCAAAGTTGTGCTTATACTTAGTTATATGTTGTAACTTATTATAATAAAGATTCAAATCTATGAAAACTGCAAAAATGCTTTACTTCTGCCAAATGCTCAAAATTACACAATTATTCTTTTTTATTTTCCCGACTAGAAACGTAACCAAATCACTCGTTTTCCATTGTCAAAGCTATTAACTTTTTGTATTTTGTAGAACTCTTATTGAGCTTTTATATTTTTGTTTGACAAAACTTGTTTTTTTTTATTTGGAAGTGCCGCTAGTATTTACACTCCTTCTCATCAACCTCTTCATAACACGAACAAATCCATCAGTCAATAGCCTTTGACGTCTCTCTTCGTTGTATTTGACTCTGAATTTTTTCGAACACAGTGCTTGGACAAATATAACATTATTATTTTTTTTTAATTTTTCGTTTTTATAGTCCAATTTTTGTTAAAACCATTATGCCAATTCATCAATTCTTGCTCATCACTGTGTATCGTATAAATCATAAAAATAACATAGGCATATATTTCCAAGACATTTTTACAACTCATTCAGCATTTATCCTTATTTCATAGCTCACTTTTAGAAAACGTAAAAAGAGTTTAAAAAATTTAACTAATAACACTTAAAGATGTTTTGAAGCCAAATCATAAATAGCTCTTAGTTTAATAACGAGCTCTCTCACTCTTCCTCTACCACACTCTTTCTCATTTTCCCAAATATCTATTAAGCAATTTCTTGCCGTCACATGTAATTCCGCCAAATCGTATTTCAATAACAAAAATTTTTGGAAAAGAATTTCCCAGAATTTTTTCTACCGTAATCCTTTTTATAATGCCATTCTTCTGCTCTAGACACGCACTCACATTCATTTCGTTATGCCAAAAAACCATTTACCATGACGTAAAACGTGCACGTTTCGGTGCATGTATTATTAACCCACAAAAGAAAGGACCGACAATAAAGGGAACATAATAAAAGGTGCTACAATAGCTACCTAAATGTCACTAATGACAGCGGCAGCTGTGCTCTTCACTACGCTGTCTCTTTCGCATTGTAATATTTTGTAAATGCCTGCTCTCAGGCAATAATACAAGAGAAATGAGCCTAATAAATAAGGCATAGAAATCTTGAAAAGTTTCCACATTGCAGCAGGTTAACAATTTTTGGGTGTCCCTGCTTTTAATTTTTTGTAAACAGTTGAGCAGACCCTTAAATTAATATGAAAAAGTTATGCTCAATATAACATTTTGTTATATAAGTTTTATGTAATTTCTTTAAAAAACCTTTTAAGTTAAATAATGAAGTGCTTTACTTTCTTATTTTTTAAGCAATCCATAGGAATTTTATTGAATAACAATAAAGAATTAATGAGAGCCAGACATGCTACCACTCATAATCGTATAAAAAGCAGTAATTAATTACTCATGTGTGCAAATGAGAGTGATAGAGAGAGATTAATTTTGAGTTTTAGGCTTAAAATAAAATAGCCTTGAAAGCTTGTAAATATTAAAAATTATTATAAATATACATATAATAAAAAATTAAGTTAAACTTCTAAAGCATTATTTAACCCTGCAGTCGTCACGCGGACAACATATGTATGCCATTTGCATGCAAAATCTAGGTGCGCGACTACTGTAGGGTTAACCAATTTTGTTTTGAGTTCACAGTTAAGGCGTTCAATGAAGCACATTTTAAAAAAAAACTTGCTCAGTGAAGCACATTTTAAAAAAGCTACTTTCTATGAAGCACATTAATCTTTTAATGAAGCACATCTTTTTACAATAAAGGCAATATTGTTTACTTCTGAATATCTCAATGACCTCATCTGTGGAAAAACACATTTTTGCATTGTATTAAAAAAAATAGACTTGGTATATTTGGCATTGTTTTAACATTTAATCATTTTTATGAAGCACATTTTGACAGCTTTGGTCTGAACATGCCTTATTTTATATGCATACATATACAAAGGCAAGGTGAAGGTAGTAAATTTTTAACTCTTGCTTGCTAGAACTTTTTCTTTTTTAATAGGCACATACTATATGTTTTTTGACAGCTTTCAAGTGGCATAAAAAATGTTTAAATTTTTACCATTGACAGCTCACAATCGAAAAACATTCTTTACGGAGATATCTCACGACCACACAAGACGCTTAATGCAAATTATTGTTGTTTTATTATAATAACGCTAAGTATTGCCAAATTTTGACATTGATGTCGAAATAAATGGTTTCAGAGCATATTTGCTATTTGTTTATGATTAAAAATTTATTGTTAACTAAAAGTTACTATTGTTGCCTCTCTTATTTTTTTTTTCATATATTAAGCTTCAGCAGCTTTATTCATAATGAACTTGTAGGCAAATTTGACTGAATGTCTTTAATGACAGCTCTCGTTAAATAATTTTTTGACAGCTGTGCTAGGCTTAAGTTTGACATTATTTGTGTTTGTTCTTTTTTTTTAAGTATTTATGTACATACTTTGTTGTTGAGCGAACCTGCCAAAAGAAATATTTTGAGCACTTTTTTATGACATTTTTTTATTTCTTACAAAAGCAAGAAAGTTGTAGAATTTTTAGACTGATTTACTTAACTGTGACACTGATGTTGCGCTTTTACGACATTTTGTGTTGCTATGAAGTCATAACATTACGTGATTTTCGTAAAGAAGCTAAGAACTTGGATTCATTTTAGTTGTTGTTGTTTTTTCGCTATAAAGTTAAGACAATAAAACTTAAAATTTTATCAAAATAGATGAGTTTTTGAAGCGTTCTGAGTTTTTGAGCGCTTCGTCATGTTTTAAAAGATTACGAAATAATGTGAAGAATTAACAAGTAAACTGATTTTAAAAAAACAAAGGTTTTTCAAATAAGCTTTTTTAAGAAAATAAATTTTAAATAATTTTAATATAAGTTTCCGTTAATTTAATTTGACAGCTGCATTGACAACAATATTGACAACAATATTAACAACAATATTTACAACAATATTGACAATACATGGAGCTATTTAAAGTAAGGTAGACACATTTTGTAACTGCGAACTACTTTCGTAAGGAGCATTTTACAATTTCTGCAAACACGGGGCTGTAATTACAAAAAATATGCTGTATCCGTTATGAACTTGTGACAGCTTTTAAAAGAAATGTGAATAAGTGTTAGTAAATTTTTATTGATTTTTAACTTAAAACATAAGATCACATATTTTAATCAGAACCAAGCAGATATTCAACTGCCAGCCAGTGCCAATAACACAATTCTTTTCAAATGTGCTGCATAAAAAATATGAATGCTTCAGTATTTAGCTTTCATAGGTAATAAACAATAGGCCTGGAGATAAATGGTACATATCTTGCATGAAGTGACATCCAGAAAAAATAACCTGAAGGATTTCAATTGAAGGTGTTACTAGGGGCTAGTTTCAGTGTTTTGGCAATAAAACACTTTGGTATATATTAAAGCCTGGTTAACTAAAATAGAAATATCTCTTGAATGCTGGTCATTTTGCTTAAAGTCATTTGATCTTCCAGCAAAACAAGAGACTATTCGACTAATTTAGCTAAAGGTAAAATCAAATAGACTCGGTTGAGTACGACTGCAAAAAAGAGTTAAAAAAGAATTGAAATTAATTAAAATATTAACGTGTTTGAACTATTTCTGAATAAAATTAAACTTTTTCTCCTAGTTCCAGACATTCGACCGAAAAAAGACATGTTTTCAAAATTTTAAATGAGCATAGTTTCGGTAAAAAAAAGATTAATTAACGGTTTTTTCTTAAATTACTTAAGATTGACTGCTGCTTAAAACTGCATACTAAGATTTAGTATTAAGAGCGAAAATTTGGAGAAATTTAAGGTTGCAAAAAAACAGCAAAATTTAAAAAAACTTATTTATTTACCTTCCTGTGCAGAAAAAGCTGGAACCCTCTTTCAAGACTACGAAAATAAAATTTGAACATTTTACTTTCCTAATAAGATCGTTGTAACATTATAGGGCAGTTCACGATTTTGTTGCATTTGCAACGATGCATTTTTTTGAATTTTTTTTCAAATTTGAACATTTTACTTTCCTCGTTGCAAATGCAACAAGATCGTGAACTGCCCTAGAATGTTACAACGATCTTATTAGGAAAGTAAAATGTTTAAATTTGAAAAAAAATTCAAAAAAATGTAAAGTTGGAAAAATATAAGGGCAGTTCACGATCTTGTTGCATCGTTGCGAAAATAAAATTTGAACATTTTACTTTCCTAATAAGATCGTTGTAACATTATAGGGCAGTTTACGATCTTGTTGCATCGTTGCAAATGCATCGTTGCAAATGCATCGTTACCAACTTTTTTGAATTTTTTTAAATTACGATTTTACATTTGAATTTTTAATTTAGTTGCATACAAAATCATTGATCCGAAAGCCTATTCAATATATTAAAAACATCATTATATTTTCCAGTTAGGCACTCATTTGTGTGGTACGCAAAAGTATTAAAGAGCCTTTCATCATAAACGCCAGTGTACACATTAGGGAGTCCATTTTCTCGAAAGGTTTCCTCGATCCCGGGATTATACGGGATTGCAAGTCTCAATCCCGGGATCCCGGGACTAATTCAGGTTTGAAAACTTAAAGAAGTAAATAATTCAAAACGTTTTTAATTTTTGTTGGCCTTTGAAGTCTAATGGAGAGTGCGCTAGACTATCAATTCAGAGGTCACAGGTTCGAATCCCGAGTTCGGGCATGGTTCTTTTCACTTTCTTTGTTCTTTTCTACATTTAAGAATTATGGAAAACTACAAATTCACAACTAAATTATGGAAAATGTGGAATTAAAGGACAGGAACAAATAAGGGCTGAAAATGCTTACCGAGGTTAAGGCATAGCACTAGCCTCGTTTAAAAGTAATTAAAAATGTCTTTCACGGTTGTTTCGTCTAATCAGTAATTCACGCATGGTTCCAATCAATTCCTCTAAATAAATCTATAACTTTCCTTTTAGGTCAAAGACCAAACCTTTTTTGTATAAGGCGCATGCCTTGGTTCTTTGTTCTCTTTAAATAAAACAAAATAAAAAACATTTTTAGGACGATAAGTGGAAAACAGTAGTGTTCGTTGAATGTAATTTGGATTAAAAAAAATGTAAATTCGATGGTCCCAATGGAGCTCATAAATATTGGCGTAATAAAGAATTAGAAAAAAAAATCGTCAGCGTCAGAATTTTTTTGGCCTGCAATCAGTTATTGTTAGCAAAAGCTTTTTTAAAATAGACGCCAGTGTACACATTAGGAAGTCTAGTCCCGGAAGCTTTCCTTGATCCCGGGATTATCGGGATTGCAAGTCTCAATCCCGGGATCCCGGGATTAGTTCGGGATTGAAATTTTTTGAAAGTTAATAATTCAAAAGGTTTTTAATACAATTTTTTATTATGTATTACTTGAAACTAAAAATATGTTAAATAATTCTTTTAAAAAGCAACAAAAACACAACAAAATACATTAAGGGTATTCACATTTGCGTTGTTTTAAGTATAGTTAAAAACCCCGTGGTATTGATACCACACTTTACCGAGCGGTTTTCATATTAAATGTTGTTTCACATGAAATCTCTAAAAACCAAAAGTGTGGTAATTTTAAGTAGCCCAATCATATGTTTAACTAACTCGTTTTTAAAGTTCCATAAATAACTGATCGGTTGCCAGTTATTTTCTAATTGCAAAAATGGAAGAAGCTCAAAATGCAAGTCAATCTTTTTTTTATGCCATATATTGATAAAATATATTAAATTGAATAGTAAATTTATTTGCATAGTAACAAAAAGCTATAGTGAGAGGTTCCCAACCACAATTTCTATTTTAAAGAGTGATCATAATTGTGGTATTCAACTATTGCAAAAAAACCACAATACCACGATACCACACATTTGTGAATACCCTTATTGTTAATAAACACAACAAAACTTAAATAATATTAATGACTAGCAAATTGTATTAATTTAAAGAACAAAAAATATAAAAAAATAAAATACAGAACATTTTAAGGCATTATTATATAAATATTAAAGTTAAATATTTTTGTTTTAGGCACCGTCTTCTTGTTTTTTTGTGTTGAAAGCAATTTAAGGATGGAAAAGACTTTTCAAAATTAAATTTTTTGTTTTAATTATTTTTATAGTAATACATTAAACTGATCAAAGCGTCTTATTTTTCATTGGAGAGTTTTGTTCGGATTTTACTACAAATATAACGTTCTGATTCTATGCTAGTTGGAGAAATAGTTGTACGATGAATGTAAGCAATTTTTAAGTTTCGATCAATAAATTAATTTCCTAAGTAAGAATAGTTATCTGACAATTTTCAAATACATAGCTGACTTCCCGATCTTGCAGGTTCTTCTAAAGCTTTGCAAAGTCTTTGCTCCAGTGATTCACGCTCATCGTCCTTACAATCTTTTTAGTCACAATTAAAGGTATTTCTTATTCTATACTCATATTAACATAAATTGAGATGGTTGAATTTACATGACTATTTGTAATAAAAATTTTTTTATTTGAAAATCTCTGGATCCCGGAAAGAAAATCCCGGGATTTACAGGGTCTTAAATCGTCCGGGATTCCATATTCGAATCTTCTCTAATATCTATAAATTTCGTATCTATTGTTTTAATTTTTTTTAAAACAAGCAGGAGTACAGGAAAAGAAAACTCTTTAAAAGTATAATATAAGTTAATAATATAATAAAAATCATAACAACTCAATTCATTTTTTATAAAAAATTATTACAAATTTGTTAAGTTTTTAAATATGATTTTATTGAAAACATATTAAAATTAAAAAATAAACTTAAATCTTATTAATTTAAAAAAAACCTTTTATATAATTTTTATTAAACAAATTAAGGGTGCTTTTAGAGATACTTCGTAGTGTGTATAAATTTTCTACTACCTAACTGAGATTTATTTTTGTTGAAATGTTAGAGATGTGTTATGCAAGCTTTAAGCTTATTAAAAGTATAAGAATTTCCTTCTCTAGCTCGTCACAACAAAATCTACCTAAATTAAAAAAAAAAAAAACTAGCAAAACTTCGCATAACTTAGCTGCTTAACCCTTAAGCTATGGAGTAAAAATCGCTCAACTAAAAGACCATAAAATAGAATTGCTTAAGCCGAATTTCCAAATGAGTAAACTTCTAAATTCGCACCATAAGCTGCTCGAACTGAACTGAACTGAGCGCCCTAAAATTGTATTTCCAACAAATTAATGTGTTTGAAAATTTGTTTTTTCTTTTTTGGGTGTCAGTTTTTTGAGAAATTTTGATTTTTCTCACATGACTGAACCACAATACAAAACAACAAACAGGGCTGTCAAAAAATTAAAAATTCCTAAAAGGACAGAGACAGAGAAGAACGAGAGAGAAAGAGCATAGAGCAAAGTCAAGAATTAAAAGATGAATTAAGGGATTTGGTGTATTATTTTTTTCGGGTAGAAAGAACAATAAATTTATAAACTGCGTCTAATTTGTAGCCTGTAAAGAGATAAGCAACAACAATAACAACAAGAAAAACCCAAAAAACACAAATTGAAATCCTGTCATGAGCGTCAAGGGCGCGTTGTATATTTTTTCTGTACACCACTCTTTTGCCTACCCCTTCATTTTGTAGTGGTGGTAGTTAAAGAATTTTAATAGATTTACGTGATACTTTTGCGAAAGGTAAGCATTTTTAAGTGGCTGCCCGCCGAGTACCAGGCATGAAAATGAGATTAAGTAGCAGAAGAGGAAATAGGAGTAGGCAAATCTGGGAACAAATTTCACGGTAAACAAAAACAGCAAGGAAATGAAAACATGTTAATGTTAAACATTTTAGTATAAAAGGAATATGAAGCAAAAATTAAGTTAATTGATACGGAACTTTTGGACAAAATTGTGACCAAAACTGACAAATCCTTAAAGGCTTTTTTGTCTTTGTCTGCAGACTTTAGCAAAAGCTGCTTGTAGCTGATTGAAGCAATTGCGTGTTTCAAGTGCTTGAAACTCATTTTAACAAATCCGCTTGGTTTCAGATGGTTTGAAATAAAATGCAAACAAACAAACAAACAAACACCAAAACTCAAAAATAGTTAAATTGCAAAGCAATAAAAATTAAATTCGAGCAAATAAAAAACGGCTGCTTTCGACGATACTCAAATAAATTCAATAAGTAAAGGCAATAAATATTCAAACAACCGCCAAAACCTAAAAGCAAGCATAAAAATACAACGAAGTACACAAAAAAAGAAAAAAAAAAACTAAAAAATACAAAATGTATAAACAAACACTCACAGCAAATCTATACATATACCAAACAAATTCGTAGTGCCAAAAACAAAAAAGACACAAACAGAAATGGCGCGTTCCGCTCGTAAATTACAAGCAACACAAAAAAAAAAAATTTTATTGCAGCCAACATGTACGCGTGAAAAACCAGAAAATCAAAATCTGTTTGCCGCTCACACTCAAACACAGACACACACACACGCAAGCACAGATTCAATGCACGCACTCTACAACAACAACAACAATAACAGCAACATCATTGTATATCCTTAATTTTATTTAAAAAAAAGCGCGAGAAAAATAGAAATGAAAACAAACAAAAAAAAAATAAAATAAAAAAATACCGCCAAAAGAAAGGCATGCAAATAAAAATGCCATAAAAACTCTTTTATGACTTTTATTTTATTTGTTTTTTTTATTGTTTTTATTTCTTGCTTATAAATTAAATTTTCTTAGATTCCTATATGTACATAAAGATATATGTTATGTCCTCAAGCTTCAGTTAACTAATTTTTATCCACTTCTTTTCGCGCTATCTCTATAGAACGAGCTACTGTTTTCGGCAGTTGTTGTTGTTGTATTTCGCAGCTCATTAAGTTTCATGTTTATATTACTGCTGCATTTTTTTAGCACATTTTGTCATGCTTCATATTTGATTTTACTGTCGATTTTTTTATGAATTTTACAGTCTTTTTTTTTTGGATTTGGAACAGCTTGTTTTTGGATTTCAACTGTTTTAAGTCTTTAAAATTTTGGCTTACTCTTAACTTCTATTCCAAGACATACATTTTTTATAAATTTTTGATGCACGCTAACAAAAACGCTTCATCCGAATTACTTTTAGCTTGACCAACGACAAGCAAGACACGAGAAGCAATAGAATTTCCTGTAGAAAAAAGTATAGCTTCTCGTGTCTTACTTGTCGTTGGTTTGCGTTTTCGATTTACAACATTAGGCAGTAGTATATCTATAACACGTTTGTTTCATTTAAAATAAATCCATATTTTTATCTAAAAAAATCGATTATAATAATAACTTTGTATTTTAAATTCTATTGAATGGAAATAATTATTCTAAATGAGATTCCATTTCATCAAACCTATGAAAATGGGTAAAAGTTTCGCTTCTGCAGAGTAAACTATTTCACGAATTAATTTATTTTTATAGTATTCTTCGTCAGACTCTTTATTTACTTTAATATCTTTTTTCTTCATGTTCAGATGTGTTTTTCAGTTTTTTTTAAATTTTCTATTAATTATATCAATGAACATAACTTCGAAGGACCTCGTTTCTACATAACTTTACTCTGATGTTCTTCTGCCGATGTTTTTTTTCTTCGTTTTCTTTCTGGTTTTTTTGTTCATATTGAAAAAAATCTCATTGAAAATAAGTGCACTGAGGGAAATATGTGTTAAAATTAAATGAAATTGTGCTCATTTTAAATGAATTTGTTTTTGAAATATAGCTTGAAACAATTTCATTTAAGTTAAATACAAATGTTATTAAAGTTTAATTTAAAACAAAAGTTTTTGTTTTCAAAACAATGTTTTTAAATATACCTTCATTGTAAAAATTTTTAGTTTAAACACATTTATTTAAACGAAAAATTTAATGCAAAAACTTTAAAACTGAGAACAAATGTTTTAAATTAAAAACAAATAAATTAACCCCGCCATTTTTTCGCTGCCATTTTTTTAACTTTTTTGAGTTTCTGAAGTCAGATTCGTGATTAGCGACCCCTGGGACCCCCCGAATAATAAATTTTTTGACTTCATTTGATGAAGGTTGCGTTTTATTGCGGCTTGAAATATTTTATATATCAAAATAATAAATTAGTTTTTACTTCATCTTATATTCAATATTTGTAAGACTAATTCAAAAATATTTTCAAACAATCAAATGTACAATCGAGGTCTCGGTTGTCTAGCAATAATTTTCAATGATTCTACTGCACATAATTTTTTATTTCAATCTCTGATAGCGACGTATAGAAGAAAATAATAAGAGAAAATTATACAAAAAACAGAAATTTGTTTATAGTTGAAAATTAAACACGCTTGTTTTAAATTTTGTTTTGTAGAAACGCAAATGCGTTTAATTTATATTTTAAAATTTTTTGTTTATTTTTAAAGTATGTTTTTTTTCCTCAGTGTAATAACATTGACTCCTTTTAAGGAAATGCTTGACTTTGCAAAATAAGTTTAATTCTTACTCTGCAAAAAGAACGAATTTAATTTTTTCGAGATAAAAAAATGGGTTTTAGTCTTTGCCGAGTTTGCATATGATTTACAAATTTATTTTCATCCAGTTCGCTTTGTTTCTGTTATAAAATCTCTTTGTCCTTACGTTCTTACAATAATTCTTTAAAATTATTATTTTTTGTATTTGTATTAATTTATAACTTAATTTGAATCCAATTTTTATATGTCTGAATTTGTTGTTTCTTATTTCTTCTTCTCTTTTTGTGTTCTATTTCTAAATATGCATGTAAATTTGTGCAAAGTGTTTGCCTTACTATGCTTTTTATTTCACTGCATTCTTTTAATTTTTAAAATGCTCAATCTATTGGATTTTAAAGTTTTGCCTTCTTTACTAAACTTTTCGAACTTTTTTCTCTCAAACTTATATTTCATTCTAAAAATAATGACGTCATATGTAAACTATAATATTTTCTTCCAAAAATACTTTATCGCTAATATTTCATGTTTACTAACAACTGCATTTAAAAGTATCTTGCTTTTCTTTATTGTTTTTTTTTTTCAATTCTAATAATAACCTGTCAATTTCCTCATTTCCTGCCTGTCTTTGTTTGTTTAGAAATTTTCTACGTATACAAGGTCGAATTTGTATATCAATATTTCTTTTTTCACTTCCATCCAATGTATTGTTTATGTTTCAAATATATATCTAAGTTTCTTTTTGTTTTCTTTCTTTTGCGGTTTTGTTCGGTTTGTGGCGTTGCCAGCAGTTTTTGGGTTTTTAATTTTGTTTAATTTATGCACCAGCTGTGAAATTTAATTTTTTTTTTGTTTTGCAAAAGTAAGAGATGTATAGAGAAAAACGCAAAGAAGAAAAAAATAAACATTTTAATTTTGTTTATATTGAGCAGATTTTAAATTTGGTGTGTATGTGTGTGGAAAATTAGCGCACTTTGTGTAAGTGGCGGTTTGGTGGATCTTTGAATGTTGTTTCCTTTTTGTTGTTCTTGTTGTGTTTTATAATGTTTATAATGCCGCTTTTGTGTGGCCACTTTTAATGTGTGTCGAAAAATTTCGTTAAAAAAATATCTCAAAGTTTTAATGTAATTAGGTTGCTTTCGTATATGAATGGGATTTTGTTAAATTAAGATTTTGTTTATTTAAAAGATGTTAATGAAATCTTTGTATGTGCTTATCTTTTTAGATATTGTTGGGTAGTAATCATTGGTGTAGGCGTACTGTATTCGTACTGTATACGTACTGTATTCGAGAAATAAAAGCAAAACTATGTTAAAACAACAAAAATTTACAGGAGCAAGAAATATTAGGTGAACAATTTGTGTGTATATTGTCATAATCTGAAATTCTTCTATCACATTTAACGTTTGTGTTAATTCAACAATCTACTTAAAAAAGAAATGCTTTCTTTTCGACTTTTAATGAAAACATTTTAGGGTTTTTTCTTCAAAACAAGTTTTTCACTACTATTTCTTAAGGTTTTCTGATTTGGCAAATTAAAGTTTTAATCTAAAATCCAAAAATAAAAATTTTAATTTTTTATTACCAATGTATGGTCCATTTAACTAAACCATAATATTTCCTGTAATTTTATTTAAACTCATACGGCTAAAAAAAGATACAAAATTAACGAGATACTTCAAATTTTTTTGTTTGAATATTGTACGACAAAATTGCACTCAGTTTGGAAGATAAAGAAAATTGAATGTGTGTCAACCTAACTTTGATTTCATAATCATTAACGTTGATCTTGAAAAATCCTGCTTTTCAGATAGTCACAATTTCATTCAAAAATTTTGTTTTTTGAGCTTCAAATTTTGTTTTTAAATCACAAAATTACAGCAAACACATAGAAATAAAAAAAATACTGGGTAACAATTGATACTTTGCCAGAATAAACCTGTAAGTAACTGTTTCATAAAACACTTTAACAATTTATTTATATCCAGTTTTATTAAACAAATTTAAAAAAAAAATGTATATATATTTTTTAACAGAGTCGCATTTGTCTTATATTAGTTTTTAAGTTATTGTAGTTTTTAATGAAAATATTTATCTCACCAAAGCTTAGTTTTTGTTCTTGTCTCATTTTTAATTTTGTAATTAGGCTTGGTTTTCTTTCGATTGTTTTGTTTTAATTTGTTTAATTGTGTAAAAATTTTAGGACTTTGTTTTAACCGCATTCCTTTACGTATTTCATCTTTTTTATCATATATAAAAAATTCGTGTCAAGGTGTTTGTGGTCGAACTCTTCCGAAACGGCTCGACCGATATTAATGAAATTTTTTTAGCCTCATTTTGTAATTGTGATTTTAGTACTTTTCTATGATGGGTATGTGTGTATATCACGTATAGACTCCAAAACCACAGAACTGATCTTCATGAAATGGAAGGCCAACTAAATCAACATCTTGAGAGTGTTCCTGTGGAGTTTGGAGTAAATTATTTTCTTTTATTACCATCCTTACAACCCAAATTTGCGATATCGAGTAGCTTTAAAGTTCTAGATCGCACAGCCTCGGAATTGAGTACTCGACCTCAGTTTACACATGCAGTTTCATTGATAACATGTTGTGGGCATTGGGCACGTGGACTTGGCAGAAATGCGCCGGGTTTCAGCTAGTTTTCAGATACAGTTCAGTGCAAGTTAATTCGAACCGGACCATCTAACTCTTAATGTCTCTGGTGCTATACTCATACCATATCTTAAGTAAAGTCAACTTTTTCAAATAAGCTTCTACTCTATGCACTTTGATAAACAAATTTTTAAAAATCTAATTAAAACCACGGCTAACTCCAATACAAAATTACATTATGAAATCAGTAAAATCTCCATAAATTTCACAAAAATCAGTACAATGGCTTCAAATTTTGAAAATAAGTTTAAATCTTAACAATGTACTCGATATTTGAAATTTAAAAAGAAACAACTGGAAATTCCGCCCGTTTCCAATACAAAGTGACGTCAGCATAATAGTAAAACCTTTATAAACTCAACAAAACTTAATGTTTAAACTTGATATTGTGCATATAAGCTTTAATAAATAAAAAGGACTCTGAGTTTCAAATGTAAAATATTTGGATAAAACCACGCCTCATAAAAGGTGACGTCACTAAAATAGTACAACATTCAAGACTTCGGATAAACTAAAATACGGCCGTGGGGGTCCAGTCGAAGATTACTAGTTTTTTATTAATATAGTTTTTTGTTATTTTAACCCTTAACTGGTACTCCTGTTCTATGTGACCACAACAAAAAAGCAAAAAGTATGTTTCTCTAATAATTGAATTCAAAATTCAATTCGATTGAATTCAGTTATTTAAAATAATTAAAAAAATTCTTACTTAATAGGAAGAAAAAACTTTGTTTAAGACGTTCTTTAAAAAACATCATAAATTTCTAACTAAATTTTGTGGTTTTTTTAGTATTTTAGTTGGTATGGTCCCTGGAACCAGATGTTCTGTTAGTGTAATTTTTTTGGGGTTAAGGGTTAATGCATAAATCAGTTAAGGGTTAATGCATTTACTTTTTTAGCATTATATTTGTATGTTTATAGAAGTTTTTGTTAATTATATTTTAATTTAAATATATTCTTGTGGATTTATTTTGTGTCATAGGGCAGCCTCGATAGTCCAGTGGTAGAGCTCTTGACTGCCACTCAGGGGTACCGGGTTTGAAACCTAGACGGGGCATGGTCTAACGCTTTAACCTTTCTTTCCTTACTTCTAATCAAAATACTTTTAAAACACATACATTTAGTACGTAAAGTACGTTTAGTACGTTTTAGTTGGTGGTGGTAGGAAGTTTTTTTTTAGAGGAACGCTTAGCAATTTGATTGGACTGAGGTCAAAGCATAAAATTTGCTTCAGATTTAATATCACATTAAGAACATCCTACACAAAAGTTTCACTTGATTACTCCCTTCTTTACTTCTGTAGTATCACAAAAAATCAATAGTTTGGTCCAAGTGGGCTGGTCTAAAGACTTGCCGCCACTTTAACTTAACCTTACCAATTTTTATTGCTTTTTTTATTTCTTTGTTTTACTTACTTCTTTTATGCTATTTGTTTTTTTCGTTTTATTTATTTATTTTATATTATTACAACCTGATATACCACCCGGTGTTACTCGAGAATCACTTATATAAACATTTTAACATACACTACTCGATTAAATGTTTTTTAAAATCGGGAATAATGAAAAACATGTTGAATTTTATTTGAATTTTATTTTATTTAATTTTATTTATCTACCGTTAGAAAGGTAATTGAACGAACATTAATCCAAAAAAGTTTAGGAAAATTTTTGTTGTTGGTGGTTCCATCTCTTGCGTGAGCTAATTGTATTCAAAGAAGGGGTACGAAAAACATATTTTAAAAATTAAAAAGAATTTTTATATTTACTTAATCTTTAAGCAAGCACAATTACCTTTTCAACAAAATAAAAATTATGGTGGGACTCAATGCGTCCTTGAGATATGGACATTTTAACGTCTAAACAAAGATTAATATTAAAAAACATATTGAACTTTTTAACAAAAAAAATTTTAATGAAATATATTAAAAACAGCGGAGTCATTGGCATTAAAAGTAAAAACTTTGATTTTCAAAAAATAAGTAGATCACTATAAAGAATATTTTATATAATCCAAAATAATCGTAACTACTTTAGACACACAACTGCATTCTTAGAGATAAATGGGGACGTTCAAACTTTATAGGGAATTAACGCAAAACTAAGTTTTATTAAAAGTCTGGTATGAAAAAATACATTTTTAGCCATAACTTTTGATTGGAAAGAGATATTTCACATAAATTATTTTTGAGACTTGACTTTTTTATAAAAATATAAAAACAACATTTTGGAAAAAATAAATTCCGCGAAAAAAATCAAAGGGGGTACCATGTTGTTTTGATAACGAAAGCAGTAAATTGATTTTGCGCTGAGCTGGAAGAATTTTTGCAAATAAATGCTATGTCATATGAAAGGTAACCAGATGTGCAATTTTTAATTGATTTCATTTTTACAACAACAACAATTTTTGAGTCATTTTTTGAGTAAAAAGTCAATATTTTGGACTATTTTTGACATAATCATAAAACATATATACACTAACTTAACGGTACAGTTCAACCTATTTCTGTAAAATGATTTTATTGAACTTTTGAACAAAAAAAATTTGAATGAAATATATTAATGGAGAGCGGAGATATTTGCATCGAAAGACCAAACTTTGATTTTCATGTCTTTTTTTTCTCATTTTTAGGTAACGATGTTTTATGAAAAAGTCGTTGTTCTGAAAATTTCTCCAATTTTGAAGATATGCAAGTGTTTTTTATGTCAAAATAACAAAAAAAATTTAAAATTAAATATACAAAAATTTCCGATGGTAAAAAGTTTTATAATAACAAAATTACCGTTAATTGAAAAATTTCAGAGGGGGTGTGGCAAAAACTAAGTATGTAACATTTTAAGTTGGGATAAATTTAATATGTGTACCTAGTTTGAGCAAAATCCGTTGAGCCTTTTAGATATGTATAAAGGCCAAACAAACAAACAAACAAACATAAAATGAGTTTTATTACTATAGATTTGTAGTGTCCGACCGAATATTCGGTTTCGCATACGGCCAGTTTCGGCCCTTTTTGTCAGTTTCGGCTAGTTTCGGCTAGTTTCGGCTATTCGGCCTCATAATGGCCGAATTCTTGAAAAAATTCTTTTTGTAAACATTTCTTGCATCAGTCATTTAATTGAAATATATAAATTTGGTTTAATAAAAATATTTACAAAGAATTGTACAAAATGAAAGTTATGAATTCGTCTATAATTTGCTTTATTGTGGTAACGCAAAACATTTTGGTTAATTTTATGCGTTCGATACTATCATTTTCGATTTTATCATCTCTATTGCAATTAATAGGGGTATTCACAATCCAGTGCATTTGGCTGTGCAAGTGCAAAATATATAATAGGGCTATTCCCGATTACGAGCAAAAAGCGTGGCATCGTGCATTTGCAAAATATGATGGCAAATATTTTCAACACAACAACAAAATGTACAGATTTGCATTTGCCCGACTGTGTCAAATTTGCAACACTAAAATCGCATTGCATACAGTCGAGCATGGGCAAAACTTATTTGCCAATCAATCAGCTGTCACATTTTAACCAAACGCCGCTAATAAAACAAAATTAACAGACTCTGATATGGAACTCACTTTGATAAATAATACACTTTGATAAATAATAATGAAAAACACCACAAATACTGTTCGTGTTGTTTTTTTCCCCTCCAAAACAGCTGTGAGTTTTGTTTGCAACAGTGTTCTAAAAAGTGTGCTCACAGTTGATGGCAAATATTTGGTAGGGCATACATTTGCAAAGCTATTTGCCTGTAACTGGGAATAGCCCTAATGCATTTGCAACAAACTGTGAGCGTACTTTTGAAGTGCACAGTGGCAACTTAATTGTAAATTTAAAAATTCTTTGAAACAGCAGAAAACAAGTTTATTCAAACACAGATGTGTGTTATTTTTTAAGTTAAAGATAGTTATGCCAAAAAAGGCGTAAAAAACAAATTTTGGAGGATTTAGTGGAAATTGCTTTACAAGAGATATTATCAAACGTCAGCTGTTGAATAAGCACATGCATAAAATCTGTTTATGCATCAGGGTTGACGCTGTGCATATGTGGAAAATAGGAGCATGTGCATATATGTATATTTTGTTAGTGTAAGAAGCAAAAAAAGCGTGAATATTTTGCAATGCACTGGATCGTGAATACCCCTTATATTAAAATTTTATAGGTACAGAAGCCAAAAATTGATAATTAAACTTCCGAACGAATTCTGTGTGTGTGGAATAAAGGACAAGAAAACGAAATATTTATATTTTTAAATTACGAGTACTAAACCTTAAAAAAATACTTTGTTTTGTAGTTCTATAAAAATGTACATTGTAGTTGCATTTTCTTTTGAGTGTGTACGGAAGATATAAAGTATGGAATACTTTTGTAATAAAAAATAAAATAAAAATGAACTCCATTTAATTATTATAAACATCAATATTCTTATAATATTTTTTTTTATATTAAATTTTTTTTATGTGTATGAAAGTACTTTTGTTTCCTTTTAATAAAGAAAATTATTTGTAAAAACTTAAATTTGCATATTAATAACCAGTTTCGGTTTCGGCCGAATATTCGGTATTGGCCCAAAATCCGGTGTCGGTCGGACACTAATTATTTGCTTTGTTTTATTAATTTTACTTAAATTTTTTTGCTTATTACATTATGAATTTATTGATTATATTATCATTGTTTTTATATTACATTTTAATTTTTAATTTTTAATGTAAATTTTTAAATATTTTTTTATTATTGACTGTGTTAGGCTTCGATGGCAATTTCGAGTTATATATCTATGTTATGTTTGGAAACAAAAAAAATTGAATTTTTTTGTTTAATGTTATCGCTATTAAAGTAACGAGTAAAAAAAGGTACTAAAGTATTTTCATATTATATTAATTTTTTACGAATATGAAGCAAATTTTTGATTGAATGCTTTTAAATGCAATTATTCAAATATTATGAATAATGCAAAAATCATCATGTCTTGGATTTGGTATATGAAGTTTATCGGCTTTAATAAGTTATAAAACTTCAAGAAACATAACATTAAAGATAAACTTTTCGTGAAATATTACACAATGTTCCTTAAAATCTTAACATTCAATATATTAAAAAAAATTCCTCTTTAGAAAATAATAATACCGTTAAATAAAAATACCGTTCCACGGCTTTCTACAGAAAATACTACAGAATTTTGAAAATGTCTTACTGTTAGAAAACGTTTTAAAAAATACTTATATTTTTGTTTTGTAAATAAAAATAATTTTTTTAAGAGATAATATTTTTTTTTTATTAATTACCAATGTTTCCAAGGAAACAAATACGAATTTAAAAAATTTAAAAATTTTCTAAAAAATGCTTATATTTTTCTTTTTTGTGATTAAAAATTATTTTTCCTTTTTTTTTTTTAAATAATAATATTTTTATTTTATTAATTTTTGAAGGAAACAAGTACAAATTTGATATCAAACGAGAAATATTAGAAAACCACACATAATGACATCAAAATTTGTACAGATAATTTTTATTAATGTTTTTGTTGTTATTTTACACAGTATTTTGTAGACTGCACTTTTGTTTAATTTTAGAAGACTTTAAAAGGTACCACGTATTGTTTAATTTTTTTTGTAATTTTTAGCTTTTTATAATAAAGTTTTCTTTATAAAACACTTTCTTAAACTTTGTTTGAACAATTTTAATTAATAGCTTTTAATGGAAAAAAGAGATAATTTTTTAATTCAATCTTTTGAATTTCTGATATTTTTTTCTCAGTCTTCAGATCACAATTGCTTACAAAGTTGAGGTAAAATGGAGCGTAAAAAATAAAAAAAAAGTTTTTTTTTGAAAAAAGATGAAAATTTTTTTTCAATAAGCAGTTCTTTTGCTTTGTGTAAAAAAATAGAAATATTTGGAATTATAGAGGAATGTAACCTTTTAAAGGATTGCGGAGAGACAGGCAAATAAGCTAAAAGCATATATTTTGTATGAAATCATAATAAAATATAAAGTCTTTTCCATCGAATAACTTTATTTCATCAAAAAAATTATTTTTTGGAAAGATAAATCAAAAAATGTATTATTTTTAAGAAATTTAGTTGCTATTAAAAAAATATTTTACTAAAACGAAATACATTTAAAAAAAGGTAATTTTTAAAAAAGGTAATACATTCAAAAAAGGTAATTTTAAAAAAAGGTAATACATTTAAAAAAGGTAATTTTTAAAAAAGGTAACTTTTTAAATATATTCTTGAATTAAACATAAGTAAATATAAAGTAATTGCGTCCTCGGTCTCCTCCTGAAATCCTCATCAAAGTTAAACAATCAACTTTTTTACTTTATATTTGATGTCATCATGGGTAACTTTTGCACACCTTGTATTTGATATCAAATGTGTATAATTTTCTATAGAAAAAAGTGAAGTTATGGTGCAAAAATTATGCTCTCTCACATATCGGAAAAACATTCGAATTAGAGAGTCGCTCCTGCAGATCTTTCCTTGATTTTTTCGTTTATTTTGAAACACCATTTTTAAACACTAAACCATCGATTGAATGTGTATAAAAAAATACGGAAACCTTAAATTTGTCTCATCTTTCACATATTCTAAAATCATTACAATAGGCGATTGGCATCTTTCCTTGGATTAGGTTCAAGTATTTATTTCCTCTAATTTTGAAACACTATTTTGAAGCACCAAACAATCGATTGCACATGTAATAAAATACGTCAACATTAAATTTTTGTCCTCAAGAACAAGGTTTATGTATCCTTATTTTTGAACGCCATTTTGAAACGCTAAATTATCGATTGAGCACGTAGACAAAATTCTTCGATCTTAAATTTTTGTCCTCAATCATATTTCGGAAAAACATTCAAATTGGAGAGTCGCACCTGAGTACCTTTCCTTGTGTGTTCATGCTTATATTTTCGCTAATTGACAAAACGCCATTTTGAAACTCTTAGCCATAGATTGAGCACATAACAAAAACACTTCAACCTAAGATTTTTCTCATTTACCACATATTCCAAAAAGATAAAAATCGACGAGTGGCACCTTTTCTTGTATAAGGTTTAAGTATTTATTTTCTCTTATTTTGAAACGCTAATTTGAAACACTAAACAATCGATTGCACACGTAATAAAATATGTCAACCTTAAATTTTTGTTCTCAACCACATATCGGAAAAACATTTAAGTTGCACCTGCATACATGTAGGTTCATGTTTTTATTTCCGTTTATATTGAAACGCCATTTTGAAAGACTGAATCATCGATTGTGTACTTACAAAAAATACTTTAACCTAATACTTGGTTTTCACTATGTCATTTTCAGTGGTCAGTTGTTGTTAATCAAATTGAAAATGACAATATGTTGACATTTTTTCTACATTTTGTAATCTTGGTAAATTAAAAACAAATAAATTTTTAAATGGAGCTATGCAGAAAATGTTCTAGAGTTTTGTTTAAGGTGATATTTCAGGTGATACAATTTTGTGTCTTCATAAAAATGACATAGTGTAAACCAAGCATAAGATTGTTCTTATCTACCACATATCCAAAAGTTGTTAAAATCGGTCAGTGGTACCTGAATCCTTGTAGAACCATGCTTTTATTTCCGTTCATTTTAAAACGCCATTTTGAAACACTAAAGCATCGATTGAGCACGTAAAAAAGATTACAACCTAAGATTTTTCTCCTCTATTATATATTCGAAAATCATTAAAATCGGTGAGGTACACCTTTCCAAGTACAAGGTTCAATTGTTTATTTCCGCTTATTTTTAAACTCCATTTTGAAACCCTAAGCCATTGAGTAAGTAAAAAAATATTATAACCTAAAATTTTTCTCCACTATCACATATTTGAAAATCATTAAAATCGGTGAGTGACACCTTTCCCTGTACAAGGTTCAATTGTTTGTTTCCGCTAATTTTGAAACTCCATTTTGCAACCCTAAGCCATTGGTTAACCACGCATAAAACATTCAACTCAAAATTGTTCTTCTCTATCACATATCCTAAAAACCATTCATATCGACAAGTGACACCTTGGAGTCTTTCTTTGAGCTAGGTTTAAGTATTTATTTCCACTAACTTTGAAACCCTAATCCATCGATTGAGCTCATAAAAAATTACTTCAAAATAAAATTTTCTCCTTTATCGCATTTCCGAAAATCATTCAAATCATTGAGTGACACCAAGAAATCTTTCCCTGTACTAGGTGCAAGTTTTTATTTGTGTTTTTGGGAAAATGTAATATAATTAAAAAAAAAATTTTCCCACTGAAGTTTATCTTCTTTCTATGGCCAATTCCTAAAACTAAGCCCGCAATTAATTATGTTCTATATATTTAGGTTTGTTCTTAGCGAATTAAGTGATTTCTTTATTCTAGCTCCTTGAAGCTCCTTGCACCTACCTTGTCTGCCGTGAGTACGCGTTGCTGTATTCGTATCCAATGGACGCTGCAGATGTTGATATTCATAATCATAGTGTGATGGTTGTTGTTGTTGTTGCTGTTGTTGTTGTTGCTGCTGCTGCAACTGCAGATTTTGTTGATTTTGTTGCAATGTATTGTGTTGACTCGATGTTGCTAATTGCTGTAATTGCTGCTGCGGCAGTTGTTGTTGTTGTTGCTGTTGCAGTGGCTGCTGTGACTGTTGCTGTTGCAGACCACGCAACACTCCGCCAGTGCCGGCGCCAACAGCTATTCCTGGTCCAGGACCACGATTATCATCGCGACAATCGAGTGTCGTCTCATACTCATATGGATTCATGTTCGATTCCAAAGGACATTCGTCGTCGTCCGTATCGGTGCCACCGTCGTAGATGTTCTCCGTGTGGTGGCGATGATGATGATGATAGTTTCCCTTGGAGAACTTAATTTTGCTGGCTTTCTTTAAAACAGCGGGTTGAAAAGAAAAAGTAGTAGTAGAAGAAGAAGCTAAATAGGAGCCGGAGAAGGAGGAAAACACGGCGAAAGGCACGCACGAATTTTTAAAATTATCGCTTTGCTTTGGTTTTGTTACTTTTTGACTGAGGAAAAATTGTGTTTTTTTTATATAACTGAATTTTATGGCGTAGCGCCTTACAAGCTGCTACGTTTTTTTTTTTAATTTCACACAACACTGTTTTACATTACACGGCACTACTAGAATGTGGAGGGAGCAAACACTGCGGAAATATTTCAAAAATTTATTTTGCTACCGTTTTTAATTTACTTATAATTGCTTGCTTTCATTTAGTGCTGCATACTTTGAGGCGTCTGACAAACAAATGCTTTGCATTTTTGCAAAAACAGCCAACAAGCTGGCTTGAGAAATAAATACAAGGCGTTGGTGTAGAAAAAGTTTGCAATTATTTAATGTTTACACTTAAATGCTGCATACTTGTGGGAGTTTTTTTGAAAAAGAAATGTTGTACTTTTAACTGGCAGTTTTTCTGTTTTCCTGTTTTGCTTCTTTTCTTGTCGAGTTCCAACTACGAACTTTGTGTGTTCTTCACTTTACAGAAGTGGCAGCAACTGGCTTGCTTTGCCTTGGTTTTTATTTTCATGCGCCTAAAAGTTTGCTTATTTTCCCTACACGTACAACTTCTTTTCAGCTGCTGACATATTTAAAGACAGTTTTTCTGTAGTCATGGCAGAAAAGCAGTTTCAAATTTAATAAATTTTTGTGCTATCCTTTTTTTTACTCTATATTTTTAAGAGCTTAATTTTTAGAAAATTAAAAATTTTGTGTTTATTTAGAAAAAAAAGAACAAAAAATAGAGTAACGAAAGCCTTGCCTTAGTTTCGTATTAAATGCTTTTATTTCACTGTCTTTTTTTTTTCTTAAAGACTTTCTTGCATCTACTCAGAACTCTTTAAGGAAAATTCTGACAGAAATTTTTCCCATACAGACACACACACACACACAAAAATTTCAATAAATTTGGCTCACGTTCGTTCACGTTACGCGGGATTTTTTTGTTGTTGTTGGATTTCGTAGCGAACGCGCTTAACTGTGTTAAAACGACGCGTTGAGATACAGCAAACGTTGCTTCAAGACTGAATCGTTAAATTTTGTGTATCTTTGGAGGCAGCAATTTTTACAACAATTTCAGATACAGTGCGAAGCAGAGCTGCTGCAGCGAACTCTCGCTCGAATGCAGTACGAATGAGAGCGAAGCAGAAAACAACGTGTGTCTTTATTTTTTGAGAAATAACAGAGAGTCTGTCTTGATTGAGCATGTTTAGGAAAGAATGTGTACTGTGTGCATGCATGTTCTTCAAGTGGGCCTCAAGAATTGCAGGTTGTAGGCGAGGCTGAGGAGTCGAAGAGTGTCAGAGAGCAAGAAACACACTTGCAGATACACCCAACGAACGAGTGCAACTTTCAGTTTACACGCGACGTTCTCTATAGAATGACTTAACGAAGGCTAGAAAAATATATAAATACATAGTAGCAACGCATTGCGTGTGGTAAATTTTTTGTTGTTGCAGGTCGCTGCAGAGAGCGGCACAAAGCTGAGAGAACTCATTGATTTTCTCAAAATAATAACAAAATTTCAACAACTATTTTTAAACACACTAAACTGTAATAACGCGCAGAAGATCAGAAAGAACTCCCTTACAGTTTCGTCAAGTTTTTATTACTTTGCGAGAACGAAGTAAAGCAATAGGTTTACAAATATTTTTACTGCTATCTGAAGTAGACGATTGAGCGCAGCTCAGGTCAAAGAGCACGCACATCTCTGACAGCCAGCAAACCTTCCGCTTTAGCTTCGTTCAGTCTATCTACAGGGTTAAGCCTCATAAAAAAGCCAGAAACCAACCAAAACAAAGAAGTTGTCAAAACTTGCGCTCATATGCTGCTCGAACTAACATGAATTGGAAAAAAGAGCGTTCGTTAAATTTAGCTTGAAGCTGTGTTAAGCGCTCTTTGCAGCCCGAGTACAAAAATGCGTATCGAAACAATTTAGTTCTGTAATAAGATTACGGTGTTTTTTTGTGTGTTTTTGCTGTAAATTGCTGCACATGACATGCGTAGCTCTGGCTACGTAGAACTTCACGAAACTCTTGCTGCACATTGAGAGCATAATAAAAATAATGGCAGAGCGGATATGCGCTCTCTTTGGCAATGTTGGAGCTATGTTGGGGAAATCCTTAGTAGGGGTATTTTTTGGAATGCACAAATTCGTTATGCTGCTAGAAGTCATTATTTTCAAGGCTTCGTTCAGTTTATCTACAGTGTCACATAAACATTTACAACGCTGTTGTGCAGCCAAATGTTGGTTTTTCTTTGTAACAGCTTTGACAGCAACAACAGCATAATCTTTACAGATTATGTTAGCAACATTATCTGTTAGTGTTTAAATGGGCATTTTTTTAAAACGCTTTTTTGTTTTTATTGCGTAACGCTCTCTTGCTCTATCTCTCTGTTTTTAGCTTTCGGCTGCATGAAGCTGTCTAGGCGCCTGAAGTTATGCTAAAAGTTTGTCAGCTATTTAAGCACAATGCCGTTGGCCCTGTAGGAAATTCAACTTTGTAATTCACGCTGCAACGGAGAATAAAGCCTTAAACAGAAATTGAGAAGTGTTTTCATGTATGGGCATTTCGAAACTGGCGTTGCGGACGATTTGTACCAATAAATATTAAAAAAAAAATTGAAAAAGCATAATTTAAAAAGTTTTTTTTTGTATTTGCGTAGTAATGAAGTACCACTATATAAAGTAAAAATAATAACAACAATCGACCCTAAGGATTCAAAGGTACAGACAAAAACATGTGCTGGCGTTACGTTACAAAAAACGGAATTGATTTTTGATTTGGATTACAAAATTTGCGAAACTCTCTGAATTGGGCAAGACTTTTTGCATACAACTTTTTTTAGAAGATTTTGAAATAATACAAGTTTATTTTACAAGTGTAAAATTTAAAAATCTTGTCCGGATTTTGTTTTTATTAGGCTTTTTGATCTGGTGTTACGTAACTTAAATTTTCACTGTAGGTTAATTGGGTAATTAAGTAAGTAGGTAGTGATGTAATTATATAATTTAGTAATTAAAAAGGAGATTCAATATATTGTCCCTTCCTTGCTGTAACCATTTTTTCATTATCTTTAGCCAATGCCTTCCATTTTGATTAAAACAAAAAGTTTACGAAAGATTAATTAAACATTTACGAAAAAGTAAAACTGCACTTCTGAAACAATGCAGACGATTTTATCATCATGGTACATGAAAATATATATAAACTGCCTTAATTAATTAAAAAAAAATGTTTCTCTTAGATAATATCATAAAATAATAAGCTTTTTATAAGTTTTAATTTTTTGGCCACGGTAAACTTTTCTGTGGAAATGCCAATTTGTATATCTTAAAACTAAATGACATGAAATTTGATTTAAAACAGCTTACTAACGAGCTTGTAAATGCAGAAAAATAATATTAGCAACAAATGAGAAATTTTTTTGAACATAAATTTTCATATACAAACACATTTACATTCACAAGAAGTTATCGTTTCAGATGTCTTATTTTTCAATTAAACGATAAAATTTAATTTATTCAATTATTTTAAAATAATTTTTGGAAAAATTGTTGATAACACAATAATACAATATTAACTTTATATAGAGATATTTTTCATATTACTTATTTCTTATAGATACATATTATATGCATTAACATATTATTTGGTGTTTTATTGTTATAGGAATATAGTACATATCATTTTATTTCGTCGTTTTGTAAAAAAATGTGTACTACAGCGCCTTCTTGTGGCAAGGATAATTCAAAACATATAAGGCCAAGCCATCAGTGATGTTTCTTAACCCTGGAGACGGCGCGCCTCGAAGAGCAGCATGGATTGTCGCGCGTGAGCATTGTGCTTATTAACAAATTACTATCATTTTTAAACCTCATACCTACAGCTCCAACCGTGCACTGACCTCAGCAAAAGCTTGCCAAGACGAGTAGAACATCCGTTACCAAAAATACTCAACATAATGCGTGCAAAAATATTAATGAAAAAGATGAATTTTATCCATTTAAAATTTGCGTGAGCAAAATGCTCATAGCGCGCCTTCTCGAGGGTTAATTATTCATATTTGTTGTGCTTGTGTATTGCAATAGCTTACAGGATAACAGAATAAAAATCTTATATTCTTTCTGCAATCAAATAGAACTACTTTTTATACTAATCTCGTATAGTTTGATTACATTCCGCTTGTAAAAATTTGTCGCTGATGACTTTGTAATGCAGAACTGTAAGCAGGATGTGACAAAATTCAATTTTCGTTGTAAAGATCAATAGTTTATTTTCGTATTTAAGACAGTTCTTATTAGTGTCGTTATTTCTAACAGATAGTTTTGCAGTGAAGTGTGTTATTTAACTTTATGTCTGAAGCAGAATAAAGAGTTATAAACAAAATATCTTCGAAACAGTGCAACAAATCTGTTTATTGTGTTTTAGGGATGTCAGTGGCAAAAATACATCGATGTATTTCTTCGTTTCGATGCATCGAAATGTACATCGATATTTTTCGATGCATTGGAATTTTATGCAAATCGATGCATCGATGTATGCCCTCCGATGCATCGATTTGCATAAAATTTTTCAGATATTATAAAATTGTACACAATTTAAAATTAACTACTAAAACTGAGCTAATTATGTTTCTAACGGACTATTGAATCAAGTCCGTCAACAAAAAACATCGATAAATCGATGCATCGATGCATCGACTTATTATACATCGAGTGGATAATTTTCGATGCATCGAAGCAAAACATCGATATTTTCGATGCATCGATGTTTTTACGACATCCCTGTTGTGTTTTCATCGTTTTTTCCTTAGAGTTTGTGCAACATTTTTTTCAATTTGTTTGAAGTTTTTATATATATTAAAAATTTATAAATAGCAATATAATTACACATATAATTTTAATACTTTTAATAAAAACTCCCTTGAAAATGTTGGAAATAACCTACGAAACGTCTGGTAAAAAATTAATCAAAACTGTGTTTTTAATTGCATATCATCCTACGATCAAAAAACCTATAAAATAAAATTAAAAATATTTGCAAAACTTAAATTGATCTAACTTAAACTTAATTAAATAAAGTTTTACTTAACGTTAACTCAGAAATGCCAGAAAAATGGTAATAAGCCCGTTTCGTAAATAATTTGTGGCACTATTTGCTTTTGTTTGCTTCATTTCGGTTTGTTCTCTCTCATTTTAGTTGTGTTTTTGGCGAAGAGAGGATTTTCGTTCAATTTTAGTCTTTCGCGCTTGTAAAAATTTGTCGGTGATGACATTGTAATGCAGAACTGTAAGTGGAAAGAGTTTTCTAACAGGAAGTTTTGCAGTGAAGTAAAATTATTATTATAGTGAAAATTGTAAATCTTTATGTTTAATTCAGAACAAAGCTTTATGCATAAAAGAACTAAGTGTTATTATATATTAAATCTTAAATGCTCTATAAAAGGTAATAAATTCGTTCATTATATTGTAAAAATGATTGTCAAAATAATTTGGGGCGTCAAATGCCTATGTTTGTTTATTTTCGGTGTGTTATCTTTTGTTTTCGTTGTGTTTTTGCCGTAGAGAGTATTTTGTGTGTTTCGTTCAATTTTGTTTTGTTTTCTCCAATTTTATGCATAATTTTTTTGTTCTTTCCTATCCTGTGCATTCTTACTCCAATCGTCGATTACTGTGTAAGGTAGATGCCATCAGTGTTTAAGTGGTCATGCCCGTACACATGTAATTCAGAATTGTATAAAGTCGTTGGAGGCCCTGCAGCTACTTTGTATTTAAGAAATAATTGGTATGTATCGTCATGAGTCCATTTACCACTGCATTCCTAACTTGTGCGTCATAAGCAGACTACTTACCATAAACATGCGTCTGAAATTTTCGTAAAGGAACTTAACGTCACTTTCAAAATAAAAAATTTAGTCATTTCAGTAATCACAATATTTTTGCTAACCTAAGTGATTTATTTGAAATGAACCTAAAATTAAAACATAACGTTAAAATGTTGCTGTTTTTTAAGTTGGCCTTTGGCCATGTATCACAGCAACATACAACAGAAAGGCCGAATAACAACAACACTACGTTAAAATGTTAATACTAAAATAGGTAGATTGATTTAGAAAATGGACTTAGGCCACTTTTAAAAACAACTAACCTAGAGATACGAATTTTTATTTTTATGCATACTTTTTATACAATGTTTTTACTGTACATATTTTTGTAAATATTTTTAAGCATATAAAAATTTCAGTTAATTATTAAAATTAACTCAAATCTTATTTTACTTTAATGAAAATATTTTTATTTCGTGACTTTTATTTAAGTTATTTTTTAGTTACTAAAAATGTGCAAGCATTTCAACTTCTTTTTTTTTTAATTTGGACGTGATACGTCTAACCTCATGATATCCAAAAAAATTTACAGTCAAAATTGTCACTGCGTTGCATAAAATTATTTAAACTTAGTCCTATTGCTACGATAAAAGTTATGGCACCACTGAAAAGGCTGATTCTTTGACCTTATGACAAAAAAAAAACAACTATGACACCAATTTCATCAGGATGCGGAAAGAGTTCTTTATGCGATAAAAATGTAAAATGATTGGCTTGCAAGCGCGTCACGGCGTTGCATGAAATTATTAATCAATGAGTTTTTGCGTTATGGTAAATGTTATGAAAGAAAAACAAAGAATGAGTACAAGGCCTCAAGATGAAAATAAACAAAAATTATGACGTCATAAGGTCGCAGAGGCAGTAGTTTATGCAACAAAAATGCAATATCGGCATTCTTAGGATCAGTACACGGAAAGACAAAATCAAGCATTCTATGCTTTACACTCAAGCATTAACTGCTCAATTCAACCATTTATTTGCTAGAATTGAGCAAATTGAAAACACATGATATTAAGAAATATTTACTTAATTCAAGAAACATTTGCTTAAAACTCTATTTATATTTACATGAAGTGAGAAAAGTTATTATAAATATTTACATGAAGAAAGAAAATTTTTTTCCTCGAATTGAGAACAATTTCATTGATTCAAGTAAACAATTTGCTGAAAACTAGAATAATGTGCTAGATTTTAAAAATTTATTTTCCTTGAATTGTGAACAATGTGCTTGATCCAAGTAATCAGTTTGCTGAAAACTAGAATAATTTTCTAGATTTTAGAAATTTATTTTCCTTGAATTGTGAAAAAATGTGCTTGATCCAAGTAAACAGTTTGCTGAAAACTAGAATAATTTGCTTGATTTTAAAAATTTATTTTCCTTGAAATGAGAACAATTTGCTGGATTCAAGTAAAAAAATTGCTGAAGACTATAATAATTTGCTGGCTTTGAGAAATTTATTTTTCTTGAATTGAGACCATTTTGTTTGATTCAAGTAAGCAATTTACTAAAAACTAGAATAATTTGCTTGATTTGAGAAATTTAATTGCCTTGAATTGAGAATCATGTGCTTGATCCAAGTTAACAATTTGCTTAAAACTAAAACAATTAGCTTGATTTTAGAAATTTAATTGCCTTGAATTGAGAATCATTTGCTTGATTCAAGTAAACAATTTGCTGAAAACTAGAATAATTTGCTTGATTTGAGAAATTTCTTTTTCTTGAGTTGAGAACAATTTGCTTGATTAATGTAAAAAATTTACTCAAAACTAGCCTAATTTCAGAAATTTATTTTCAATGAATTGAGAACAATTTGCTTGATTCAAGGAAACTAGTTTCTTAACACTAAAGTGTTTTGTTTGAGATTAGAAACGCAATTTTTTTACTAAGATCAGAATATGCTTGATCTAAGTAAAAAATTTGCTGAAAACGAGAATAATTTGCTCGATTTTAAGAATTGGTTTTTGTAGAATTGAGAACAATTTCCTTCATCCAAAAAACAATTTTCTTAATATTGGAATGCTTTGATTTTTCTTTTAAAGAAAAGTATTTGATTAATCCATGTAATTAGTTCTGATAGAGTTCTGATACGAAGTAGTGAATTTACTGTCAATCGTATCATTACCCACCCGAGGGTAAAATTGGGTTTGTTTTTATTTTTTCCAACATGCAATATCACTTTAATTCAATAAAATTTTTAGTAACTAACTCTGCGTTTGATTAAATTAAAAAAAAAAAATATTCTTGATTAGAGTCTTGCTTGTTCTAGGTTCTAGGATCAAGTATTTTATGCTTGTTTCAAGCATTAGTTTATTTTACTCCATTTTAGCAATGAATTCTCATTATAATTATTTTTTCTTCATTTTAGTTTTTAATGCTTGATTTGAGCAAAGAGACTTAATTTTAAATTTTCTAAAATCAAGCAAAATATTTGCTTAATATAAGAATATTATTTTCCTCCGTGTAGGATCATGTTAATTTTGGTATAACGGTATAGCATTTGATTATATGGATGCTGTGGTATGATATTTATATTTATACTTCTATTTTCTGCTACTATTTATTGTAATTTTTGCACAACTGTTTGTATTACTATTTTTTACTACTGTTTTACTACTTTTTTTCTACTGTTGTAAACTCTTATTTTTTCTACTATTTTCTTGTACGTGTAGGTATGATGATGGTATGGTATTACGGTATGGATAATGGATTTAGTGGAGTCTTGAATTATGATGTACATAGATTATGTACATAGATAGTACTACTATTTCCTACTACCTTGTTTTACTACTATTTCTAGTACTTTTATCTACCATTGATGCTACTTCTATTTTTGCTACTATTTCTACTAATTTTTTGCTATTATTTTTGTTACTGCTATTTTCGACTTTTATTTTTAATACTTTTTTTAATACGAACACATGAATTTATTACTGAATATTACTATTCAATACATAAATTTATTAAGATAAAGACTTGTACAGGGATATTAGGTCAGAGATAAGGACAGACTAGTATGTGAACTTGAACAAGGATAAGGACAAGGATTAGAACATAGATCAGAACAACAACTAGGACAAGGATTTTGACAACTGAACTACAAAGATATAACAAATTTTACAATAATGCAGTAACTGCGACAAGTATAAAAATACGTTGTTAGTTAAAAATATGTACTTGCCAGAGTGTCGAGAATACAGCCAAGTATATATTGAAAAGAATTGAACTCTTTTAAAAATTATTTTTTACAAAGTTACGTCTCACCTCATGGCTTAAAAAAATTTAAGTTAAAAACTTTACGCAGCGTTACACGCAATTATAACTAGCTAGAGCAATGATACAAGTTATGGTTGCGAATGTAAAGGTTGATTCTTTGATTCTAAAAAAACTAAAGTTTTTTCTTGAAGTTTTTGTGCAATGAAAATGCTATACTGATAACCTGATGTCGAAAAAAATTACAGAATTGAAAAGTATGAGATTGTTTTTTTAAAAGTCGTACGCTCATAAGTTCTAAATACTAACGTGACAGCTAACGTGAAGCTAACGTGACATTAAATTGGTTTCTTTAATAAATTTTTAAATGCGTGTTACTAGAAAACTACAGAAGGGACTGAAAATATTTATAGTATAGTA
Organism: Dichetophora obliterata; assembly: GCA_963920525.1. NCBI lineage: Eukaryota > Metazoa > Arthropoda > Insecta > Diptera > Sciomyzidae > Dichetophora > Dichetophora obliterata. Next base: position 14,852,834 of record OY986438.1, on the reverse strand, counting down.
AGTGAATAAATTTAATTATGAACTCATAGAAATCATTTCAATATCCAGGACAGCAAAATCAGTATTTAGCTTTATTGCTTGGAAATAAGCTTTTAGAAAAGCTGCATTAATATTGCTTACATAGATTAGGTTGCTGTTATCAGGATAAAAGTATATATTAGTTTTAGCTTATTTGTTGCTTGGCTTGCTTAAATATCCTTTAAAAAAAACACAATATTTGGATCTGAGAGTTGTCTTTTCTGTTGCTATTATTAGATACTAAAGAAATCCAGTCAACTACAACGTAAATAAGCGCACATGGCAATTTTAGATTTTTTTTTCCCTTCAATATAGGAGTACCTTACACGATGTAAAAAGCACATGATCCTCTGTCATATCCTTATTTAGTAGTTCGTGCGCAGCATGCTGGTTTTATTTTACACTAGAAACAATATGAATACAAGGCACAAAAACAACAGCAATAACAAAAACTGCTCGAGTTTCGTTGCACTTACCACACACACACACACACACATACAACACACTAACACACATATACACTCTCACAAACACCAGCATTCACGCATGCACATACTTGACACAATTACTGCAACCGAAGTCATTTTGAAAAAGGACGCAAAAAGGACACTACATCGAAGAGCAAAAACCAACACAACAGCAAAAAGCAAATGCAACAAAAAATTATTTACAACAACAAAAAATAGTAGATTTAACCACTAGACTGCAGGTGCTGCCTGAGCGAGCGCCACACTCTTGTGTGCTGGACATCATTTGCGATTTATTATTGTATCGCTTGCTTTTGTTGTCAGGATATAACATTTATTTTTTATCATATTGCAGCTCATTTATTTGTTTTTTCATTTGTTCTGTAGAAGTAACAGCTTACAGAGGTTTTATGTGTTATATTTGAGGAATTTTATTTTTTTGTATTTTTATGAAATAAAATAACATAAATACTCTAAAGAGAAGCTCATATTTGCCATGATTAAATTTTATTAAAATAAGAATGGATACAATTATAGAAAACTTTTTTCTGTTTTATAGAATTCAGCAAGTTTTATAAATATTTTTTGAGACTAAAAATAAAAAATAATCCAAAAATCAAGCTGCAGTAATGATAGAAATAGAAAAAAAATTATAAAAAAATATAGCAATTTATAAAGAGACCTTTTGGAGAGCCGATTTCGATATCCCAAACGATTTAAGTCCCTTTGAATCGCGGGACTGTTCTTTCGTTATGCTGGGAATAAAATAAAGGGTGGTTAAATTTTAAGGGACCACACCTAAACGTCAAGTTTTTTCTGCATTTCATTTGACATTTCTCAATTTCAGACTAATTCAATTTGAACCATTGAAAGATACACAATCGAGCAATGCGTAAAAGTTATTCAGGCTTATTATGAAAATGGACGTTCAAATCAAAATGCATATCGTGCACTTCGTGATTTTTTCGGTCAATTTAATCGTCTAAATGTGCGTACAATCGGAAAAATCGTGCAAAAATTTGAGCAAACCGGGTGTGTAGGAGATGTGAAATCACCAGTGCATGCTCGTACAGATCGCGATAGTGTGGCTGAAGAGCCGTCCAACTCAACTCGTCGTCTTGCCCAACAATTGCACCTCTCACGCTCGTCGTTGTTGAACATTATGCATAAAGACTTGCATTTACACGCTTACAAGGTGCAATTGACTCAAGAACTAAAGCCTCTAGACCATTTCAAGCGTCGTCAATGGTCAGAATGGTGGCAAGAAATGGCAACAGTGGATGATAAATTTTCGAAGAAAATCATCTTCAGTGATGAGGCACATTTTCACCTCAGTTGATTCGTTATTAAGCAGAATTGGCGTATTTGGGCGAATGATAATCCAAGAGTAATTGTCGAAAAACCAATGCACCCACAAAGAGTGACTGTTTGGTGCGGTTTATGGGCTGGCGGCATCATCGGGCCGTATTTTTTCCAAAATGAGGCCGGTCAGGCAGTAACTGTGAATGGTGTTCGCTATCATGAGATGATGACGAACTCTTTATGGCCCTAATTGGTAGATATGGATGTGGACGATATGTGGTTTCAACATGACGGTGCCACTTGCCACACAGCTAACAAAACAATGGCTCTTTTGCGCGACAAATTCAATGGCCGTGTTATCTCACGTGGTGGCGATGTCAATTGGCCGCCAAGATCATGTAATTTGACACCGTTAGACTTCTTTATTTGGAGTTATTTGAAAGAAAAGGTGTATGTCGATAAGCCAGCAATAATACAAGAGCTAAAGGATGAGATAATTCGGCAATAACTGGCATAAAACCTCAATTATGCCTCAGCGTCATCGAAAATTTGGACCATCGGATGGAGGTGTGCCGCCGAGGTCGCGGCGGCCATTTGGCCAATATTTTGTTCCATACATAATTAAACCATACCAATGTTATCATAATAAAAAGAAATGACAGTAATTTCCTAAATAATTTGTGTTTTATTCAAAATCAACATGGGCCTTTAAAATTTAACCATCCTTTATAATAAAATTTTGTAAAAATTTTCAAAAAAATACAATTTTTCGTACTAAGTCGAATAGGAACTACTTGAATTTTCTCATAAAAAAATTTTTGAACAGCGATTATGAAAAATGTTAATGACTTCAGCAAAAATTCAGAAAAATTTTATTCAATGTAAGTTCAAAAACTTAACGTGTTTTTTTATTTAAAAAAAGTCTTATTCATCAGATATTTAAAATTTAAATAATCCATTTTCGATTGCTTGTTGAGCCAGAAACGTGAAATTTTATGAAAAATAAATGGTGTAATTTATTAATTAATACTTTGTAATGAACAACTTGGCAAACACCAGAACTTACAACAAAATTGTTAATTTTGAAAAATTAGAACGTTAATTTTGCGATAATTTAAGCCAATTCAAACTAAACACGCAAATACAATAAAAAAAAAATAAAGTATTGAATTTCCAAAATTTTGTGGTTACATTATATTATTTCTTGTATTGAAAATATTTTCTCGATTTCATTTATTCATGTTAAAAACTTTTACATAAAATTTTTAAAAAAAATTTCTTTTTCTCCTTGAATTCATCCCTAAATCCGAACATTACATACAGAATTCCTGTACGATTCTTACCAACTGTTTAATAATATTTTTCTCAGTTGGTACTAAAAGCCTTAAGCCGAGCTTTGCTAAGAGAAAAACTTATTAAATCGTTCTTTTCCGGCGAGATCTTTCTGAGTGTGAATGCACAGACAGAACGGTAAAAATAAGGAAAATTAATTGAAAGGAAAAAATTTAAAATCTAAAAAAATCTTTAAAATCGATTAAAAAAAATATATATATCAAACGATAAAATATTTAATATAATTGAATTGGTTGATATAAAAGATATTTTCAAAATCCGCTTATACCCGTGCCAGGACTCGAAATAAAATACTTAAGTTTTTTACTTAAGCCAAAGGTATTTATAAATTGGTACAAATTATAAAAAAAAAAAAGAAAAACAAAATGCTAACAACATTAAAATTTTATAGATTCTCTTTTGTGGCACCAAAAGAAATCTCTTTGCCCCACTGCAAGTTCTTTGGAGTAAAAGAAAGAAGAAAAACTGGTTCCCACTCATAGTTACTAGCCATAAGCTTTCAGTCACCAAAAACGCATGGTTTTGGCACGTAGAAGCCAATCAATCACTTCTACTAGTATAAAAACGAAAATCTGAGTGGAACTTGTATATAAAGTTCTATACAAAATTCGTTACAAAATTCTTATTAAAAAGGAAAAAATCATAAAAAAGCAGCACTAAATTTTCATAAAGCTAAAAAAATTAATTATAGAAAACAAAAGAAAAAATAACGCAAAAAAAAAACTGTCCGTAAAAAGTGTTAAAAAGTGCATTAATTAAGTTCTTAAATAAGTTCATTATTCTATTTTAATTTAATTGATTGAAATAGTTTCGACTTTATAAAGCGTAAAGATAAATGAAGTTACATAATTAATGAGTTCATCAGAAGATCATCAGAAGATCAGTTGAAGAGAGCTAGGTTTGGAACTCGGCTAAAAACACAAGCTTTGCTCTGAGCGCAACTCTCCATTTTTTATTAGTTACCTACGCTTCAACTGACCTACGACATTAGTTTGCACGCTCTTTTTGACGTTTCTTTATATATAATTAAAACAAAGAAAGTAAAAACTTTTACATAAGGATTTTGCTTAAAGTTCATTGAACTTTACAAATTCTTGTATACACTATGTTACATATTAAAGATTTATTTTAGTTAACAAGAATATTAATTTCAATCAAATTTATAAAATTTATACGATATTAGTAATTTTTTAAAGTGTTCGTATGTTAACATTTAATTTAAATCATTAATTCATGCACATAAGAAACGATTTGAACAACAAATACAACAAAAAAATATCTTAATTGTCAGCCAGTATTTTCTTTTGTTTTTTTTTTCAATTTTATTAAAATTTAAATAAGATATAAATACTATTTTTATCGTACACAAAAATGAAATATATTTGGCTAAATAATATTTGTAATCCATCATAATGATTACATTACCACGTTTGAACTACAAAATTTTGTTAATTATGGCTAAGTAGAAAATTTTGCTTTTTCCTTTGGTGGTTGAGGGATGAAATAGTTGCTTTGAGGGATTTATGAAATCATTTTTAAAATTAATAGATCAATGGTTGAGTGGGTAAAAGAACATGTATCGTAACTTCGATCTAAACGATACTGTTGGTGTATATTAAGCTGTTAATTCGCTATAAATTAAATAGTTACCGCATTTTTTTTTCGTTCACATTTTTTATATCTCTTATATAGGGACTCTATATAACTAAGTTTTGTAGTGTTGCCTGGACAACGAAGTGACAACGAACCTCCCCATAGACCGTTGTGTAGCCGTATTGATGGGTCCCAAACTAGTCATTATCGCTCCAGCAAATTCGTCAGATGTTAAAAAACTGATAAAATGTCAACCATGCATTACAACTTATTATACTTACTTATTTTTAATTTATACTTAATTAATACTTAAGCCTTGTTCTGGTGATAGACAAGCTTAAATTCATTGACAACTGTTAGGATATCTTATTTCAAAATGTAATCTAAAGCTCATAACTTGACAAAACTGTCAACACCAAAAAAAAATATTCACAACAAATAATTTTGCGAAATCGTGTTTTGTAAATATAAAAAAAAAATTGTTTGTACAGAAAAATTTTTTCTTAATATTTTATTATAGAATTTTTAAAAAATATAATTTTTTATAATTATGTTTGAGCTTTATGCTAAATAAATTTTTGAGGCAACACGGCTGCAAGAATAACAAGTTCTATGCAGATTAAAGCACCAATTAGACTAGACTAAACAGCTGTTTCCTTGATCGCTATATTAAAACTTCATATGCACTTCACTCCTTTTTACAAGCTTATAGGCACTACTTATGCTTAACCAAAGCGGAATTATATTTGATTTTAGCCTTTAAAAGCAATGTTTTTCTATTTTTTTGCCAAAAGGAAAAGTTTAATATAGTGTCTACATCGACTCTGCAAAGATTTGCTTACTTCGGCTATGTGTGTACTTTTTGTAACGTTACATTGTAAAGCCATAGAATCTCAAGATTTTTTGAAAGAAAATTTAATGATAAGTATAAACATAAAATAGCAAACTTGTTTTTTTAGGTTGGGTTAGCACCAGTGTTACATAAGAAAAATTTAATGGCATTTTCTAATACCATTTTATTATTTCAGATCTGTAAAGAGAATATCCGAAATAAGATATTCGATAAAACTTTTTGTTCCCGGAAAATGATGGAAAACACAATTTTGATCATTTGACATCTAGAGCTTGCCTGATGTAAATTTTAATTGAGTAATATATTGCTATTGAATTTTTATTGAAATATCTTTTCTACTAACTGTTTTGTAATTTTGAGAAAGTACTATAGTTTTTAATGTTTTTTTATAACGCCAATTGAGATTTTAAAATTTAAAATTTTCAATATATGAAAATATAGAGAAAAAAAGCTTTTAAAAGTTAGATAAAACTAAAAAAATTGAGCCTTAAAACTATTTTCAAATTGGCAAATACGAAAAATTGATTTTTTTCTGCATTTCCACTTTACAAAATCAAAAATTTGCGTAGAGAGTTTGAAAAAATCTTCGATAGTTTTTGCGCAAAATAATTGTGTGCTGTTTCGATGTAGAGTGCGATAAAAGGAATTTCTTGCGTCATTTATATAACAATGGATGGAACATGGATCTGTCGAAAAGAGCGTCAGCCGAGAGGGCGAAAGCTGACCAAAGCGTCCGAAGACAACAGTCAGCAGCTAGATCATGGCTTCTGTATTTTGAGAAACGCACAGAATTTTGCTCATAGACTTTCTTTAGAAGGATCAAGCGACAATAACATTGCTTGATTGGATCGATTATATGTCGCAATCAATCAGAAAAGGCCTCGCATGACAAAGAAAACACTTCTGTTTCACCAATGTAATGTACCGATGCAAAAGTCAATAAAAACGATAGTAAAATGAAAGAATTTACGATTCGAATTGCTTCCCCATAATTAGATTTGGCCCCGTCTGACTCTTACCTGCTCGTAGATCTCAAAAAAATGCTTCAGAGAAAGATATTTGGATCCTGTGATTAGGGTAAAGCCACAACTAGCCTATTAAGCCCAAAGACAAATCGTTCTATAGGAAAGGCATCGAAAGTTTAGAAAAAAACGTTAGAATGATTGTATCGCTATGGAAGGTCTTAACTAAGGCCGCATTCATAGTGAAGACTTTTTGCTGAGCTGAGAGGCTTTGCTGGAAAACTCTTTGTGTATAATCATAGGGATGATAAGCTGACTTTGAGCATAAAACTACTTTTTAATGATTTTCAGCGCTTATATATCCATCTCGCATGCTCGCACTATAAACTATAAACACCAATAAGCTCAAGAAGCGTAACTCAGTAAAGCGTTGAATAACTATGATCAAAAAAGCTCGGCAAAGCTGCTTTATGAATTAGCTACAGCCAAAGCGTCCACTGTGAACCCGGCTTAAGAATTCATATCAAATGTAAGACGAGCATAGACTTTCCTCTTTCAAAATCTTTTAGAATCATTTCTTAGGCTGCCTGCATAGTATACACCGAAGCAGGCAGGTAGGTAGACAGGCGCAGGCAGTAACCTGCGAAAAATGAGATAGCAATAACTTTTTTCTCGCTTGTTCACAAAGTTTTAATGCGCTTATTCTGTTTGCAACCTTAGGCTACGCTCACAGTGTACGCTTTTTGCAGAGCCGACCCGAACAATGTACTGGTACCACTCTGATATTTTAAGAATATATTATTATTCTTAAATGTGTCTTTTATTTTTAAATATCATAGTAGAAAACATCACTGTGATCAACACCGTAGATATTTATTTTTTATATTTATAAATATATCCAGTGAGTTTATCATTAAAAATATTTAAGTTTTTTTAACTTTAGTGAAAAAAACTTAAAATAAAATAATAAAAGTGCACGAAAAACATCATTATTTTTAATACGAATGCAGAAATTTAAAATTTTTTGATGCAGTTGGGAGAACTTTTTCAAAAATATTATTTCAGATTATTTCACTTTTTCTAACTAACACACCAGCCACTATTTTTACAAAAGACTCGATTTTTAGAGGTTATTTCAAACCATTGCAGCTCAAGAATGGCTATCGCTAGAGTCGAAATATTTGGGGAATAATCATAACATAAGCAAAGGATTATGAAGAGGCGCCTTGATGTATATATATGTTTTTCTTTTTTAAATGTCTGTTTTCGTGATATAACTTAAATAAATACTTGTCGTCCTGCTCCAAATGAAGCGATTGAATCGATTTTTTATATTTTTTGCATCAGCAACACCCCCGTCCCCCCTTCACCCATCAGAATCTACAGCTTTGTAAACAGCTCACATTAGTTCACAAATAAATTGATTAGGGAAAATTAACCCCATGGTATCACAATCGACCTCATTTGCTAAAGCGTATCTCTGAAAAGTGACAGCCACTTTAACCTAACCTAATCCCCCCTCCCCCTTGTGAAACACCTATCTACGGCGTTGACTGTAATTATTAATTTTTTTTTTATATTGAATAACTTTTAAAAAGGCTCAAACTATTTATTAAATCCCGTCAAATACTCCAAATTTATAACTTTTTCATTGTCTTTTGAAAAACCTAATATTCAGAAAACATTTTTAGATTTTTTTTTATATCTTAACTCTTTTATGTTTTTAACTCTTGAACATAACGTTGGGCAATTACATGCTCTTTCTTGAACTTCATTCCTGAATGGATACCTGAAAAAAATCCAAACAAAAACTACGCATTTTACTATTGTGGGTATATTTTTTCGATTTCCAGGGGGCAAAATGTCATTTTCTTCGTTAATTGAAAATATGGCATTTTTGATTTTAGAAACAGTTAAATTTAAAATAAAAAAAAATAATTTTTTTCGATCAGAAATATTTAAGGTTTCAATCCAAACCATGAATAAAGGTGGAGATAATTTTAAAAATAATAGCTTTAAACTTAAAAAATTATATGAAAAAAACGAAAAAATTAAATAAAACTTAGTTTTTGTTATTTTTTTTTAAATTTAGGAAAGGATAAAAAGATGTATGGTTGAAAAAAATATTTTTTTCCGGAGAGAAAACAATAAATTACTTTCACTCTATTGACTTGAAAAAAGTACATTTCAGTACATTTCGCATCATATCTGCTTTATTTTTGAAAACACATATCTTTGATTGAAATATTTTTGATGTATCTATTTAGGAAAGAAACAAGACTTGAATTTTTTATTTTTTCACGATAATTGGCTTAAGAATTGGGTTAAGGATGTGGTTGGAAATCTACAACTGAATTGTGGAAAATATGGAATTAATGGACAGGAACAACTAAGGGCTAGAAATGCTTGCCGAGGTTAAGGCATACCACTAGCCTCAATTAAAAGCAATTCAAACTGTTTTTCACGTCTGTTTTGTCTAATCAATAATTCACGTATGGTTCCAATCAATTCCTCTAAATAAGCTATCACTTTCCTTTCCTTTCAGGTCAAAGACCAAAACTTGTTTGTGTAAGGCGCATGCCTAGGTTCTTTGATTTTAAAAAAAAAGGATGTAGTCTAGTTCGTCGGCTAAGAAAATAGGATATTTTTGGAAATTTCTTGTGAGATTGCTATGAAAGGTATGTTTGTAAAAATTGTTAGATGATAAATGAAATCATAAATTAAAAAATTTTTTTTTTCATACAAAATACTTAAACGAAGGTTTATAAATATTACACATTTAAAAATTTTTTAAAAAATCGACCACAGCGCCACCTAGGGGATCTAAAAAAACAAAAAAATTTTTAAGACCACACGAACACATGTTGTGAATATAAGGTGGATAGCTTCAGTGGTTCAGCCGTGATGGTCAGAAATACATACGCACCAACGTTAAGATTATACCTTGAATTTTGTGAATTTTTTTACTTAGGAATTTTTTTCGTATAAAACGTATAAATGTGAGACCGGTTTTAGGTTAAATCGGGTAATTTGTTCTAGTTTAAATACAAAAAATTTTTTAAAAAATTCCTAAAGAAAAAAAATTCACAAAATTCAAAATGTGACAGGATAAAGTGCACTCATATTGCCCCTTTTTTTCTAATAATTCGCCCCGATTCGAAAATCGCCCCGGCAACATAAATTTTTTTACCTCCATACAAATCCACTGAGCCTAATACAAATTCGAAAAATGTAAAAAAAATTTTTGAAAGTGACTAACTAGACCAGCGATGTCCACGTAAATTATTTGAAGAGTGCAAAAACAACAACAACAAAAAGTAACAACATCAAAAATTTTTAAATCTGGATGCAATGAGTCCGCGACAGCGAACTTATGTATATGTGCACTGCAAAAATAATGAATCGAGTAATTCCAAATCTCTCAGTTTTTTGCTAGCCAGAATACATTCTGATTTACACAGCCTTAACCACGTGGAGGCTTTCAGATATCCTTCTTTTATTTTTTGTTTTATAGTTTTTATTTTTTTAGTGTGGTAATGTTTTTTTTGTGAATTTTTTATTATTACAAATTTTTAATCTTATAATAATTTTTATTTGCTTTAACTTTAATTTTTTATATTTTTTATTATCTTACTATTTTATTAGCTAAACTTTTATATTATTAAGATTAAAATGTTTTTAATCTTTTATTATCTATGAAAAAAGAGGCAAACTTCCAGTTTTCCGGAAATTTTTTTTTGCCATTTTTTAAGTGTATAATAATTCCTATAAAAATTATTTATTCTGATGCAATATAAAAAAGTACCCACCTGCAAATATTCAATAACTTTTTCTCAATGTATATTAGCACAACGAAAAATATTAAGAATACTGCGCATGCTGTTAACGTCTACATGCGAATGCCAGAAGCAGTGCAAAACAGCCGCGATCGATGGTGCCAAAGAACAAAAACAACAAGATGCAAACGCAGAACAGCTATCGATGGTTCGAAAGAACAAAAACAATAACATTAAGGAGCGAGGCTCAAATTGCAAATTAAATTTGGCGAATTAGAAACATCATGAAAATATTGAAGTTGTTGTAAAGGAGTGGAAAGAGTTAGTCGCTGGGCATCGCTGAACTAGACTACATCCGTAAAAGAGAAATGCCACCCACAATTTGTTCTGTCCAATTTAGTTAGTTATTAGTTGTACTACATTTTATTCAAAACCTCCTCAAACATTTCATTAGAATTAAAAAAAAAAATTGTAAAACAAATTTGTAAAAAAATAATTTGTATCAGAATTCATAAATTTGTATAGTTAATATATAAAAAAATATAATATTTTTACTTTTCAAAAAAATTTTAATAAATTATTTAAAACCTTTTTATCATGAAAAAAAAAAGAAAAATTAAACAAGCAAAAACTCTTACTAAACTTTAGCTACAAACTAAGTCATTCATAGTCGATAAAGAATCGATTTATCTGCTTAGTGTTAAATAAAAATTTAGTAACAGCTGAAGTCGCTATAATAAAGTTTCATTAACTTCAAAGACATTCTTACAAGACGCAAGAAAATAAAAGCGATGAAGCAAATTCAACGCGATTATGGAATTTTAGACGATTTTGAGATTATGGGCGACCATGACTTAGTGAAACGGACAAAAATTTACAATAATCTTACTGACCCATTCAAAATGAACGACTGCGACTTTTACTCACGGTACAGATTTGGCAAAGACACATCTCAATACATTATTGATATGCTTGAAATTAATGAAGCGTGGAGCAACTTTCTAATGCAGTCTTTTGTATACATGTATTAGAAACATTTTGGAGCATAAATCGTCCTTTTAGGATGTATGGTTTGGGAGTTATGGCGAAAAATCCAGATATTTTTTCCAGCGTGCTTGTACTGCAAAAAGTGTTCTACAACTCCTAAACTACAAGAGATAGAGCAAAATACATTTCGACAAATAAGTAACCAGCCTTAAGGACAATGCCATAGTGGTCATTTTAGTGCATGAATAGTCCTTTTCTGATATGTAGTTTGGATTTTAGGAGGAATTCATGGCAAAAATACAAAAAAAAGAAAAATTTCATATAAAAGGACATTAGAAATGAACAGGAAATGTAATTTTTAAAATTCTTCCAAGGATGCAGTCTTGTGAACAGTAGCTTAACGAACATTTTGGTGCATAAATCGTCCTTTTATGATGTATGGTTAGGGAGTGATGGCTAAAAAACAAAAAAAAAAACTAGAAAATCACCAAAAATGACGTAGAAAACTAAGATTCTTGAAAAAAAATTTTTTTTTTCTAAAAACGCAGTCTTGTGTATACATGTATTAGAAACATTTTGGAGCATAAATAGTCCAATTAGGATGTATGGTTAAGGAGTTATGGCGAAAAATCCAGATGTTTTTGGCATGCATGTACTCCAAAAAGTGTTCTACAACTCCTAAACTACAAGAGATAGAACAAAATGCATTTCGACAAAGAAGTAACCAGCCTCAAGAACAATACCATGGTGGTCATTTTAGTGCATGAATCGTCCTTTTCTGATATGTAGTTTGGATTTTAGGAGGAATTCATGGCAAATATATAAAAAAAAGAAAAAGTTCATAAAAAAGGACATAAGAAATGAACAAGAAATGTAATTTTTAAAATTCTTCCAAGGACGCAGTCTTGTGAACAGTAGCTTAATGAACATTTTGGTGCATAAATCGTCCTTTTATGATGTATGGTTAGGGAGTTATGGCTAAAAAACAAAAAAAAAAAACTAGAAAATCACCAAAAATGACTTGGAAATCTAAGATTCTTGAAAAAAAAAATTGTTTTCTAAAAATGCAGTCTTGTGTATACATATATTAGAAACATTTTGGAGAATAAATCGTCCTTGTAGGATGTGTGGTTTGGGAGTTATGGCGAAAAATCCAAATGTTTTTGGCCACGTTTCTAAGAACTTGCAAGTGCTATGCACTTTACGTTTTTTAGGAAGAAATGTCCACCAAAGTGACATAGTTAAGGACAAATAAATTTTATTTTAGCCATTAACTTATATTACAACTTTTTAGCTGATTTTCATGGTTTGTCGCAGCCTACTGTAAGCAGAGTTATAAAAAAAAAATACCAAGAGCGATAGCTTTGCATATGCGAACTTTCATAAAATTTTTCAGCTACAAAAAAATGTTAACAAATGACAAACAGGAATGAGTATCTGTCGATATCGGTATTGTGTTATCAAAAAGCTCTCTTCGAAGAATCTGGTTATTAAGAGTCAACACATTTTTTTTTTTAATTACACATTTTTTTTTTGGTAACAAAATTATGTAAACAAAGTATAAAATATGGTGCAATGTTTAAATTTCTGTCAATTTTTTTATTTCAGTTCATTTTTTTCGGCCCACTGTGCCGCTTGGCATTGGTTGCATTGCTTCAGCATTTCTGACAGCACAATTTGTTGCTTCTATTTTGGCGTATGCAGAATATGTGACAGCTTCACACTGACAACCGACGACCGCACACAGAGCTACACTTAGGGAACAGACATAAAATCTAAGCACTCACAAAACATGCATACAAACATGCACACACATGCTCACTCATGACCTCCCTCGCACATGGACACGCACTTTAAACGCACTGCATATCAATCGATTATTAAACGAATGCCTGAGTTAACGAGCAATCGAGTGCAGCAGAAAAGTCAGCATGTTGATTTTTGTGATCGTTGTTGTTGTTGACAGTCCATTCATTTGTCTAGCTTTCTGTCTATCGGTCTCTGTGACTCTCTGGCTTTGTGACTTACCAAAGTTAGCTACTACTAAGCCATAAAAGCGAGCGTAGCATATGCAAAAATTCTGGCCAAGACGCGACAGAAGTAGTGTTGAAAACAAGATTTTCTAAAGCGCAGAGGGTGGTGTTAAGAAAAGCGGTTTTGCATATACATAACTACATACATATGCACGAGTTTCACCACTTCCGGTTTGCAACTGTATGCGTCGCTGTGTGAGTAAACTGAGCTGCTAAACAAGTTTTCTGTTTTCGCTTTGCTACGTTACAGTAACTGAAAGCAACCTCATGGCTGTGGCAGTGAGTAATTGCAATAAGTGTGTGTGACTCTGAGAGTCTGTGTGGGTTTTTGTTTCAGTGGCGTAGCTAGGATCTGCCAAAGTGGGGGATAAAACAAAATTTGATGTTATGTGTCAAAATTGTCATATTTTATTTAAGCGCTTTTAATGCTTGTGCGCTCTAGGCGACTAGAAAAAATGTGAATATTTTTATATGAAGTTAATTGATCTTGCTTTAAACCACTAAATCAAGGCAACGTGACTTTTAAGACAGCTCCTTGAGGATAATAACACAAGAACACAAGAAATTCTCAAATTAAGTACCCAGCGAACGAAAACAACTCTTTTTAATTCTTTTATTTTACTGAATTGAAGTCGAAAAAGCAATTAAAGATATGACTTTAAAATCAGCAAAACGACCAGATAATGTCTCAGTATGTTTTGTACAAAAATATAAAGCACTACTTACTGCTACAATTGCCAATTTTGTCAATGATAGCTTTAGATCTGCAAATTATTCCGAAGAGCTAAAAATCCTGTCAGTACTCTCTATTCATAAAAGCGGTAGCAAAGATTTTCGTTCAAATTAAAGACCTATTACTAAACTATTGTATTAATATTTGATCTCATCCTGTAAAAAGGTTAAATGGATTTATGGCAAATAATAACATAATTAATGTAAACTAATTCGGGTTAACAGAAAATTCAAACACTCCATCTGCTTGTCTAAATTGTACTAAATATATCTACGAAAACCTAAATAAAAAAAGCATGTGGCATTTCTGGAGATTAACTTAATAAAAGCATTCGACTCTCTAAATTTACCAATAACACCGTAGGGACGTCAAAAAGATACACGAAAATGACGAGACATGTGAACTTCTAGTCGTAAAATTAAGTGGCATACTCAGTTTTTCCTAATCAGATCAAAATCTCGCGATTGAAATATAGTAAGTTTAAGACCCATTTTTCTTATTTTTGGACACCAAAAGTTTTTATCAACTCCGATTTTTAGAGTTGAATCCTCTTATGAAAAAACTCTTATATGAGTACAAAAATTTTAAGACCTTTTTTAAAGGTTTTACGAAATATTAAAATTTGGTAATAAAAAATTTGGTATGAAGAAAAGAGCGAAATTGCCTAACTTTTGAAAAATCATAGATTCAACAAGGCTAGCTCAATTTTTATGTTTGAAATATTTTTAGAAAGACATTAAGAAAAAAAGTGTTGATACACGCTCAGAAATCTTGGAATTAATTTGAAGCCAAGCGTTGGAATCATGCATTTTTTAATATATATTTTGATTAAAACTTATACTTTCAAGTATATTAAAAAATTGATTTAATGTTATCTGTATTAAAGTATAATAAAAATTGTATTATATACAAGTTTGAATACAAATTGTCTTAAAATATAACACAAATATCTATCAAGGCTCTGTCAAATTGTCATTCTGATTCTGAAATCTGACATTGTCAAAATAAAACCTAAAGAAATAGTTTTTGTTAACGAAAAACCGTATGTTATAAAAAAAACTTTAAACGAATAAATATTTTGTTATTGGTTGACCAAATATTTTCTTTTTATTTCACTTGGAATTTTAAAAGTAAGTAAACATATAAAAGATTTATAGCTTTATTCCATAAATGTTCCATAAATTTATTCCATAAATGTTGATTTTTCCTTTCACCTTTTCAGGACAATTTGTATTACTATTTAATACAATTTGTATTAATATTTAATAAATTTTTTTTATTCGTATTACTTTTTAATAACTGAAGTATAACACTTGATTATAAATGTATTAAAATATAAACCAGAAAAGTATTATTTTAAACTTAGTTTCTATTTCAATTCTGTATTAGAATTTAGTATTATGGGATTAGAATTCAATTTTAATATTTGACATATATTAGATTCTAATGCAATTCTGGTGTGGTCATATATACAATACAGTTTTCATTAGAATTTAATCCAAGATTTCTGAGCGTGTAAATACGGGTCCGCCATATAACGTTTTTTTTTTAAATAGTGCTTATTTCGTGAATCGTAACACTTAGCTCATGTCTAATTTGACAGATAATTAGTTTTATCCTTCCGCTGAACGAATATGGTTGTGTATACGCTTGAACAACACTGGAAAATATTGCGACATTACTTTGAAAATCATGATGCCGATTTTGCCAAAAAATCATCTTTTCAGATGAAGCTCATTTTGATCTTGGCGGGTATGTAAACAAGCAAAATTGTCGCATTTGGTTCATAGAAAACCCGCACGTATACATTGAAAAGTCGCTGCACACAAAACGAGTCACTGTTTGCTGCGGATTTTGGTCCAGAGGCATAATTGGGCCATTTTTCTTCGAAAATGACCAAGGAATGGCCGTTACAGTCAATGGCGATCGTTATCGGGCCATGTTGAAGGAATTTTTGTTCACAAAAATTGAAGAGGAGGATATTGGCAACATTTGGTTTCAGCAGGACGGCGCTACGTGCCACACAGCCGAAGCTACACTCGATGTTTTGCGCCCTGTTTTTGAAGATCGCATTATCAGCCGCAGAGCTGAAGTCATTTGGCCACCTCGGAGCTGCGATTTGACACCGTTGGACTATTATTTGTGGGGTGCCCTCAAAGATAAGTGTTACGTCGACAAGCCAGAGACAATTGACGCTTTAAAGGACAATATTCGTGAAGCCATTGGTGAAATACAGCTGCACACAATCGATAATGTGCTTAAAAATTGGGCCGATCGTGTAGTCACTGCATGGCCAGCCGAGGCAGCCATTTGAATAAAATTATTTTCCATTATTAACCGGAAGAATTGTATTTTCAAATAAAAAAGAAATTTGAAAAAATATCCAGTAGTTTTTTTTATAGAATTTTCAAAAAAAAAAGTTATTTGGCGGACCCTGTATATAATTTTTTTTTTTTAATTTTTTAACTTTTTGAATTTAAATATTTTGAAATATCAAAAATCTGAATATCTGGAGATTTTGACCTGATTGGGAAGAACTGAGTATGCCACTAGATTCTAAGAATGAAAATTAAGTTCACGCTGAGATCAATTCAAATTTTTCAAGTTTTCCGGTTGAGGCTGTAAACAAGACTACTTGCGTATCTCGACTTAAAAACTTCTTTTTATTCTTTAGTTTGACAGAATCTCCAAAGCTTTCGGGTAATATAATATTAATATGCCGTTGACACAAGGATCTTAACTTGCTGCTTCTTTATTTTCGTTATAATTAATTGTAATTTTTCGTTATATTTAAATGTAAATTTACTTTAAAATTAAAAACTATCCCAGATTTTTATGCCGATGATGGAAAATTTATATATTCAACGGACTATAAGAGCTTATATCTAAAATTCAACTAGACTTCAATACAATCTCAAAATGGTGTTACTAGTAATTTTTTGCTTTAGTAATTTGTAGCAGTGATAATTTTTATTTATGTAAAATTTTTTAAAAAATCTTTATAATTGCGCAGTGAAAGCAAAATATTTTTGCAGAACAATTTATGTAAAAAAAAAATAATAATTGCATATTTTAAGATTTAAATAATAGCTTAATTTCATACACAAAAGGTTGATATAACCCCTTTATCTCTCCTCGTAGCTACGCCCCCAGTTTGTTTATATGTATGTAAGCTATGTTGTGTGCAGTAATCATTTGAACTTTGCTCGCTCAATGCAATTTATTGTTGTTACTTCCTGCTGCACTTAAAAAACGTATTTGATATGAGCAAAAGTATCGATTTTTAAAGTTGGACAAATCGATTAATAATGATGTTGAAGATTAAATTGAAGTTGATAGAAGCATCAAAGAGTGATAATTTTTAACACAATATCATGAAACTTTAATTATATCTTAATATAAAGCTAAAATATGCACAAAAATTTCGACGTTGCAAACTATGTTCAACGACAATGTAAAAACAATTAAGTTAAAATTTAAAAGAAAACTCATTCAAATAGAATATTGAGGGCTAATGCTTGTGGCCTTAAAGAAAGTTGACATGTCGCTTGCAGCGCTGCTGCGAAAAACGCGTTCATAGTTTTTATTTAAGTTCCAGGCAGTCTAACTGAGGATACTAAAGAGGCTATAACTTTCAAAATAATTTGAATTTCAAAAAATTCTTTTAAAGAGATATTCTTGAATATATAAACAATCGAAAAATTAAAAATTTTTTATTTTATTTTTTCAGTTTTCTCCTCTAGAATACTGCCTTAACCCTCCGTTACTAACGCAGGGTGGATTACACCCATAAGTTATGAAATATGGAAAAAA
The DNA here is from genome assembly GCA_963920525.1 of Dichetophora obliterata. Classification (NCBI taxonomy): domain Eukaryota; kingdom Metazoa; phylum Arthropoda; class Insecta; order Diptera; family Sciomyzidae; genus Dichetophora; species Dichetophora obliterata. The sequence continues at coordinate 14,834,944 of OY986438.1, read as the reverse complement.
TTTATTGATAGTTTAATGGTGCGAACATTATATCAAATGTAATCTCTTTTTGTATATTTTTCTATATTTTAAAACAAAATTTAGTACTGTTTCTTAAACTAAATTATTAAAATTACTCATTTCAAAAATTGTCTGGGTGTTTTACACCCACGTTAGTAACGGAGGAACAAGAATTTGGGGTGGTTTACATCCACGTTAGTAATCATATTATTTTATTTACGTAAGTAAAATAAAAGAGGTTTTAAATAAAAAAAAACTTTCCTGAGCAACACAGGAAATTCAAATTAAAGATTTAAACCTTTGCTCGACTTAAACAGCTTCGACGGTCTCATCACGTTATATAAATCAATAGAAAAAATATTTAAGAATGGGGACGTGTTTGAGCTTGCAAGATCTCATCTCATCTTTCTCAACACTGTGAATTTAGATTTAGCCTAGTGGAAATGGTCGAATTTCTCGTTGTAATTTTAACGGAACATTTAATATTGTTCTTTTGTATTTGACTAGCCATTTGAAAACAAATTTGGACATTTAAACAGGGTTTTTGTCATAATATGCAATTATTGCATCATTCAATTACTTTTGTTATGGTCCAATTAGACATGGCTTGACAAGTGTAACATAGAAATCTGTTTAAAGGAATTTACGTGTATCTGATTATACACCACATGGCAATGCATGGCAATGCTCAGATAAAAACAGAAATGCATCTCTAGATAGATAAACATTCCACTACATTCAACATAGAAGTTCTACTTAATTTTGATTTCAGCGTATTCTTTAATGCATTTGACGATTTGGCAAAACAAATGTGAAATTGTGTAATTATTTGACCAAGAATTCCTTTGATTGTTTTATTTTGACCATGTGACTAAGTTTTGCATAATCGACATTTATTCTATGTGCTAGTCGCTTATCTACGATGCTTGCGCTGCTGTGCCATGAGAGGCTAATGTTTCAATTATAACGAATAATAAGAGGTCATTATTTTAAAAAATTTCCATTGCAAAAAAAAACTTGTTTAGATAATTTTTTTTTTCATACATCTTCTAGCTTTTTGAATTGGCCCTTTCGAAGAACGTGGCAAATAATTTGACCTCGGAATGTGAAATTAATCAAACCATTATGATATTTTTTTTTTATTTTAGTTTTCTTATTAACGTTATTTTGATATATTTTTATTAAAATGAAATATTAATTAAACTGGACGAATTTTATGTTTAACAGAATAATAAAATATACGAAATTAATAAAAGCAGAACCGTTTTACTGTTTTAGAGTTAGTTTTTACAAATTCATGAATAAAAATTTATGGGTGGATTACACCCAGGTTAGTAATGACATTACTCCGAATAGCGTTAGTAACGGAGGGTTAATTAAGTCCTAAATACTGCCCGATCTACAAATTTTGGTGACAAGGGTTTGAATCACGAGGTTGCTGTTTTTTTTTAGTCATTTCTTAAAATTTTTTTACTACTGAAAGACAAGAATTTTTTTTGTTAAGAAATAAAGAGAAAGTAAGTAAAACATATGAAGATGCAAAAATAAATTCAAGAATGCTATCTTTTACTTCATTCTGCCGATTCAGCTCTCTGTAAAAAACTTTGGTTATATTCCAAATACCTTGGAATTAGGAATTGGTAATGGGTCCTCTCAATTCCTCTGGAATGTAATTGGAAAAAATCGTCAATTCCAATACAGGAATTGGTAATTGAACACTTTAATTCTTCAGGAATGGAATTGCAAAAAAATCGTCAATTCCGTTACAGGAATTGTAATTGGTAAGTGAACACCTCAATTCCTCAGAAATAAAATTGCAAAAAAATCGTCCATTCCATTGCAGGAATTGTAATAGGTAATGGAACACATCAATTCCTTGGAATGGAATATTGGAAAAAATGGTTGATTCCATTACAACAATTGTAACTGGTAAGTGAACACTTCAATTCCTCAAATATGGAATGTGAAAAAATAGTCAATTCTATTACAGAAATTGTAATTTGAAGTTAAAATTTCAATTACCTTTTCATTAACTCATTTATTATATATTAGAAAACTTTATTTGACTACCACTGTTAGTTGGTTAGTGAAATATTTACAAATAAAAGTATTATAGAAAATATATTTTTTTATTTTTTAATTTAATACCTCATTTTGAGTTAAAACAATATATGATTATAGTATGATTAAAGAATAGCGACAACTCTTTTTTTTAATATTTTTTGTTGGATTATATTGATTTTGGCCTTCTATTCCATTTTTCCAACTTTGGAGGCCTATAACTTCTAAACCAATAGCTAGCTGCCTGTAATTTTTCCAAGATTTGGATTAAGGAATCCAAAATGCATATGATTTCCAAAAAAAAAAAACGACAAATAAAAAATTAGAGTTGTCGCTATTCTTGAAATGTTCCCAAAATATAAAGCTGCTACACTACTTGGTTCAATCCCGCCGACTTTTTGCAAGGTGCTTGGTACACAACATTATTAATCTAAAAAATTTCATTAATCTACTAACAAAGCGATGTTGTCCAATTCTATTCCTAAGGAATTGAGGTTATCAGTGACCAATTATAATTCCCGTAATATTTTTTCCGAGGAATTGAGGTGTTCAATTACCAATTTCAATTCCTGAAATGGAATTGACGATTTTTTCCAATTACATTGAGATATTCAATTACCAATTACAATTCCTGTAATGTAGTTGAGAAGTTTTTCTTATTACATTCCTAAGGAATTGAGATGTACAATTAGCAATTCCAAGGAATTGGAATTAAATTAAAAAGGAATCATTACAACCCAGCTCCAAGATGTATAACACAAAATACATATTGTCCTGAAAAGGTGAAAGGAAAAATCAACATATATGGAATAAATTTATGGAACATTTATGGAATAAAGCTATAAATCTTTCATATGTTTACTTACTTTTAAAATTCCAAGTGAAATAAAAAGAAAATATTTGGTCAACCAATAACAAAATATTTATTCGTTTAAAGTTTCTTTTATAACATACGGTTTTTCGTTAACAAAAACTACTTCTTTAGGTTTTATTTTGACAATGTTAGATTTCAGAATCAGAATGACAATTTGACAGATGCTTGATAGATATTTGTATTTTATTTTAAGACAATTTGTGTTATAACTTGTATATAATACAATTTTTATTATACTTTAATACAGATAACATTAAATCAATTTTTTAATATACTTGAAAGTATAAGTTTTAATCAAAAATATATTGAAAAATGCATGATTCCAACGCTTGGCTTAAAATTAATTCCAAGATTTCTGAGCGTGTATGCAAACATCAACAAAAAATATCACAAAAAATTTTTAAAAAATAACATAAAAATATGACATAAAATAGCTTGTAAGAAACGACTAGAATTAATTCTTTTAAAATTTATATACTTATAAAAATGTTTTACTTTTTTTAAAAAACCAACAACATTTAAGAGATATTTTATAGGTTTTTTGATAAAATATAATAGGGAATTAACTTCGACTGGACCGAAGTTATGATACCCCACATCCGTATATTCGAAGATGTCAATGTTGTATTATTTTGTTGACGCTACTTTTATGGGTCGTTGTTTATCCAAATATTTTAAATTTTAACTCTACAAAGAGTATATACTAATTATCAAAGCATATGAGTTCAAGTTAAACCCATTATTTTTTGGAATTTATGAAGGTTTACTATTATATTTATGACGTTACTTTGTAGGGAGGAAAGCTTAGTTTTTAGTTTGTTTTTACGAAATTCCAAACAACGAGTACATAATTAAGATTTAGATTAAGAAGAACATATTTACAAAATTAATTTTTATGAAATGTGAGGAGATTTTACCTTTTGCTTATAGTTACTTTGTATGGGAGGTAGAAGAGATTTTCATTCGATACCTACTAATTTCATACTCACAGTACATATTTGGGGTTAAGATTTAGCTTGCAAATGTGCAAAATTTACATCATTCAATTAATTTTTGTGGAATTTAAAGAGATTTGACCGTTTTTGGAAAGTCACTTTGTATAAGAGGTAGGCGTGGTTTTCATAAGATTTTGACAAATTGGAAATATGTGATGAATATTTCACCACAAAGTATGTGTGCAAAATTTCAAGTCAATGTATTTATTTTTCTGGCAGTTGATAAAATCCTTTTTGCGAAAATTACTTTGTATGGGAGGTAGACGGGGTTTTCATCCGATTTTGCTCAATCTCGAACTTGATCTTAGTTTTTTTAATATAGCCAATAGCAATAGCTTCGAAATTGCGGTTGTAGTTGCACCGGCAGACAGACAGACGGACAGGACTAAACCAACTCAGCAGGTGAGTTGATCAAATATATAGGTACATACTTTTCTATACCTACCACGCCTCTTTATTAGGGTTACAAACGGAGTCAAAAAGTTAATATAGCCTTACGCAGTACCCGTGGGTACATAAAAAAAGTTAACTTCTTGTAATCACTTCTTGTGATCGTAAATTAGTTGATCAAATCAGTCAAAGTGAATGTCAAAAAAGGGAATCAGAAAAAGTATATTTGCCAACTGAGGTTTTTAATGCAATGGGTATGTTCAGACATAAATAAACTTAACAAAAGTTTCTAAGTATATTAATACGGAAAATTTTTAAATTTGCTATGATTTTTAAAATAATTTAGAAATAAAAGAAAAATTAAATTAATTCCCCCCAAAAAGTGAACTCATTCCCCCACTCCCCCATCAAGTCAAAATTCCACCCAAATGGCGGAGTTCTCCCCGAGTTGGCAAGTCTGATAACAGCATTCAAATTCTCAAACATGTATTTAGCAAATCTTTATATTAGTATATCAAGCAATGCTATGTTAAATTCTTATGTTAAATGCAAGATAAGAGATGACAAACTAATACTTAACAGTATATTTCAACAGTAACTTAACAGTAAAACTTCCTTTCAACATGTTTAAGTGGGTGGGTAAGACTTCCCGGAGTAGCAGCTATAATAAAACGAGGCGTAAGAAACTTGGCTTAAAAAATTTGAATGTTTAACCTTCATCTGTCCTCGTGGGGTACGTACATACCCCACTTTCTTTCTCGTTTTGATTTGTTTGGAATTTTTTCAAGTTTTCCGGATTTTTTATGAACGCTGATCTTTATTTTTTTTCAACTTGGACTATTCTACAGTTTAAAGTGGTATCTAAAGATGATCTCTGAATTTTTTTGAGACAAAATAATCTATATTTAAATTTTTACAAAGATTTTCATCACTGAGGTTAGTATGTACCCCATGAGTCCCGGTATGTTACTCAGGATGAGCATGTCAGGTGAAGGTTAAGAATCTATCGATAAGAAATCTGTCAGCCCAGCAAATCCACAAAACGAAGCTGAAGCAGCTTGCCTATGTTTAAAAAATTTAAAAAAATCTGTCCATAAGAACTCAGTATTTTTTTTTAATTTGATCCTAGAAAATCCACGATTCGAGGGTAAGAAATTTCGTGTCAAAAACGTGAGTTTTAATAAGTTGTATGATGGTCTTTTGTAAAAAAGTTCGCCTTTGCTATTTGTATTCGCATATCGGATATTAATTTTTTTCGAACATTTTAAAAACCAGATAACCGGATACTTACAAATGTCGAATCATTAAATACCTTATGATTAATATAAAACCGGTTTAAATATAATGAATTTGTATTGTTGTTCATAAAATTGTTCGCTTTTTAACTGGAAGAGTTTCGAATGTTTATCGAAAGTTATCGATTTCCGCAGCTGTCACAAATGAAACCACCGACACTTTAACCACTCGCCAAACCTCAAAATATTTGCGCCCCTTCCGCCCTACCCCCTACCACACATTCCAACCACAATTGCTGGCGACAATTTAGGAGTTAACAAATTTTCCTCACGCACCACTAAGAAAATAAAAAAAATAAGCAACTCGACCATAAAGTGTGAGTAAAACTACAGAATCCAGACATCCGAAGGGTGCTAGTCATGGCATGGTTCCCTGCTGCAGTTTCTTTAAATGCCACACAACGACGTTGAAGATGATTGCATGGATTCCTATGCAGTTTTCACACATTGCAGCAAGGCGCAACATGATGATGACGATGATGATGATGTTGATGTCGTGTACATGGCGTCGAAGGCGTCACTATAAATAGAAAATCATCAAAATTGGTAAATATAGAAAATAGTTCGTCTGGCTGCAGATGCTGCTGTTCCAGAGTAGCGAATAGTTTTAAGTGGCGTTCTGTCAATGTCGCTATGGTTGTTGTTGTTGTTGTTTTGGCTGTTGTCACCACCAGCACTTTGGGGAGCTAACGTCAACATTTTCCACCACCATTACGCCACCAGCGTGGCCTCATAATTCGATTAACACCTTTGCGGACCTCGAATACCAGTTAATTGGTTATCACTCGACAATCTTCCGCAGCTTCAACGAACAACGACAACCTAAGGCAACTAGCTGTCTGTGCTGTATCTGCAGCAAAGCAGCCATGTGTGTGTATGTGTGTGTGAGTTTAAAAAGATACAAATACTTGGTAGCGACATGCATGGCTTCACTCTCAAACGTACACAGCTTCAATTCATACGCGATTGAATGCATTTTAAGTGCTGAAATCTTTATTGATCGATCGATGCATGCGCGCGCGCCCTTCTACGCCAGTTCCGGTTGCATTCACTGTGTCTTCTTCTTCTCGTATTGTTCGAATTTGATTATTTTATTTTTATTATGGTTGTTGCTTTTCTCGAAACAAATACATCTTTCAATTAGTGCCTGCATCTGGAGTTGAGTGCCGTCGTGGCATGGTTTGATGACAGCTGCCTTTTCTTTTAGTTTTGTGATGAAGAAACGGGGGCGTGTGCTCCCAATCCAATTTTAATTGCCCAACCTTTGTCACATCTTTCAGTTTGAACTCAATTGAATTTAAACTCTGCCTGTTGTTTTTAATTTCTAAACTATGTGGCAACGCCTGCTAAAGCAGTGCAAACCCTGTAGCGGGGTTCAAGAAGTTGCCAGAACAAAGTATTCTTATTTGAATGCTGTCAGTTGCCAGCTTTCGAAATTCTGAACGCTATGCGGGATCGACAGTTTTATTTAAGCTACAAAAACGATTGCGCTGTGGAAACATCTTGTCAAGAGTTTTCAATTAAAACAAAAATCGAAAGACAACAAAAGATTTAATAAACCGAAAATAGTTTATTTTTTATCAATCGACGATTTTACTATCCAGATATCGTGCTTTATCAAATGAGGTTATTTCAAAACAACAATGTTTTAGTTTTGAAGCGAAATAAACCTGGTTTTGTTGATATATTGGACAACAATTGAAACAATTGACATAATTTTTCGACAGATTTTCTTGTTGGTATCTTCTGCACAGCGAATCAGCAGCTGTTTAACATTCACAGCGGCATTAGCATGCGTGCGTGAGTCAGTTGCTAGGATTTTGTCCTTATGATACGGAGGCCGTAGGTCAAAGTTTTTATCAAATAATCTTATATTCTGATAACCAGTTCTCGGATTTTGATGACCTAAAAAACTGCAAAAATGACCTAAAAAATGACAAAAATGGCCGAAAAACTGCAAAAAATGACCTACAAACTGACAAAAATTTCCTAAAAAACGCAAACAATTGAATAAAAAAATAAACAAAAAAATTTGCCTTAAAAATAAAACATTACTAAATTAAAATTTATTTTATACTAGCATATCCTGAGTTTTTATCTAAGCCATAGTACTCTGTTCAGTTTCATGTGAAATTCCACTCAAATCTCCATACAAAAACTGACAGCTTGTGTCAACAAACAACCGTGTAAATTTTCACAACATGTTCGTCAGAACAGTACTCTGTTCCGCTGCGAAAAATTATCGCAACATGTTTCTGAGCAACATTTTTTCACGACAATTTAGGCCCCTATTATGTATTACAACTCAACTTAAGTTGACTAGATTCAACTAATTTTTTTTCTCATAATTTATTACATACATTCCAGTTGAACTATGTTGTTTGAAAATTCTTAAAAGATTAAGGCAAACTACATGGTTCAACTAAAATAAATGTAATACGTTATATGAAAAAAATTTAGTTGAATCTAGTCAACTTAAGTTGAGTTATTTTACATAATAGGGGCCTTAATTGTACTGCATATTTATTATGAAGTGAAAAGAGAGAGATCATATGAAATCTTCCAACTTATTCCCTGAGTCTCTCTGAGAAACGTTGCCATAGGAACTCCTCGCAACAAATTTTAAGTCATAAATTTCACGCAACAAATAAATAGATGTTGCCAGCTTAATTTCACGCAAACGAAGAGAGTACTAGGCTTAAAGGAATATGTATAAAAATTTGCATTTCGACATTTTTTAGTACAAAAAAAAAAACAAAACAAAATATTTAAAAATTACACTAAAATGACTTAAAAAACTGAATAATGCTCTAGAAATTAAAAACGACTAAAAATGACAATAAAATAACTTAAAAATCTCTAAAATGGTACAAAAGATGTTCTAAATCTAGTAAAAATGGCCTGAAAACTAAAAACGACAAAAAATGACAAAAAATGTCCTAAAAACTTTTCATATTTTGAATTAAGGAAACATAAATGGACGTTTTAAATAAGCAGGAAATGTCTTAGAAGCAGCAGAAAAAAGATGACATGTCATCGAAATCCTAGCCTTGCTAATGACTAATAATTTGTTGGACTTGACATAATATTGTTTACACGTAGCGGTGGCGGCCGTAGCCTAGTGGGTAGAGTGCGTGGCCCCTAAGTTAAGGAGCCGCGGTAGCCCGGGTTTAATTCCAGCTCAGACAGAAAGTTTTTCAATTGAATTAATTTTCAGTTCGGTCGTCACCTCTCTGCAGACAATGGCAAACCTCAGAGAGTAAAAATTGCCATGTAAAGTTTCTTGAGAACATAACCCGTTCGGAGTCGGCATAAAAACACGTTGGTCCAGTTCTCGATAATTTGTGATCAAACATTTAATAACACGCACAACACAATTGATCAATAGAAGCTAGGTCAAAGTCCTTTCAAGGGCTGAAATGGCCAGTTTATTTTTTATTTTTTTTATTTACACAGAGCTGAGTTGGCAGAATCGATTTAAACAGATGACTTTTCAGCATTTATTTTTATATCTTCACATGTTGTGCTTGCTTTCTGTGTGCAATGTCAAATTTGTTAGTTTATTGAGGTAGTTGTAAAATTTTGAAATGATTTTTGAAACGGTCTGATTTCTCTTTAAGTTAATGAAATTTTTTTAAATTTATTACTCTTAGTTTCTTTATATTTTTTCCTTTTACTTTAATTGAAATACTTGTTTTAAGCTAAGATCTTTATATTTCAAATTTAGTTTGTAAAAGGAAACATTCAAAAACTTTCCCAACAACAGCGAAATTTCTTAAAACATTTTTCGGCACAAGTTAAAATACTGAAAGCTAGTCAAAATATATAAATTTAACAACTAAATAATAATTAATACCGTGTAATAGATAAATTGATAATTGTTACTTTCAATTAAAAAAAAAACTTTATTTAAAACTTAGAATGAAATAATATTAGACTGGGACGAAGTTGAAATACGTACACACTGCAATGTTTGTCTAAATTTGAAGTTATAAATGTTTCATTATTATAAAGACGTCACTTTGCTTGGGAGAAGGAAGATGTGTTTTCCATTCGATCGTTGCAAATTTAAGCTTAAAAGTTCATTTTGAATGAATTAAATTGTGAGCTTTAGATCAAGTAAGTTTTTAAAGAAGGCAACAAAAACAACAACAACTCTGTATAGAGTCAATCACTTAGCTGACTATACAGTCTGTTTCGGAAATCGCTACATTTTCCTCTTCAGTAGTCTTTGAGCAATTAAGCTGTGATCAACTCACTGTTTAAACTAGTATATGAGTGCGCAGATTTTGGAATTCATTCTTTTGAATTGTATGGCTGCTAATCATATGACACTTCAAAGCAGGAGGTCATTTTAGATCACTCTATCAAGGTTGCCATCTGTTCTAGTTGCTTCTTTTATTTATTTCAATATTCATTGGTGTTCGATAGTTTGTCGAAATGCACCATAGAAATGAAACAAGTTTTTTTGCTTCGCCAAAAGCTAGTGTTCTAACTGAAAGTTGGCTATTTTCACAACCAAATGTTCATTTTGAATGTTAAACCTTATGTCTAAATAAAATAAATTCATAATATTACTTTTATAATAAAAACATAATATTGATGACGTCACGTTGTGAAATTTATTAAGGTTTTGCTATATTAATGCCGTAATTTTGTTTAAAAGTGGGCGGAGTCTTCATTTGATTTTTCCAAATTTCAAACTCAGAGCACGTATTTACTTTCAAAGTATGTGTCTAAAATTTTAATTCATTTGAGTTATTTTATTTGTATATATTAATACAGGCATGGTGTTTATTTTATTTTGCCAAAAAAAAACTCTTCAGCACGTATTTGTGATCAAAGCTCATGTGCAAAATTTTAAGTCATTAGAGTTATTTTTGTGTAGTTTTTCAGATAAAAAAGGATAAAGAAATTTACAGTTTTCAAAGAATCACTATGGTTAGAAATTAGGCTTGATTTTTGTTTGATTTTGCTAAATTTTAAACACAAGGTGCGTCTTTGCGTAAAAAAATTGCTAGTCACTTCAAATAGTCAAAATTCAAATAGTCAGTTTGTGCAAGAGGTAGGTGTGGTTTTCATCCGAATTGGCTTATTTTCAAATTTCATCATTAGATATTTCATTTTGTTTTTATATCACATTTCTTTTCACTTATATTTAAGGATTATTCTCTTTGTTTCTTCAATAAAGCAATACCTTGTCCTTTCAGCAGTTAAAAAAGTAAAACAACACGACATACAAAATTAAAAATTAAACGCGTGATTCGAACCCTTGACGCCGAAATTCGTAGTTTGTAGCACCAACTATTCCCAAATGTAGTCAGTCTCAATTAATTCAATAAATTCCTGAACAACAACCCAAATTAATGTTAAAAAAAGTTGCGCCAATAACTTTAAGCTGAGAAATTTTACTTGTTTTTAATAATTTTTATTTGAGATCAAAGCAAATTAAGTGCAAATTTTTGAGTAATTAAAAAAATATTTATGGAATTTTACGAGACATACCGTTTTAAAATAGTCATTTTGTATAAGAGGTAGATGTGGTTTTCATCTGGATTGGCTTATTTTCAAATCTAATCGTTAACACGGTTAAAAAACTTGGACTAAATTTTAAACTTTTTTGGATTACATATAGGACAAGGCTAAAAAAATATTACTTTTTAATCCAAGGAAAAGTTTAAAATTTTTCAAACCAAAAAAGATTAGTTTTCAATCCGCAAAAATTTTAAAAAAGCAATATAAATAATATATAAACTTAAAATAAAAAAAAACTATTCTGACCAGCTTCTGATTTGAACACATTTACACTGTTGTGCTGGTTCAATACTTTATCCACTAGTCCAACTCAGTGGTTAGCATAGTTTCGCTTATATTGCATCATTACGAATGCAAGTAAGTTATTTCAGGAACGTTGGTTTGGTTTGAAATTAAACTAATGTTTGGATTAAAAAATAGTACTTTTTGAATTAAAAATTCCTTTAAACCAAAGTGTGAATTAAACAGCAGTCCAACATTTTAACCAAGTAGTTAAAAAAGTAAGACAATACGACATGAAAAATGAAAAATCAATCCCGTGATTCGAACCCTTAATGCCGAAATTCGTAGTTCGTAGCACCAACTATTCCCAATTGTAGTCAGTCTCAATTAATTCAATAAATTCCTGAACAAAAACCCAAGTTTATGTTATAGAAGTAGCGACAATCCCTTTGAGCTGAGAAATTTCACATTCTTTTAATAGAATTTCGTAACCATAAACCGAATCTGTTTCGCAACTTAAAGAATCTAAATGTTGTGCTTGAAAGTTACCACCAAAAAATGAACTGAGCGCTTTTAAAACACATAAAGGCATACACGGTTTAGGACCAGCGAAGACCGGGTTTTATATGTATTTTCGCGCACTGACTTCAAATCCGCAGTTTTTTCCCTCTATCAGGCCGAGTTTAGGAGTTATAGACAAAATTAAAAAACCATTTAATTTTCTGATAGCGGGACTATATCCTTTTTACGCATAGCCGATTTGAATGGTCTTTAAGAGGGTTGATTAAAAAAATACTAGGCCTTACTATAACTGTTTACAAAAATTCATTGTCTTTTGTAGTTTGAAAGATACCAGTCTTCAAAATTCAAAAATGTTAAAATTGTTAAACTTTTTTCATGTTTGCAACCCTGTAACTTCTTCCTTCCATTTGTTTTCAAAAACTTTCTTTTGTCAGAAAAGTTTCTTTTTTCTTTCTTATTAGCTTTAACAAACTGTTTATTTTCTGTCCATATCTTTGACAGCTATGTCTATAAGCTGAGTTATTTCCAAAAATCTGAATTTTCAGCTGCTTGAAATTTTTATAAAAATTATTTACCTTAGGTAAGGTAAGGTAAGGTAAGGTAAGGTAAGGTAAGGTAAGGTAAGGTAAGGTAAGGTAAGGTAAGGTAAGGTAAGGTAAGGTAAGGTAAGGTAAGGTAAGGTAAGGTAAGGTAAGGTAAGGTAAGGTAAGGTAAGGTAAGGTAAGGTAAGGTAAGGTAAGGTAAGGTAAGGTAAGGTAAGGTAAGGTAAGGTAAGGTAAGGTAAGGTAAGGTAAGGTAAGGTAAGGTAAGGTAAGGTAAGGTAAGGTAAGGTAAGGTAAGGTAAGGAAAGGAAAGGAAAGGAAAGGTAAGGTAAGGTAAGGTAAGGTAAGGTAAGGTAAGGTAAGGTAAGGTAAGGTAAGGTAAGGTAAGGTAAGGTAAGGTAAGGTAAGGTAAGTTAAGTTAAGTTAAGGTAAGGTAAGTTAAGGTAAGGTAAGGTAAGGTAAGGTAAGGTAAGGTAAGGTAAGGTAAGGTAAGGTAAGGTAGGGTAAGGTAAGGTAGGGTAAGGTAAGGCAAGGCAAGGCAAGGCAAGGCAAGGCAAGGCAAGGTAAGGTAAGGTAAGGTAAGGTAAGGTAAGATAAGGTAAGGTAAGGCAAGGTGAGGTAAGGTGAGGAAGGGTAAGGTGAGGAAGGGTAAGGTGAGGAAGGGTAAGGTAAGGTAAGGTAAGGTAAGGTAAGGTAAGGTAAGGTAAGGTAAGGTAAGGTAAGGTAAGGTACGGTGAGGTAAGGTAAGGTAAGGTAAGGTAAGGTAAGGTCAGGCAAGGCAAGACAAGGCAAGGTAAGGTCAGGCAAGGCAAGACAAGGCAAGACAAGGCAAGGTAAGGTAAGGCAAGGCAAGGCAAGGTAAGGTAAGGTAAGGTAAGGTAAGGTAAGGTAAGGTAAGGTAAGGTAAGGTAAGGTAAGGTAAGGTAAGGTAAGGTAAGGTAAGGTAAGGTAAGGTTAAGTAGGGTAGGGTAGGGTAGGGTAGGGTAGGGTACGGTAGTGTAGTGTAGTGTAGAATAAAGAAGGGTAGGGTTAGGTAAGGAAAAGAAGGGTACGGTGGGGCAAAAAATAATTTTATTAATTTTAACACAAAATTTATCCCATTTATATACAGTAGTTTTCCGATTTAATGAACATTTTATTTTACGAAAACCTCAAATAACGAACAAGCAAATTGTTTCCATTGAGTACTTTATATAACGAATAAAAGAAATTTAGTTGTACTCAGTTTAACGATTAAAATACAAAATCAGAGATTTTTTTAGCAGAATTAGGCGTAGTAAAAACAGAAAACATCCATAAACGAACAGTTTTGTAGACAATTTGTTTTATGTGTTGTCGTTTTTTGTCCGTTTATTGTCTCTAATCGAAGTATATCACTTGTAATCTATAAAAAATGTTGAACTTTACATCCTATGGGTCAAACAAATTACATTCATAGTACTAAAATAAACATTTTATAATCTCATTAAAAATTTAATTTACTATGTTCCTTTTTTTACGTTCGTATCACTTTAAGTTTTTATTTCAATAAAATAATTTTGTAAAATACTACTTCCAACCATTTTAATATAAAATTAGTCCATTTTCTTTTAGTACTCGGATTAGCGAAAAAAATCGATTTAACGAATTGGCCAGACAATCATTGTGTTCATTAAATCGGAAAACTACTGTATATGTATTTAGATTCAGAAAATAACATACACTTTTCCAAAATAATGTTTTTGATACTATATTATAGGCTTTTTGATCTGGCGTTACGTTACTTAAATTTCCATTGCAGTTTAATTGGGTAATTAAGTAACTAGGTAGTTAAGTTATTATATAATTTAGTAATTAAAAAACAAATTCAGTATATTATTCTTTCCTTGTCTCAACCATTTTTTCATTATCTTTATCCAATGCCTTCCATTTTACTAAAACAAAAAGTTTACAAAACATTTACTATACATTTACGAAAAAGAAAAACTGCATTTGTGAAACAGTGCAGACGATTTGATCATCCTGGCAAATGAATTTATGTATACATTGCTTACATTAATAAAATGAAAATGTTTCTTTTAGATAAAATTATCAAATATTAATGCCCCTATTATGTATTACAACTCAACTAAAGTTGACTAGATTCAACTAATTTTTTTTCTCATAATTTATTACATACATTCCAGTTGAACTATGTTGTTTGAAAATTCTTAAAAGATTAAGGCAAATTACATGGTTCAACTAAAATAAATGTAATACGTTATATGAAAAAAATTTAGTTGAATCTAGTCAACTTAAGTTGAGTTATTTTACATAATAGGGGCCTAAGTTTTTAATAAATTTTAGTTTTTTGGTCACGGTAGACTATTCTGTGCAAATGCCCATATGGTACCACAATAGTAGATACAGAAAAGCTGACACAGCTTTTGCAAGCTTAGTTTTTTTTTTGTTTTTTTTTCTATAATAAACAAAGTATAAATACTGAAACACCAAAACCTTATTCTCTGTTCCTTTTTGAAAACCTCAGTTTCGAAACCCTTAAAAAACCAATAATAGAAAATGATTTCTATCGAAAAAGGGCTTATTGCAAAAACGTGATAAGCCACATGATATAAAAAATCAATTTTTTAGGCTGAATACATTACTCAATGCATTGTCAGCAACCACTTAAGAGATTTTGGATATTTCTTATTAATTTTCTAACCTATTTCTAAAAGTTTCCGTGTTCAATTCCATTTCTTCACACAAAAATAAATTTTTTAAAATCTATTATTAGAATCTATTATTTCAAAATATTTTTTATGTGGCTTATCATGTTCTTGCCATAAGCCCTTCATATATGCTTTTTATCTGTTTTTTGATTGATCTTAATTTGTGCAAAAAAAAAAAAAAAAAAAAATTAAAATAAATATTGTGGGCCAAATAGGTTTAAGATGATTGCAAGTTCTCATGGAATAGTGTTGTGACGATTTTTGCAAAGTCATCGTTAAAACTAGTTACCTTTTATGATCAACAAAATTGACGACTTAATACCTAAAATCAGTTTTAGCTTAATTTAGGATATAAAAACCATACACACTCTTTTATTAGAAATTTTTCAAGGTAGACCTTTTCAAAAATTTTGAATTTTATTTCGAAATGAACTGACAACAATTTCTCTATCAATTATGTTTAAGTTAAAGAACCTGCCTTGTTTTCGCAAGCTATATAGGAGTCAAATTTAAGCTTGAACTGTTGAATCTTCAAGTTTCCTAACCTTATATGTAGATGTTTGTGTGGCAGTTATCTAGTAGTGAGTTGTTATCTTTGTATCGCACCCTAAAACGTATTTTCTAACGTTCTACGCGTCTTCGTAGTTAATATTTTTCTCAACATATTTTTTGGTAGAACTTTAGTAACACACAATTTTAACATCACTGCAACTTTTACAAGTTCGCCATTGAAAAAAATAAACACTCAATTCCAAAAATTGCTTCCATTTTATTTTAGCATTAATTTTAGACTTTACTTTTTATTTCTTATGCCCCATCTGCAATCGACGTCCCACCAACCGCAATATATTTCTCATCAACATAATTCTTGACAATAATTTGCAAATTACTTTCATCAGTTGTTTTTTGTTTTTGTTTTTTGGTTGTTTTTTTTTTTTGTCCCTACCGTAACAATATCTTCTTCAATTTCATTAAATTGCTGCCGCATTTTATTTTCTGCAACAGCGCTACTATTTATTTCTACCTTGTGGGTTTTTTTATACAGTTTCTGTAGTAATATTTTAAAATTTATACACTTGAAGAAAAAGTGTGTGTGTGTGTGTGTTTGTGTGTGAGTGCAAATAAAAAGTTTCATTTCAGCAAATTGTGCAACTCAATGACAGGAAAAACTTTGCAGTCACCATGATAGTCAACGCCGCACACATCATCTAGTAACATCGTCATCGTTATCATTATCAGCATCATCATCATCATCTTCTTCATTGTTGAGATCATCATGGTTGTAATGATGATATTGCAATCCTTCTCATTGCCATCATCATCACCAGAAATTCGTCAGTGGATTTTTCATTTCCTCATTGTTTTTATGTTCATCTCGAGTTTTTTTATTGCTTCTATTTTCCTCGCTTTCCGCACATTCTTTCCATTTTGCACCATGTTGCTCTACTGTCTTTCGTTTTATAACGTTTTGCAAATTTCAGGTGTGCCACAACAAGAATTCTAGCCGTGTAGAAGACAGCAGCAGCAGCGGAGCAGAGCAAATATATATATATATATATATATCACACGCTTGGTTTGATGACTTCCTTAAACATCTACTACTACTACTACCACTTTTGTTACCAAGCAAAGCGGATTCATTCATTCATTCTTTCTTTCTTGCATTCATTCATTCATTTATGCAGACATTTATTCATTTTGTGCAAATGCTGCTGCAGTAACCTCACCAACCCACGCCTACATTGCTGTGAATTTGTATATTATTGTAATCCTCTACATAGTTTCATCCTTCAGGATGCTAAGGAAGATGTTTGCTGCTGCACGCAGCAAACGTTCTGGCTTCAAATTGCACATTCATTCCACAATCCAGTTTGTGTTTTGGTCGAATCGAGTCGATTTGCCTCGAGTAGAGATGGTGTTCTCGGGTTTCTATCGAAATGCTCTGCAGTTTTGGTTGAATAAGAAACGCACCGAGTGCACTTGACTTTTTTGCTGTTGTTGCTGAATATTGTTGTTGTTGTTGTTATCAGTCGTATGGGTGGTTGGTTATGGTGCAGCGGTTTTTCTTAGGCATATCACCGGCTACCCCGTGTAGACAGCAGGGGCAATAAAAGCATAAATAATTGGAAAATGCTGCACTGTGAGAAATTATTTTTATTTTGAAAACTTATGCCAGCAAAAAAATAATGTTGGTTTGGACAAATCGCACGGTTTATTACACAGTTCAAAATTAAGGTTTGCTCTAACAACTTTTTAAGCATTTAAATTTATTCTTTCCAAAACAGATAAAAGATTTAAAGACTCTTTTTTAGAAAACCAATTTCTATATATAAAGAAAATTAAATTTTTTTAAATGAAAAATTAATCTTTATAAGATCCCTGCCAGCATTGACGCGATTGTTAGATAATTGTTTATAAACCAGCTTGAAAAAACTTGTCTGTCTTATTTTTTAATATATTGTCTCCTTTCCACTGCTGTTGCTATAAGATTTTGAATAGGAAACCTATTTCAAGTAAATCAACTCTTCATAGAAAATTTTAGAAAAATTTTTACTGTTTTTAGTTAAAACATTCTTTCGTTAGGAGGATTACCTCCACTTTTAGGGTTTTATCCTAAATGAATAGTAATTCAACAACTATCAGAAAATTATTTTATTGTTCTTGTTTTTTTACTTGTTGTTTCCTCCTTAATTACATTATTTTTTTATCTGCGGTTATGCTTTTCTTCCTTTATCACAGGAAAAATTGAGCCTTTATGAGTTACAAAGACATTTTATTATAGAAATCTTTCTTTCTTTCTAATTTTTAGCTCTTTCCTTTCTACTGCAGGACTTTTAATTTTAATTCTGAAAACTATTATTTTTGCTTTAAAAGCTTTAAGTTAAATAAACTTATAGCCTTCAAAGTTATGAATATAAGAATAATCTTTTAAGCTTTAGTAATATTACTCCTTTAGAATTGCAGTCTTATTTCATTAGTGACTATAAAGCTATTGATTAAAGAGATTTTTCTTCTCATAAAAAGATTTACAGTCTTTCGCCTTGTTTCAGCCATTTAATCGAAACGATGGCTGTTCTCTACAAACCATAAAGATATTGTAACCCTCTACTTTATTTTTGGAGCTTGAGCAGGAATAGTAGGAACTTCTCTGAGAATTTTGATTCGAGCCGAGTTGGGTCATCCAGGATCTCTTATTGGCGACGACCAGATTTATAATGTAATTGTCACAGCTCATGCTTTTGTAATAATTTTTTTTATAGTAATGCCCATTATAATTGGGGGATTTGGAAATTGATTAGTTCCTTTAATATTAGGAGTTCCATATATAGCATTCCCTCGACTGAATAATATGAGATTTTGATTTCTTCCGCCGTCTTTATCCTTTTTGCTTGTAAGCAGTTTAGTTGAGACCGGAGCTGGCACTGGATGAACGGTATATCCTCCTCTTTCTTCAGTTTTGGCTCATGGATGTGCTTCCGTAGATCTGGCAATTTTCAGACTTCACTTAGCCGGAATCTCTTCAATTTTAGGAGCAGTAAATTTTATTACTACAGTTATTAATATACGAGCTTCTGGAATTTCTTTCGATCGAATACCTCTTTTCGTTTGATCTGTTGCTATTACAGCGCTTTTGCTTCTTCTCTCTCTTCCTGTTTTAGCCGGAGCAATTACAATACTTCTTACAGATCGAAATTTAAATACTTCTTTTTTCGACCCAGCTGGAGGAGGAGATCCAATTTTATATCAACATTTATTTTGATTTTTTGGACACCCAGAAGTTTATGTTCTTATTCTCCCGGGATTTGGAATAATTTCTCATATTATTAGCTAAGAATCAGGGAAAAGGGAAACTTTTGTTTCATTGGGAATAATTTATGCAATATTAGCAATTGGTTTATTAGGATTTATTGTGTAAGCCCACCACATATTTACTCTAGGTATAGATGTTGATACTCGAGCTTATTTCACTTCAGCAACAATAATTATTGCAGTTCCAACTGGAATTAAAATTTTTAGTTGATTGGCTACTCTCCATGGAACTTACCGCTCATTTTCTCCAGCAATTTTATGGGCATTAGGTTTTGTATTCCTTTTTACTATTGGTGGACTTACTGGCGCTGTTTTAGCTAATTCATCGATTGATATTATTTTACATGATACTTATTATGTTGTTGCTCATTTTCATTATGTTTTATCAATGAGTGCTGTTTTTGCAATTGTAATGCAGAGCTGTAAGCAGGATGTGACAAGCTCTGATTTGTGTTGTTACAATCGATTGTTTCTTTTCATTGTTAAGGCAAAAGTTTGACTTCATTTGTCGGTGCAGCTACTTTGTTTTTTCTAATTGGTAGTTTTGCAGCAAAAATAATGAATCCTTATGTTTCAGCCAAAACAAAGTTTTATATATGGGCATTTTCAAACTGGCGTTACGTACAATTTGTACGAAGAAATATTAAAAAAAAAAAGAAAGAAAAAGGCAAATTTTTGAAAAGTAATTTTTATATTTGCGTAGTAATTAAGTAGCACTGTATTGAGTAAAAACAATGACAACAATCGACCCTTAAACATTTACGAAAAAGAAAAACTACATTTGTGGAACAGTGCAGTCGATTTAATCATCAAGGTAAATGAATACATGTATAAATTGCTTAAATTAATAAAATTTAAATGTTTCTCTTAGATAATATCATCAAACTATAAGTTTTTAATAAGTTTTAATTTTTTGGTCACAATGGACTTTTCTGTGGAAATGCCCATATTAAATATCTTAGGAATTTTTTTTATTTAATAATTCTGAAATGCTAGAGAATAGTTTAATGAATCCATTCATTAAATTGTAGAAATTATTGTGAAAATTTCCTTGCGTTTGTTTCATTTTCGTTTGTATTTTTTTCGATGTGTTCGCATAAGTTTTCGTTCTGTTTTTAGCAAACAAAAGATTTTCGTTAAATTTTGTTTTTATTAACAAAATGTAATGTAATTGTTTTTGTTATGTAATGTGCGTCATAAGCAGCACACCTAATCCCATGTCATCAGTGTTTTAGCGGCCATCTCCGCACAAATGTAATTGAGAACTGTATGCAGGCGTTGGAGGCCTTGCAGCTACACTGTATTTAGGAAATAATTGGTTATGTCATGTGTCCATTAGCCCTACAAATTTATAACAGCAAAGTGCGCAGAAATCTAAATTAACGCTACTTAATGTTGAAACAACGATTGTTAACAAAAACTATAAAAACGAATGCTAAATTTCTTTTCAGTTCTGTAGTGAATTTTAAATTTAAAATAAATTAATTTAAATTATATTAAAAATGTTTTCGAAATAGTTGCGGCTGAGAAGCAAGCGGAAATCTGAAAAAAGAATTGGCTTTATTTTTAGTGAAAGTTGTTGCAGCAACAAAAACATACAAATAAAAAAATTTCTAGAAACTTCGTTTATCTTTTTTAACATTAGTAGATAATATTTTACTGCTTAAGCCTAGTACTCTGTTCGTTTGCATGAAATATCGCTGGCAACATTTATTTATTTGTTGCGTGAAATTCTGACTTAAAGTTTGTTGCGAGGAATTCCTATGGCAACGTTTCTCAGAGAGACTCAGAGAATACGTTAGAAGATTTCATATGATCTCTCTCTTTTCACTTCAAAATAAATATAGGCAGTACAATAAAATTGCCGTGAAAATATGTTGCTCAGAAACATGTTGCGATAATTTCACGCAGCGGAACAGAGTACTGCTCTGACGAACATGCTATTTGTGCAACCTACTCTTTTTTATAATCTTCAGTTATATTTTTCAATAGTTATAAATATGAATATTTGACACTGATTATTATTGATTTATTTATTGTTTTATTGATTTATTTGTATTTATTTAAGGATAAATTAGTAGTGTAAGATACAAAAAGATCTTTAAGATCACCGTACAACGGTGAAACATAAATAATCAATTTATAACATATAATAATTATAGACTTAAACAATAAAGAATTTATAGTTTAGAACAAAAGTAAAAATAAAAACAGAAAGTATATGATCAACAGATGACACTAGTAAAATTTAAAAGATAAATAACTGATTACTAATTTATAATTTTTTTTTTAGAGTATTTGTAACATATATATTGCAATGCTTGAATGATAAAAAGAAAAACAGTTAAATAGTGAAAACTTTAATTAGATTGTTTTAATTAGATTGTTTTAGTCGTTTAAGAAATATAACAAAACAGATAGCTTGAATTTGTTCGTACTAGCGATTGATTTAATATTAACTGGTAGTGAATTCCATAGTTTAATGGCATTGACAAAGAAAAGACGCTTAGATTGCAAACAATTGAATTTAGGTATGATAAGATTCCCAGTTCGGTTAGAAACAGGGAAGCGCAATTTTTGAAAAAGGTATGATTTAGTCCTGTAGATAATGAGCTTATGAAGAAAAATAAAATTTCTCGCTTTCAGATAGTTAATTATGCTACAACCCAAAATATTCTTACTGAAAGTTGAGATATGGTCAAACTGGCTCAATCCGTAAACATATCTGGTCGCATCATTAAAAGCTACAAATATTTTGTGCGCTGAGTGTGAATCTAAATTACTATATACTAGTTCTGAGTATGTGATAAAAGGCACAATTAGTTGTATAACGAGTCTCTTTTAAGTTTCAATTGGTGTAAACCTAGCAGATAGCCGTAGGCAACGCAGCGTAAAATAGTTTTATTTGATGATATTATTGATGTGGTCGGAACATGACAGTTTTGAATTGATAAAAAACCCTAGATTTTTAACATTATTTACCATTTGCAGGCTGTTGGTATTTAAAAATATAGGCGTTATCTCTAGGTCGTCAAGTTTTTCCTTAAAGATAGGCAGAACATATGACTTATTTGCACTAAGGCAGGGATTATTGTCAGATGCCCACCTACAAATTGCACTCAGATCATCATTCAACCTGCAGCACAAGTCGTCGAGTGGTCCGACACGGTTTGACAAATACAACTGAATGTCGTCAGCTGATTCATAATCACATCATTGCACACGGTGAAAATGTCATTAATGAAGACACTGAATTGTAAAGGCCCAAGAATTGAATCTTGCGGCACACCAGTTGCAATATGTTTCAATTCGGAAAATCTATTTTTAATGTGAACCCTTTGTTATCTACCATCAAGATAGTTGGCTATTATTTCAACAGCAGCATTGTTGAAGCCAAAAAGGAGCCTAAGCTTCTGACACAGAATGGAGTGATTGACACAGTCAAAGGCTTTGGAAAAATCTAATAAACAAAGCAGTGTTATATGTCCTGCATCAAATGAAGTCCGGATATCATCAACGACTTTAAGCATGGCCGTCGCACAACTATGCCCAGCTCTGAAACCAGATTGGCATGGAGATAGAAGGTTATGAGCATCTAAATGATTATTTATTTGTTTAGCCATGAGCGACTCACATATTTTTGAAAATGCAGACAGAATGCTTATAGGTCTAAACTCATTCATAGTAGAAGCATTAGTGACTTTTGCAATCGGAATAACAGTCGCAATTTTCCACGATTCAGGAAAACATGAAATAGTGAAGCAATAATTAACAATATGTGTCAAATATGTGTCAAGGTTCAATTATGTAGGGTAAGATTAACTTTATAAAACGTAAGGAAATACCATCATCTCCAACAGCATTAGATTTAATGTTCATAATCGGCTTTAGTGACGTCATTTATGCCAACATTACAAAATGAAAATTTATCACATTCCTCAAATACACGTACATTACATTGAAATGTATTATTGCCTAATGAATTATTGGAAAGAAAGAAATCATTTAGATTATTAGGGTCAATGTTACACTGATTATTATCCTTGTTGCTGATACCGAGCTTACGTATATTTTTCCAAAGAGCATTGGAAGAAAGTGAACTGTCAAGTTTTCTGTGAAAGTATAATTTCTTGGAGTGTCTTATTACAGAGACAGCTTCATCGCGAGCAAGCTTATATAAATTCCAATTCACATCAATGCGATGTTTTTTCCATTTATTATAAAGTTTATTTCTTTTCTTTATCGCTGCTTTAACCAGCTGTGAGGTACCATGGACAGGACTTATTCTCAACAGTCACGGCACGAAGAGGCACAAAATTCTCAAAAGCATATCTAACGTGCGATGCAAAAACATTCGACTTATTATCAACAGTAACACAAAACCAACATTTGAAAAATCGATGGACTTGTAATTGCGAAAAGATTATGACAAAGAGGACGAATCACAAAATGTATTAAAGTTTATAGAGCAGAAAAGAAGATCATGGTCTGATATAAAAGAGATTTGGTCAAAGGGTAGAATTAAGGAAACATCAGAAACAAAAAATACATCAATTAGACTAGGAGTCACATAACGCGCAAATCGAGTTGGATTCGAAAAATTAACAACTGTCATTCCAGCAGCCATAACTTTATCAAAAAAGCTGCCAGATAAATTGTCCTTGATAAGCAGGTTAACATTGAAGTCACCACATATAACATAGGAATCAAAATCAATTACACGCCTGAACAGATCACTAAAAAAAGGTTCAAAACTGCAGCATCTGCTAGGATTATAAGCGCAGGAAACAAGTAATTTAGCATTGTTATTATTAGAAATTTCAATATTTAAAAACTCAACATCCGAACTACAGGAAGAATTTACAAGCCTTGATTTAAAGTGGGATTTGCAGCAGATAGCAGCTCCACCTTCCTTTTTACCAATCCTGTCATTTCTATAGAGAGTGTAGTTGGCAACGCTTAAATAACTGTTAGGAATGTCATTATTGAACCAGGTTTCAGAAACACATATAAAATCAACATTGGCGTCGGAAGCGGGGGTACAAGGGGGGCAGTTGCCCCCCACTTTTTTAGCTAGATAAACAATTTTAAAAGAAAACTTCTAAAGTTATTCAAAATGTCAGTTTTTTTTACAACGATAATATTTTTGTATTAGATATTTTCCTCTTCTTTCTTTCTTCTTCATAAGCATGCTTGCGGATAACCATTTTCTTTCTCTGTGCTTGCAAAAAATAGAACAAAATGTAGAGTTTCTACTGCAAACCCACAACTTCAGTTTAAAAGCACCCTTAAGTATGTAGCTTAATACTGTAATATTGTAATCGAAGCCTTCAACGGAAAAGTGCCTTCCGAACAAAATCTTAAAACAAAACAAGATCTTTATGCAGATGACTTTGATGGGAGAGACCTCCACGCGCAACTTACAATGCTGAAGCAATTGCCTGGCCAAACACCTTCAAATTGTAGTGGCATTGCATCCCAATTTGCAAAAAATTCGGATACTGTAAAAAAACTATTAAATTAAGTTGAAGAACTTACTGCTTTGCTTTTGACTGTGCCTGCATCAGCAGCTTCATCTGAGCGTTTTTTTAGTGCACTAAGACGACTTAAAACGTATCTTCGAGCAACTATGACACAGAAACGACTCACTCATGCGGCACTTATACACATTCACAAAGATAAAACTGAAGAATTGAATTCGATGGAGGTGGTGAAAGAGTTTGTTTCTCGCAAGGACAGAAAGAAACATTTTGGAATAATTTAAATTGATATAACTTTTTGTACCTTATTGCATTTAAACCATGTAAAGATATACCTAGTCTTGCTTTATAAAAGCAACCATTATTTCTTATATTTTCATATTACCATATGAAAGATCCTTTAAAGAATGATCTCTAATATTGAAATTGGAAGAACTTTTAAAAATAATGAAATTTTAATATTTTTTATATATTTTTATATTTTTTTTTTTTTTAAACTAAAATAAAAAATTTGTTTATTCACATTCATGTTTCTTTGAAAAAATTTTGATGAACTTTTTTTGCACCACCATTTGTACTGTCCCCCCATTTGTACTGCCCTCCCATTTGTACTGCCCCCCAGATGAAATTCGCTTCCGACGCGCTTGAACATCAACTTTAGAACTTTCAAACACATATTTTACATAATCAAGTTTACCTGCATTTAAACTTCTCACATTTAAATAGACAACAGACAGACCGTCTCGTTGTTTACACAAAACATCAATCAACACCTTTCGGTTATCATCAATACCACTACATGGTCTAAAATTCATATTTACTACACACAACATCGGAAGACGAACAACAAGCAAGACCAATAATAATCAACAAATGAATTAGTGCTCTACAAATTTTTTTATTAACAATCTATACTAATGTACTTTAAAATCAATATATTACATAAAATTAAAGTGAACATTTTCTGTTACTAGTAAACTCCGAAAGTACTGGACGGATTTTTATGAAAAGGTTTTTAAAATATCATATTTTCGCTATAGTGTCTTAAGCTTCACTGGAAACTCCGATGAAGCAAATCGTTTTATACTAAAGACGCATTTGCCGGGATGTGTATTTAAAGTGGACACCCCATTGGATACTGGGACTTACTGCTCAGTTAAAGATGGTCATAAAGGACTTCTAGGTTAACTTTTTACTTCCAATAGTGTAGAAATCTCTACAAACTGATGGAATCTACCCAATCCTATTACAGCAAGGCATTGATTTTAGTGTCCTTCCACTCACTCGGATTCTTAAGTACAGTCTAAGTTCCTTCTTTTTAAAGGCAATGAAGAAAATACTGTAACTAAACAGTAGGAAGACTAGCTTAAAGAGCATCCCTCTATACAGATATCAGTTTGCCTATCAGGCTGGCAAATCTACAGTCAACCGTAATACAAAGCCTAACCGCCACTTTGAGGTTCGAAAAGGCTTTTGAGGCAAAACAAACAGCGCTATGTACCTTTACTGATATTAAGTGGCCTTTGAAAACATGTCATACAGTGCGATTAAAGCAGCTATGCAGATTAGAAACATACCCTCTTTAATCATACACTGCTATTTGGAAAATTTAAGCTCTAACCCCAATAAAAGTTTACATATGTTATATATTTTTTTTTTTTAAATATCAAAGAACCAAGGCATGCGCCTTATACAAACAAGGTTTGGTCTTTGACCTGAAAGGAAAGGGATAGATTATTTAGAGGAATTAATTGGAACTATACGTGAATTATAGATTAGGCGAAACTACCGTGAAAGACAATTTGAATTGCTTTCAACCGAGGCTAGTGTTATGCTTTAACCTCGGCAAGCATTTCCAGCCCTTAGTTGTTCCTATCCTTAATTCCACATTTTACACAATTTTAGTTGTGGATTTTGAGTTTGTTATAATTCTTAAATGTAGGAAAGAATAAAGAAAATGAAATAACTATGGCCGAAACCGGATTCGATCTAGGGACCTCTAGGTTGATGGTCTAGCGCACTTTCCACTAGACTACAAAGGCTGACTTGTTAATGTTAATGTTTTATGGTGGAGTTGCTTACTGCAACCTGACAAAAGATCTATTGTACCTCCTTTTCAAGGCTCTGCTAGGCAAGCGGATTACAGAATTTCACCCAGACCCAGTTCTCTTATGAATTTTAGTATGTTTTTAGGTCCAAGGGATGAAATTTGCTCTAGACTCAGCTCATAGTTCCTCAGAGTTTGCTTACGTCTTCAAGCCACAGCGTCGCAGTTTGTAAGTAGGTGTACTGATTAATGTCTCTTTAGCTTCTTCACAGAAACGGCAGTTGCTATCGGTTTCGATGCCCACTTTCATCAGGTTTGCACTGTTTTGTAAGAGACCTCGGCAAAATTCTTAGATTTTGTTTGCCTAAGCTTATGCACAATCTCGCTCTTCGATTACTAAAGTCTATGAGGAGTAATTTAGATTGTCTTAGCTTTGTGAGGCTTTTCCAAAGGTTAGATCGTTTGTGTCTCTCCTCCCTTCTTCGTTATTCTTTTACAGAATTTTTGCCCAATCCGTAGAATGGTTCTGGCCCCATTAATTTTGTAGCTGCGCCTTGTTGCACTAAGTCGTCAGCTTCCTCGTTACCTTGTATTCCTTTGTGTCCTGGGACCCAGAGTACAGTAACAGTGTTATTCTTGCCTTTTGAGTTCATAGGATTTTGTTCCTATGTTATTCTCGATGATATTTCACAGGAAACTATTGCTTTAATTGCTGCTTGGCTGTCCGACATCACAATAATATCTTGACATTTGTATATCCGGTACAGGTTAAATTGTGCACACAGCTGTATTGCTAGGATTTCCACTTAAAAAATACTGGGTGTTGTCCCCATAGATTCAGAGTGCTTGGTTCTTGGCCCGTATACCCCTGCGCCTACACCTTCCAATGTTTTGGAGCCATCCGTGTACATAATATGCTTTTCCTGGCTTGCTATATTATATCGCTGTCCTAATCCTTCTTGGTACCTAGCTTTATATCGAAGTGTTTTTTGAAGTTGTACCTTTGCACTTTATCATCTCTTGGTACATCATGTAAGGAATTTGCTTTGCAATATCCTTCTTCTTTTTTTTTCATTTATTCATTATTAACAACTTACATAACATAAATAGGCAAAAAATACATTAATTACATTACATAAGAAGTTGTAGTTTGAAATGAAAAAGATCTGCAATCTATAGTTCACAAGGAACTAGAGACGATTACAGTTACATAAGTAAATAATTGAAATAATTAAACATAATCGTATTATTATTATAACGTGAAGTGAAGTGGTTTCAAAGAATAAATATATAATATAAATAGTCACAAAAAAGAAGTGTAATAAATATAATAAAAATAAATATATAATGAGAAAAAAAACATGGAGAAGCTCAAAAAACAAAAAAGGATTAACTACTAACCAACCCTGAACAAACAATCAACATCATAGTAATTAAGACTGAAAAGCCAAGTTTTAACATTACGAAGAAACATATGTACATTTATTACGAATACATCTTATGCTATTAGGTAAGCTGTTAAAGAGTCTGGGAGCTACTGAAGTATAAAACTGCAGAAATAATTGAAGTGAAAACTATGGTACAGTGACAAGATTCTGAAGATTAATTCTTAAGTTATAGCTTATTGAGTATCTACTTAGTAGATACTCAGATTTGATAAAAAATATCTTTAACACCTTGAAACAGTATAAATGCTTTAATGGTAAGATGTTCAATGTTCTAAAAAGAATCAGACTTCTATCACGGCGAGATCTATTGCAAATCAGACGTATTGCATGTTTTTGAGATATAAA
Organism: Dichetophora obliterata; assembly: GCA_963920525.1. Classification (NCBI taxonomy): domain Eukaryota; kingdom Metazoa; phylum Arthropoda; class Insecta; order Diptera; family Sciomyzidae; genus Dichetophora; species Dichetophora obliterata. Next base: position 14,806,688 of record OY986438.1, on the reverse strand, counting down.
AAGAGGAGTAATTTTGTTAGCATAAGCGCCGCCCCAGCAAACTAAACCGTATTCCAATTTGGATTGAAAAATACCATAGTAAATTGACTTGAGAAGTTCAGAACAACAATAAGGTCTTAACAAAAATAAATGTCTAGTGGCAGCCATTAGATAATTTTTTAGAGCTCGAGTATGTTCCGACCAACTCATCTTGTTATCCAACATTAATCCGAGGTATTTAAAAGAATTAACAGGTTCAATACTAAAACACTTATAAGAGCAACAAAAAAGCCTCAGAATAAGTATGAAAAACATCAGATGAAGAACAGATATCTTTACTAGACATAAACTTTTTACAACTGCCATCATGAAAGTAAAATTGTGGAAAAGCACCTTCTTTACCTAAAGCACTAAAAAACATAATTCTTGTTTTATTGCTAAGTACCAATCGATGGACTTTAAACCAGTGACTTAAAACTGCCAGATCATGATTTAAATCTATAGCAAGGTTTAATGGTGAGTTACTCGTAAACGTACAGGCCATGTCATCAGCAAATGCATTTGCACTACTTTTGAACTTCTGAGAAAAAAGTGATTTAATGAAGATTAAGAACAGAATAGGACCTAGCACCGAGCCTTGTGGTACACCTAATTTAACGTGCAATGAAGAACTAAAGTTACCTTTAAACTTAACTTTCTGCTGTCTATTTGATAAATAAGAACCAAGCCAGTTATATATTAAGCCTCTAAAACCAAAATTATGCAATTTTTTTAATAAAATATCATGGTTGACTGTATCGAAAGCTTTGGTAATATCAACGAAAAGAGCCACAGTTAACTTTTTATTGTTTAAACCTGAGTAGACATTTGAGCAAAAAATCAAAAGAGCATCTTCTGTTGACAGACCAGATTTAAAGCCATATTGACATTTACTAAGAAGACAATTATTTTCCAAAAATTTTACGATACGAGCCTTAATACCTTTTTCAAACACTTTAGCAAACACCGGAAGGAGCGATATGGGTCTGTAGTTGTTAATATTGGAACGATCACCTTTCTTAAAGAGAGGAATTACCTCAGCCATCTTCATTTCACTCGGAAATGTACCTGTCTCAACACTTAAATTAAACAAATGGCTTAAAACATCGCAAATATTAAAAGAAATTTTCTTAATGAAATTATTTGTAAAATAATAATTTGAAGCAGAATTCGAATTTTTTAACGACATAATAATTGTATACACCTCAAACGAAGAAATTGCATCATAGAAAAAGCTCTTAGATAAAGGGGGTTCACTGGACAAACAAGAACACAAGGACATATCAGTAACATTATCAGCAACTACTTCGGAGCCTATTGAAACAAAAAATTTGTAAAAACTATCTGCTAGAATTTTTGAATTAGAAACAGGTAAATTATTTATAAACAATGTTTGAATGGTTTCATTTTTTGTCCCTTTATTGAGTATATTATTTACCAATTTCCATTTTTTTCGAATGTCACCTTTTGCTTTTTGGAATTCATTACAGTAGAAGTTATTCTTGCATAACGATATTCTCATAGTTCGGAGATTTGGCAGGCTTCTTTTGTTAGTAAAGGGCACTATGGTTTGATTTAGTATAGATTTCAGTACAAATGAGAAACTTTGAACTCCATTTTCTCGAAATTAAAATTTGGCGACATATCACCTTCATCATGTCTCATGTCTTCGCTATCTTGGTAAATATATTGCTTTGTCTACAGATTTTGCAATTTTTGATAGATAAGAAACATACAACGCCTTTACTGTAGCGTATGATTAATTAGTTAAAGAAAAGGATGATTTGTTTGATTTGAGACCGTATACTCAAAATCGAATCAAGGTCAACCTTGATACTTTAAATGGAAACATATAATTTTTAAGCATTTTCTATTGTTATTGAAACGTTTTTTCAATAACTGCTAGAAATGACAATATTTGCAATTTCAGCGTCATCTAGCCGTAATCAGAAAAAAAGTTTAAGACAAAATTATCAATTTTTGTATGGATAATACGAATATGAGCATATCCATAGTCACGCACGTAACGTTCGAACGCCTTTTTTGTTGTTAAATATTAAGAAAAGCAAAGAAATATTTAAACTTTTTGTCCTGTTTTAATTTGTGTATTTAATTCTAGTAGTACTATATTAAGTGTAAAAGGTGGAAGCGATCGAAAGTATTGTCCAAAGATATAAGCAATCAAAAGAGGACGCGTTACGATACAAAAAATGGAAGTGGTTTTTCTCTGCATTAATATAATCCAAAAATCTGGAAAGTGTGCACGAGTTTTTTATTAAAAATATTTTAATGTTTTTTGGAATGTTTTGGAATTGTTTCGTTGAAAATTCTTTTTTAAATATTTTTATACAAGCCATAACAAAATACGTTACGATACATACGTTACGATACAGATTTTTCCCTTCAAAGAAGTAAAAAATTTTTATAGTTTTATTTATTTAGTTTAACTTAAAAATCATATAAAGTGTAATTCAGGTCCTTAAAAGGAGAAAACTGAAAAAAAATTGAATTAAACATTGTATTATACGAGTATTAATTATACTTATAAAATTCCTACTTTTGTTAAAATTTTTCAATTGTTGTCACCATTTTTCTACTTTTGTTGCCATTCATCATGTTTGTTGAACTTTTTTTAAATTCAAATTGAGATCAGCTCTCAGTAATCTCACAATATAAATTTAAAAAGGTTTTCTCTGTTATGAAGGTTTAAAAACATTTTCAGTAACATTTTATTTTTCAGTCAGGGCAGACGTTTTGTGGAAATGCCCATATGCAATAAAAAATATATGTTTCTATACAAAAAAATCAAAGTTGACCGTGATTTAATCTTGAAAGTTGGGCTCAAGATCAACGGAAAGATCGCGATTATTTGACCACAAGATGACTAGAAACCTTAAAACTTTTATATGATGCTTACAACATTTTTACCGCTTACTTTTCGAAATATTTAAGTCTCAAAATAGAAAACTCTACCTTCAAAGGACATGAATAACAACCGCTAGTCGCACGGGAAGGACTTCACTTACAGCTGTGAAATTTGTTGTATGTTATTTTTAAACCAAATGTAAGCTTTTTGGGGAGTGGGGTAAAAAAAACGAAGAAAAAATGTTCTCATATAACTTAGGTACACATTAATGTGCATATTGCAACGAACTAATAATTTTGTAATTTTTCAATCACATAAAAATATTTTTTTCAAAACACAGTAAAATTGCAGTAGGCAATCAAAGGTTAAAAAATAAATTCTGACTTTTTACAAAAAATAAAAAAGCCCTTTTCTTGGTTCTAGAATAGAATGCTAGAAGTTTTCTTTCTATGTTTAATGATTTTTAATAATTTTTCTTGTTACCGAGAAATAATGTCTCATTCCTATAAAATTTATGTTCTAGAGAATATATAAATTTTTTTCCGTGTATGAGTAAGATATCAACAAAAGCTGTTAAAACAAAAAACGCAGCGGAAAGCAAAAATAATCATCATAAAAAATTTTGCAATGTGAGAAAATGAAATGCGACGAAGACAAGGACATTGACAACAACAAAAAAAAAACGGCTTCGAAAATAATGCTGAAGATATGATGCAGCGGAAGCGGAAATGTGGCAAACGCTATAATGTTAATGAGACTACCGAGAGTGTGTGTAATCCAATGAATGTGGGAGCATGGGCGTGTTTGTGTGGGTGTATAGTTGATACTTAGATGAAGTGTGGGAGACATTGTTTTTTCTATTTAACAATAAACACAGCAACGACTGTAATAATACTGACAGGTGTCGCGAAGCATTAATTAATAAATCACATTAACTGCATTAAATCGGCTGTGAACGAGAGCAAAAAAGCAACGAGTGCAAAAAAATTGCAATTAATTGCATTAAATTATAAATTTATATAAATTTGCAAATTATTGGGGGTTGGAATTAATTTTAAAGGTTTTTTTTCGGTTTTTGAGCATTTATTTAGAAACAACGGTACAATGTATATTATTCAAAGTATTGTCCATCGTTAGCTACAACATTTTCCCATCTTTCTGGCAGCATATGGATTCCGCGCCGGAAGAACGATTCGTCTTTTGAGGCAATCCACGAATCGACCCATTTTTTGGTATCCTCGTAAGAAGTGAAGCGCTGCTCAGCCAAGCCATGCGTCATCGATCTGAATAGGTGGTAGTCGGAAGGGGCTATGTCTGGGCTATAAGGCGGGTGGGGTAGCACATCCCAATTCAGCGCCTCCAACGTTTCCTTGACGGTTCTTGCAACATGTGGCCGTGCGTTGTCATGTTGAAAAACCACTTTGTCGTGTCTTTTGGCATATTCCGGCCGTTTAACCTTTAATGCTCGTCTCAATTGCATCAATTGTTGTTGGTAGCGTTCCCCAGTTATGGTTTCGTTAAGTTTTAGCAGCTCATAGTACACGACACCCTTCTGATCCCACCAAATACACAGCATAAGCTTGGCGCCATGAATATTCGGCTTGGCCCTCGATGTTGATGCATGGCCGGGTGGTCCCCACGATTTTTTTCGCTTAGGATTATCGTAATGGATCCACTTTTCATCGCCAGTGACAATACGATGCAAAAAAATCTTCCTTTTATGCCGTTGAAGCAGTTGTTCGCACATGCAAAATCGCCGTTCAACGTCTCTCGGCTTCAACTGGTACGGCACCCAATTTCCTTGCTTTTGAATCATTCCCATGGCCTTCAAGCGTTTGCCGACCGTTGATAAGTCGACTCCCAATGCTTCTGACAATTCTTGAAGGGTTTGACACGGGTCTTCATCGAGCAAAGCCTCCAATTCCTCATCTTCAAACTTTTTCGGCTGGCCCGGACGCTCTTTGTCTTCCGTATCAAAATCACTCTTTTAAACCGACGGAACCAGTACTCACAAGTAGAAATCGATGGAGCATAGTCCCCGTAAGCCTCAGTAAGCGTGCGTTGTGCTTCAACCGCTTTTTTCTTCAAATGGAAGCACAAAAGTTAACCTTCCCGCAAATTGCGTTTTGTTGGAACGAAACTCGACATGTTCACAGAGAAAAAAATATATGTTGTTTACACTTCAGTGGAATGACACATACTGAAAAATGAAGCTTAGACAATGTGCTTTGAAATGAATATAGTCACAAGTGTGCCCGATGCGATCTATTGATAGTTACGCTATCTCTTAGAAAACCTTTAAAACTAATTCCAACCCCCAATATAACGCGAATTTTTAAAATCAAATTAAAAACAAAAAACCAAAAAATTGTTCTTACATTGAATTAAGTTAACTACTCAGTGGTAAATGAAAGCAAGTAAAAACCGATTATTTCTGGAATACAAGGTAGTTGCGAGGCCTCCAATGCCTGCCCTCAATTCTCTTTTCCATTTGTTCGAACATTATAACTAAGACACTGATGACATCCACCTTACAGAGTAAGCACAAGATAGGAGAGAGCCTAAAAATTATGCACAAGATTGAACGAAAATATTCTCTACTCCAAAAACACAACAAAGCCAAAAACAAAACACACTAAAACGAAGCAAACAGTAGCAAATGAAGAAAATGTTTACAATTGAATGAACAGATTTATTACCTTTTTCATGAGCTTTTCAAAATGAACGTTTAATGAGGCTTTACTATTTTGTAAATAAGACTTTGTTCTGGCTCAAACATAAGGATGATTAATTTTCAAAAATACACTTTTCATAAAACACGATGTAGCTAGGTACACAATAAAATGTTCCCTTAAAAAGAAAATATCGATCTTTACAACACAAGCAATTTTGTCACATCTCGCTTACATTTTTGCATTACACTGTCATCACCGATAAATTTATAATTTATAATTTATAATTTATAATTTATAATTTATAATTTATAATTTATAATTTATAATTTATAATTTATAATTTATAATTTATAATTTATAATTTATAATTTATAATTTATAATTTATAATTTATAATTTATAATTTATAATTTATAATTTATAATTTATAATTTATAATTTATAATTTATAATTTATAATTTATAATTTATAATTTATAATTTATAATTTATAATTTATAATTTATAATTTATAATTTATAATTTATAATTTATAATTTATAATTTATAATTTATAATTTATAATTTATAATTTATAATTTATAATTTATAATTTATAATTTATAATTTATAATTTATAATTTATAATTTATAATTTATAATTTATAATTTATAATTTATAATTTATAATTTATAATTTATAATTTATAATTTATAATTTATAATTTATAATTTATAATTTATAATTTATAATTTATAATTTATAATTTATAATTTATAATTTATAATTTATAATTTATAATTTATAATTTATAATTTATAATTTATAATTTATAATTTATAATTTATAATTTATAATTTATAATTTATAATTTATAATTTATAATTTATAATTTATAATTTATAATTTATAATTTATAATTTATAATTTATAATTTATAATTTATAATTTATAATTTATAATTTATAATTTATAATTTATAATTTATAATTTATAATTTATAATTTATAATTTATAATTTATAATTTATAATTTATAATTTATAATTTATAATTTATAATTTATAATTTATAATTTATAATTTATAATTTATAATTTATAATTTATAATTTATAATTTATAATTTATAATTTATAATTTATAATTTATAATTTATAATTTATAATTTATAATTTATAATTTATAATTTATAATTTATAATTTATAATTTATAATTTATAATTTATAATTTATAATTTATAATTTATAATTTATAATTTGTAATTTATAATTTATAATTTATAATTTATAATTTATAATTTATAATTTATGATTTATAATTTATAATTTATAATTTATAATTTATAATTTATAATTTATAATTTATAATTTATAATTTATAATTTATAATTTATAATTTATAATTTATAATTTATAATTTATAATTTATAATTTATAATTTATAATTTATAATTTATAATTTATAATTTATAATTTATAATTTATAATTTATAATTTATAATTTATAATTTATAATTTATAATTTATAATTTATAATTTATAATTTATAATTTATAATTTATAATTTATAATTTATAATTTATAATTTATAATTTATAATTTATAATTTATAATTTATAATTTATAATTTATAATTTATAATTTATAATTTATAATTTATAATTTATAATTTATAATTTATAATTTATAATTTATAATTTATAATTTATAATTTATAATTTATAATTTATAATTTATAATTTATAATTTATAATTTATAATTTATAATTTATAATTTATAATTTATAATTTATAATTTATAATTTATAATTTATAATTTATAATTTATAATTTATAATTTATAATTTATAATTTATAATTTATAATTTATAATTTATAATTTATAATTTATAATTTATAATTTATAATTTATAATTTATAATTTATAATTTATAATTTATAATTTATAATTTATAATTTATAATTTATAATTTATAATTTATAATTTATAATTTATAATTTATAATTTAAAATATATAATGTACTTTGTATTAAAACTTTGATTTTCTTACATATCTGAAGTCTGCACCTATTTAACTTCTTCACTGTTTTTTTTGCTATCCATGCAAATAAAAGTTATAGTCAGCGCCATCTAGACATGCCTTTAATAAACTTATTTGCTGGTGCACAAAAAGCATAATTGAATATTTATTAGTTTTGTGTTATTTGTTGTTGTTGTTTTTCTTCATCATCTTCTTTTGAATATAGTGTTATTTATTTGTTCCTTTTTTTTCCTACTCAACGTCTTCAGTTTAAATTCGATTTTGTCTTTGCTCAGTTGTAATTTTTTTTTCGAGTTCTTATAGTTTCTGCAAAAAGCTGCACAAACAAAAAACGAATTAGTCGCAAACAAACGCGTATAATTTTAACATAATTAGTTGGAAAGAAACGTAGGAAAGCGAACGAACAAATGAATTGTGTGGAAAATTGCATTTAAATTAAAATTTGCATTTTCTGATCGTGAACAACGTAAAGAATTTAATTAGAAAACAGAAGGCAGGAAACAAAGAATGTGAGAGAAATTAAAACTAAACAGTTGAAAAAAAAAAAACTGAGAGGGAATTCATTTAATAAAACAGTGGCGCGAAAATGACAATTAAACTGTTTTTCTGTTGGAACTTCTGCTGTTTTGAGGAAAGGTGCAAAAAATAAAAAAATTAAAAACAATCCATTCTTAGTCAAAACAGCAGTAATTTATGAACTTTAAAATTGATAAATAAAATAAGGATGTTGGAAAAGAATAAGAAAATTCTGCACAGTAGTTGCCATTTCACTTTGCTTATGAATTCGGGCCACTAAATACGAAAATTGCAATGAAAACTTTTAGTATGGATACGTTTTCGAGAAGGCAAACCTTCAGTGTTATATCGATTATTTTGATACTAAAATGTATTTAAAAATATCTCTAATTTAAATTGGCTAATTTTGTTATATAAATCATATCTTAACTTTACATTTAAGTTAATATTAGCAGTCTCTTTTCTCTTAAAAACGCTTTAACGTTTTGTTGTGTTAAGCAAGAAATCATTTAAAACAATTGATCTTAAAATAGTTATAAATTTTACAATAATTAAGGTTATACATAAGTTAGGTAATTTTAATATTTAAAAAATTTTTTCATGAAGTTAGCTGGCACAGAATATTTATTTTGATATAAATATTTATAAAAGTTATTTTATTATTATATAAAATAACTCTATACTAGAGTGGTAAGCTAGAAGTAACCTAAAAGCAATGCTTGATTCAGCGATAGTAGGTAGATGTACAAAGATACAAATGGAAAAATTTTAATTTTGTTGCAAAAAAATATATACACGGTAAGAAATCTTGTACTAAAATTGAAATTTTTCTGTACTAAATTAAGTAGATTAAATTAGTAAAAACTAAGTAGATTACTATAAGGAAGTTTTTATATAATCTAAAATGTTCGTAATTACTCAAGACACACAACTGCATTCTTAGAGATAAATGGGGATGTTCAAACTATATAGAGAATTTTAACACAAAACTAAGTTTTATTAATAGTCTGGTATGAAAAAATAGACTTTTAGCCATAACTTTTGATTGGAAAGAGATATTGGGGTAATTTTTCACATAAATTATTTTTGAGAGTTGATTTTATTGTAAAAAATATAAAATCAACATTTTGAAGAAAAAAAAAATTTCGCGAAAAAAATGAAAGGGGGTACCCTTGTTGTTTTGATGACAAAAACAGTAAAATAATTTTTGCACTTAGCTGGAAGAATTTTTGCAAATAAATGCTATGTCATATGAAAGGTAGCCAGGATGTGCAATTTTTAATTGATTTCATTTTTACAACAACAATTTTTGAGTCATTTTTTTAGTAAAACGTCAATATTTTACAATATTTTGGACATATAAGTCCAAACCAGCTTTGGTTTTAAATCTAGAACATACTTGCAAAATACTCAAATATGATATTAATTCAGCTTTGGTTTTAAATTAAGAACATGTTTTGATTATGTATTAAAATAAACAAAAATAACAAACACCGTGAGGCTTGAACCCACGATACTCAGTTTTTCAGTTCACTACTCTAGCCACTGGGCTATTGCGCTATACGAAACAAAAGTGATAATCGCCAAATGCTGGGTCTTTGCAATGCCAGGCTAACTTTTTACGGATCCAAATCGAACTTTAGTATACAAATGTATTAGAATTTAGTTTAAATTTTATTAAAAAAATATAATTAATACAGTTTGCACATAAAATTGAAACAAAAAGCTAAAAAGGCTGTAATATTCCTTTTGAACTTAAATTTAAACAAAAAGGCTAAAAGAAAAGTTGTAATATTTCTTTTGGTTTCCATTTTAGTACATTAGAGCTTTAATTACAGGTTAGTATTTGCAAACTTATATTTTAAACCTTTATTAAATTTATGGAAATGTAGCTGTAAATCTATATCTATGTGTTCAGTTATTATATAAAATTGAAGTGAACATTTGAAGTTACGACTTTACTACAAAATTACTGCGCCGATTTCAATGAAACAAATTTTAATATATAATTTTTGTGTTAATGATTTATTTAGGGGTATTTTTCTTTCGAAATTTTGCTTATTCGTTGCCTTTTGAAGCGTTTGTGTTAACTCCATATTGCTCTCTATTTTTCTCTTTCTCTTCCTGTTCAGCTCAGTGCGGCAAAAAAAAAAACAATGAGCCTCGAGCAAGGCGAAAAGAGAGATACATATAAACTAAGGTGGATCGTTTTGTTCAGGGGTAAAAACACTTTTTTCGGCACTCATATTCTGGGAGCTGAATTCAAGTAGATCTTAAATCCGAAAGGATATTGAAATCGGTGGAACCGTCACCCAGCGGTTTTGATTTTAAAAAATCACTTTTTCGCCAAAAATCACCGGTTTTTTCGCCGTGAGTTTTTATCAATCTAAAATAACTACCCAAAAGTTGGGTGCAAATGAAAGATATCTTGGACCCCAAGGTTGTAAATAGAAAGATGGTTAGATTCAAAAAATTTTTTAGTGCAACAGTGTTCAGAATTCGGTCAACATTTTGGGTAGTTTTCACTAAAATAGCTATAAATTTGCCATTTTTCAGTAAATTTGGAAAAATTAAGTATTGTTCAAAAAGACTTGGTGTAATCTATTGATATATAAAAAAAAATACAAAAATTAAAACAGCGGAATTTTTTTAAACTTTTTTGGAAAGTATTTTTGAAAGGGTATTTTTCACAAAAATCTATAAATCCACTAATTTTCAGTAAATTTTAAAAATTTACTATTTTTAAAATGGTGTGGCTTTGAAGAGGCTTCTTCTTTCGTGGTGAACAATCAAAAAATAACATATTTATAGCGAATGAACACAGCAAATTTATAGCGATTTTAGTGAAAAGTACCCAAATTGTTGACCGAACTCTAAACACTGTTGCACTAAAAAATTTCTTGAATCTAAAAATCTTCCTATTTACAACTTTGGTGTCCCAGGTACCTTTCACTTGCAGCCATTTTTTAGGTAGTTATTTTAGATTGATTCGGTATCATTTTGGATTGAAGATCTACTTAAATCCAGCTCCCAGAATGTGAGTGTCGAAAAAAATGTTTTTTCTTACCCACCTTAATATAAATGCAGAGCGGCGCTCCAAAACAAACCAAAAAAAAAAGAAAAAAAAAGACAATTTTTTATGTCTTTGATATGTATTGTCTTAACCCAATAAGGACGATGTAGCCATATCGCATCACTAAGTAGGATGTCGCAAAACTAACCGTGTGGCATAAAAATTAGTCAAAATCCAAATTAGGTGGAAATTAGCGCATGTGTGAAAAATTGCCCTGTCTTTAAGGCGTTAAGGAAATTGATAAAAAAACGTCCGTAGCGAAGCCGCGGACAACAGTGGCGTGCTAGTATTTTATATACATACTTACTTACTTAATTGGCGCTACAACCGTATGCCGGTCTTGGCCTCATCTAAGAATTTGCGCTAGCCATTTCTGTCTTTCGCTTGCTGGCGCCAGTTGGAAATTCCAAGCTTCGTCAGGTTGTCCTCTACTTGGTCTTTCCAACGAAGATGCGGTCGTCCTCTTCTGCGTTGACCGCCGCTGGGTACCGAATCGAATGTTTTCTTCACTGGAGCATCGTCTTTCATGCGCTGAACATGACCAAGCCAGCGAAGCCGCTCGATTTTAATGCGCTCGACTATGTCGATGTCAGCGTACAGCTCATACAGTTCATCATTCCACCGTATTCGGTACTCGCCATTGACGCAGATTGGTCCGTAGATCTTACGAAGAATCTTTCTCTCGAATGCTCCTAAAGTCTTTTCATCTAAACTGCTCAGCGTACAGGTTTGTGATGCGTAAAGTAGGACGGGCATGATGAGCGATTTAAAGAGCGTGATTTTCGTTCGTCGAGAGAGGGCTCTGCTTCTCAATTGCCTACTGAGCCCAAAGTAACACCTGTTGGCAAGAGTTATTCTTCGTTTGATCTCAATGCTGATGTCGTTGGTTGAATTAATGCTGGATCCCAGATAAACGAAGTTCTTCACAACCTCGAAGGAGGTACTGTCAACGGTGATGTGGGTTCCAAGACGCTAGGACTGTTTGTTTGTTGACACTAAGTATTTCGTCTTATCTGCATTCACTGCCAGACCCATTCGACTTGACTCTCTTTCTAATCTGGAAAATGCTGCACTGACTTCGCGCGTATTATGGCCAATGATATCGATGTCATCAGCATACGCAAGCAGCATAACACTCTTGTAGAATATTGTGCCACTACGTCTCAGATCAGCAGCTCGGATGATCTTTTCCATCATTAGGTTGAAAAAGTCGCACGATAAGGAATCACCTTGTCTGAAACCTCGTTTGGTAATAAATGGTGGGGAGAGGTCCTTCCCGATTTTAACTGCGCTGCTGGTGTTGCTCAGTGTCATCCTGCAAAGTCGTATTAGTTTTGCAGGAATACCAAATTCAGACATGGTGGAGTACAGGTGCTTCCTTATTGGGCTGTCGAAGGCGGCTTTGTAGTCGACAAAAAGATGAAGGGTATCGACTTGTTTTTCTTGAGTCTTCTCCAAGATTTGTCGTAGCGTGAAAATCTGGTCGATGGTGGATTTTCCAGGTCTGAAGCCACACTGATAAGTTCGTTTACAATGGGCTTCAATCTCTCACATAAAACGCTCCACAGGACCTTATATGCGATATTAAGAAGGCTTATCTCACGGTAATTGGCACAGATAGTGGGATCGCCTTTCTTGTGGATTGGGAAGAGCACACTGAGATTCCAATCGTTTGGAATGCATTCTTCCGACCATATTCTGCATAGAAGCTCGTGAATGCATTTAAGTAGAGCTTCGCCTCCGTTCTTAAACAGCTCAGCAGGTAAGCCATCAGCTCCCGCGGCTTTGTTATTTTTAAGCCGAGCTATAGCTGTCAGAACTTCATCATAGTCGGGCAGCGGAACCTCAACGCTGTCATCCAAAATTGGGGTTTCCGGAATATCATCTCTTTTGGCGGGACTGTTGTCAGCGTCGCCATTTAGAAGCTTAGAGAAGTGTTCCCTCCATAACGTCAGTTTACTCTGGACATCTGTCACTAGATTCCCGTTTTCATCGTTGCAGGAAGAGGCCCCGGTTTCAAAACCATCGGCAAGGCGTCTTTTTTTTAGCTTTTCTGCCTCTCTTTTTTTCCGCCTGAAAATACGTCTCTCTTCCCTCTACTTTTCTTTGTATCGCTCCTTAGCAGAGCGCGTTAAAACCGACTGCAGGGTGGCTTTGTAGGCGGCGTCTTTTTTTGCAGTGGGGTCGCGACACTCCTCGTCGTACCACTGGTTTCGGCGAGGGCGGTGGTCAGCAGCCGCACGCATGGATTGGGAAATGTGTGTCCACTGCGCGCATACATCATCGATTGGAGGAGTGCTTTGAAGCAGGAGTGAAAGTCGAGTGGCGAAAGCATCGGCTGTCTGTTTCGATTGCAGCTTGTGGACGTCTAGCTTTCTCTGTGTAGGGTTGCGTGTATTCTTAGCTGCGCACAGACGTGTACGGATCTTGGCTGCATCAAGATAGTGATCCGAGTCAATGTTTGCACCACGGATCGTGCGTACATCCAAAGCACTGGAAGAGTGCCTTCCGTCAATCAAAACGTGATCAATTTGATTTTTTGTTTTTTGATCAGGGGACATCCAGGTGGCTTTATGAATATTGAGGTGCTTGAATCTAGTGCTACTTACGACCATGTTTCGTGTTGCGGCGAAGTCAATCAGCCTCATTCCGTTATCGGAGGTATTGTTGTGGAGGCTGAACTTTCCGACTGTTGGACCAAAAATATTTTCCTTGCCCACCTTAGCGTTGAAGTCACCAAGCACGATTTTTACGTCGTGGCAGGGGCAGCGCTCGTAAACATTTTCAAGGCGGTCGTAGAAAATTTCCTTGATCTCATCGTCCTTGTCTTCTGTCGGAGCGTGCGCACATATTAGGCTTATGTTGAAAAATTTAACCTTGATGCGGATTATGGCAAGTCGTTCGTTCACAGGTGTGAATCGCAGGACGTGGGGCCGTAGTCTCTTGCCAACTACAAATCCGCATCCAAACTCGTGCTTCTCCGCATGGCAGCTGTAGTAGATATCGCAGGGTGCATGCCGAATGCAACCCTGTGCCTTCCATCGCATTTCTTGGATAGCAGTGATATCAGCTTTGTATCTTTCTAAGACATCAGTCAGTTGGATAGAGGCACCTTCCCTATTAAGGGTTCGGACATTCCAGGTGCATATCCGGAAATCATTATCAGTTTTTCGTTTGCGGTAGTCATCATCAGATTTGGGGATCATTTTTCTTCTTTTCTTATTTGTTTTCATTGAAATGGGTTTTTACGGGTGGGCTTCAAACCCGACGCACAACCTATTTTAAGCCTAGGGATTAGTATTTTATATATTGCATTTTAAAATTCAAAAGCCAGGGTTTTTAGCAACCAAATACCATTTGTATATATCCATAACGTTAACTAGCTGTAAAATTATTTTTTTTTAAGAGTTGATTGCTATCTTAATTAAAATAATCGTAATCAAAATTTATTAACGTCAAGTCGTAAGGTTGCAAGCAAATATAATCAAAACCAGACCATCCAGGCATTTCTTAAGATTGACTCAAAACTTGACATAGTAAAAAAACATGGACAAACATTTGTACAGCAGGTGATGGTAAAAGCCGCAAGAGGGAGAGAACGGGGTGGGCTTGGGCTTGAAGAATAGAACAAACATTTTAAAACAAAAATGAGTTTTATACACATATATTTAGGGTTGTTTGGAAAGTCGTTTTGGAATTTTCGGTTTATTTTATCGTAAGATCGCTGAGATCGTTGTTATTCACCAGTATGCATCAATAAATTCTTTTATTGAGTCTTCATCAGCTTCAACTGGCCTTCCAGAATGTGGTCGAGCACCTTTAACATTAAAATTGTCGGATCGAAATTTAGCAAACCAGATATGGCTCTGGTGTTCTGTCAACGACATATCTTCTCCATACATATTGGATAATTTTTTTCTGGCTTAAACAGTATTATAAACTTTTCGATAGTAAAATAGTGAAATATGCTGCTTTTCATTTTTGAAAGGACACACATTAACTAATTTGAGGGGAAATTTTATCTTTTTTATAACATTTGTGTGGTATAAACTTTTTTTATTCCAAATAATTTATAAATTTTATACCACTCAATATTATAAAAATAACTAGCTAAAACCCGGCGCGTTGCTGCCACTCTCCCTTGTCAAACGCCCATAAAATGTTATCAGTTAAACAGCATGTCTAAATTGAGGTCGAATACTGAATTCCGAGACTGTGCGACCTATATCCACAAAGCTATTCGATAAAACAAATTTGGGTTATATAGGAGTGCGACGCCCTCTTCATCACCGCTAATAGAATGTAATCAATTAAACTGGATCTGTGCATGGAGGTCGAATACCGAATTCCAAAACTGTGCGACATATAACTCCAAATCTATTCGATAGCACAAATTTGGGTTGCATGGGAGGTGCCACTCCCCTTTTCCCTACGCCCATAAAATATTATCAATGAAACTGCATGTGTAAATTAAGGTCGAATACTGAATTTCGAGGCTGAGTTACCTCTAACTCCAAAGCTATTCGTTATCGCAAATTTGGGTTAAGTTGGAGGTGTCACGACCCCCGACAAGCTCTAAAAAATTTTATCAGTAAATCTGCATGCGTAAATTTTGGTCGAATACTGAATTCCAACGCTGTGCGACTTTGAACTCCAAAGCTATTCGATATCACAAATTTTCGTTGTATGGGAGGTGCCACTCCCCCTTGATCAACGCTCATAAAATGTAATCAATGAAACTGCATGTGTACATTGAGGTCCAATACTGAATTCAAAAATTGTGCCTCCTATAACTTCAATGATATTCGATATCGCAAATTTACGTTAAATGGGAGGTGCCACGCCCCTCTTACCAATGAACATAAAATTAAATCAATGAAACTGCATGCGTACATTGAGGTCGAATACTGAATTCCGGCGTTGTGTGACCTATAACTCTAAAGCTACTTGATAGCACAAAGTTGGGTTGTATGAGAAGTGCCACGCCCCTTTTCCCTACCCATAAAATGTAAGTAATGAAAGTGCATGTATAAATTTAGGTCGATTTTCGAATTCTTACGCTGTCAACCTATAACTTCAAAGAAATTCGATATCGCAAATTTGGGTTGTAAGGGAGATTGTCACGCCTCCCTGTCCAACGCCCATAAAATAAAATCAATGAAACTGGATGTGTAAATTGAGGTCAAAAACTGAATTCCAAAGCTGAATTCCTTTAACTTCAAAGCTATTCGATATCACAAATTTGGGTTGTATGGGAGGTCCAACTCCCCCTTGTCCAACTCAAATAAAATTTCATCACTGAAACGGTACCGAATACCGAATTTCTAAGCTGTGCGACCCATAACTCTAAAGCTATTCGATATAACACAAATTTTTTACATATTTGTGGGACGTAAAAGGGGGTGTGGCATTTCTTCTTAAACCATCTCGTACTCAAAGCAAAACCACTTACAAAATTTCAGCTCAATCGGACCAATAGTTTCGAAGTTTTTGATATTTTCTTAAAAGTAGGCGTATAGCATTTTTATTGATATAGCATTTTTATTGATTTGTGGGTGATAAAAGGGGTGTGGCATTATTTTATCGTAAACCTTTGCGTAGCAGCTAGGAACAAACCCGTAGAAGGAAGTATCCATTTGGTCCAATCATTTTCAAGTTTTAAGCATCCACGATTCATTTTTATATAGACAGATATTGATTTGTGGGCGGTAAAAGTGGACGTGAAAACATTTATGTATCGTGACTGCCTCTTGGAGCAACTACACAGCAAGTTTCACTATAAAAATGTGTAGAACTCCGGAATTGCCATGATTTCGAAAAAGTGGGCGTATATATATTGCGACCACGTCCATATTTTGTACAGTTACTGACAGTAACCATCTGAACAAAATTACTAAATCTTAGTTTATTACGATTGAAACCGTCTGATATATATTCCTTATTTGGTTTGTGGTCGATAGCGCAAATTTGGCTTGTATGGGAGGTACCACGCCCCCCTCGTCTAAACGTTACCAAACCTCACAGGAACACTCACTCTTCTCGGCAGACGTTGTTCCGCCACAGACCACCTTACTGCCATATACGAACATGTCAAGAAATGCCAAATAGATTCACCATTTTCAGTATAGCTGCCGAAAGTAGCCATGTACTAAATAAATAAATTTAGTCTAATACGATCAAAACCGTGCGAAATATAGTATTTGTTGTTTTGCAAGCGGTAAAAAAGGGTGCGGCAAAATATTTCCCTTGAGCCATCTCGTAATCGAAACTAATCGACTGCCCAAATTTCAGCTCAATTTAGGTTGAGCCTGGCGCACTTCACTTCACTCCACGCTAACTCCCCGAAAAGTGAGTTTAACTAAAGTGGGACAGGCCTATTTTTAGTACACTTGCCGAAAGTAACCATAAGTACTAAATTACAAAATTTTTGTCTTATACGACCCAAACCGTTGAAATAGAACGTTTTCATTGGTTTGTGGGCGGTAAAAGGGGGGCGTGGAAACCAATTTTTAGTACAGCTGCTGACAGTAATCGTACAAACTAAGCCAATATTATTTTTAGTACAGCTTTACTAAGCCCTTTTTTAGTACAGTTGCCGAAAGTAAACAAACAAACTTTGGTATCACATGTAAGTCTCATACGGCCAAAACTGCTTGAAATATTGCATTTTCACTGATAAGTGGGCGCAAAAAGAGGCGTGGAAACCAATTTTTCGTACAGTTACTGTCAGTATTTACACAAACCAAAGTACCAAATTTAAGTCTTATACGACCAAAACCGTCTGAAATAAACCATTTGCATTTATTTGTGGGCGGTAAAAAGGGGCGTGGAAACCTATTTTTAATACAGTTGTCGACAGTAACCGTACATACTAAATTACAAAATTTTAGCCTTATACGACCCAAACCGACTAAAATATAACATTTTTATTGATTTGGGGGCAGTAATAAGGGGTGTGGCCATTTTTCCTCAACCATCTCGTGCCTGAAACAAATCGACTGCCAAAATTTCAGGTCAATCGGTTCAGTAGTTTTGGAGTCTATAGACATCACACAGCCAGACACACATCGTTTTGCTTTTTATGTATAGAGGTATTGATTTGTGGGCGGTAAAAGTGGGCGTGAAAACATTTATATATAGTGACCGCTTCTTGGAGCACCTACACAGCAAGTTTCACTGTAAAAATGTGTAGAACTCCGGAATTGCCATGATTTCGCAAAAGTGCGCGTATTTTTATTACGACCACGCCCATTTTTTGTACAGTTACCGACAATAAACATCTGAACAAAATTACCAAATCTAAGTTTTTTACGACTTAAACCGTCTGATATATATCCTTTTTTTGGTTTGTGATCGATAGCGCAAATTTGGCTTGTATGGGAGGTACCACGCCCCCTCATCAAATCGTTACCAAACCTCACAGGAACACTCTCAAGATGTGGCTTCAGTTTCCCTTAAAATTTCATAAAGATCGGTTCAGCGGTTTTGGAGTCTATACGTGATATAGCCACATACCCACATACATACATCCATTTTTATATATATAGATATAGCAAATATAATTTAAAAATTTCATATGGATATCATGTGTTAATCAAGATATATTCTGGTTCGAAAGAAAAAATTCACCGAAATCGGGAAATTTAAAAATAAGATGGTTTTGATTGGTCTGACGAGAATAATGGTCTAGAAAAATGTATAAGATTTGATGGTATAACTTTTAATACATTTTTGGTTTGGATTTATATGTATACAAAACAGTATAAAAATGATGCTCATATTTTTTACTGGGCACAAACAAAAAACTACAGCGTAGAATCATTCGAACTTTTTTGCAAGCAAGTTTTGCTATATCAGCTGTCAAAATATATAATGGTTATGCGGCTTAAGTCTGAAGTTGGCTGTGAATAAAAACAATAAAGTTCTATGTTGAGAAAATAACCTACATTACTTTCCGAACAACCCAATAGATCGTTTTGGACCAAAAATATTGCTATGGAAATACATTTTTGCCTATAACTTTTTTTGGAACAACGATATTTGGGTAATTTTTTCTCGACATTTTTCTTTATTTATTTTATATTTTGTGAGGAGACCTCCAGAAAGGTGGAGAATAGGAGATGGGTGTGTTTAGAAAAAACATTGGAAGGGAAAAATAATAGGACCTGATAATACATTTCACCCATCTAGGGGCACCGTAAAGTTTTTGTCAAATCTTTTCTTAAAGCAAGGATAAGAAGAGCAGGAATGTCTTTGGAGTGCAAGAAACTGGTTGTAGGTCTGTGGTCCATATAAGATGCCCATACTCTACATTTATTTTAACACAAGCCTATTTGTATAACCTTACAAGGTGTTTTTTTCAGCTCATCAGTTTCGTTTAACTATGAGTTTGCTATTCTAGCATATCAACATTATTCTATCTTCTAGTCTAAAGTTTTTAATTCAAAAATCATTTCACAATATTTTTTAGCAACCTTAAGAAATTTAATCTACAATATTGATATAATTTTACAATAGATCTAAAGACATATTTTCATCTTCCAAGAACTTTTTTCGTCAATAATCTGTGTGCTACTTTGTAAGAAATTCTATAATAGTTTTCTACAGCTCTAAGAATTCAATTCAATATATTTTTCAATTTGCACATTTAGTGGTATAAAATTTTTAGCACAATAACTTTTAGCAAAGCTTTTGCCATAATTTTCGCGTAGCAAAATGTCAGGAAAATTTATGCTGTTGATTGGCTGTGGCAAAAAACCAAAAAAAAAAAAAACGAGAATAGCTGGCAGAATAAAGCAATTCTATTCAATGAGCGAAAAAAACCAGCAATAGTCATTTTTTCCTGATCGATGCGGTAACAACAACATCCACAACAACAATATAAAAAGTATAACAACGATAAAACCTCTAGAGTAAAGAAAATTGAAAAATGGTTAAGAAATATGCTTGAAGAAAAACCAATTTCGGAATCTCTTAAAGAAATAGCAAAAATTCCACATATCGAAGAAGTAGAAGATGCAGACGAAGGTGCAGAAGTGATGATGTAGCGGTAGCCGCAGAGGCAACAGCGCTCAAAAAGGACACACCAAAGCTTACACATATTGTAGCACATTATGAGATGACGCATAGATGGCGCTAGATAGGGGTTAGTAGGGGTTAAAGTAATATTTTGAGGTTATATGCTATTAATGCATGAAATGGTCAGAAATGATAGATATTTTGATGAAAGAGAACCCCTTTATGGCACGCCACTGAACTCAACATTACCGCTCTCTCTTTCTCACTATCATACACACTCCTACACACACTTGCACAAGTCATAAGCTTTATTCTAAAAAAAAAGTTGAATGCAAAAAAACGCATTTTCTATGCTAAGCATAACTTTTTTTTATTATTGACTATAACTGCATCAATTTCATTTCTTGCTGCTGGTGCTCCTTCTTCTTCTTCCTCCTCTCTGCACCTGCTCGCAGGATTCCTAAGAGAGCCGGCTTAAAAGCGATTTAGGGACAATGCAATGTGTTGGTTACCTTGACGTGGCTTGCCTTGGGTTCTCGAACTATTCGGTTCGAGGTGCAGCTTAAGATCTGCTGACACTAAGCTGGCTCACGTGTAAGTTTAACCTTTTGAGCAGAAGCTGAAGCGGAAGAAGACCTGAACAAATGGTCAGGATAACAAAATATTTTATACTTTTATTGCTGCTTTTTCATGAGCTGCTAAGCAAAGGTTGAACAGCTAGAATGATGACAACGACAACGAAGACGCACACACTTGGGGAATATGTGGGCCAACAGTAACAACAACAACAATAACAATAACCTGCTGCAGCCAGCAAATGACAATGAAAAGCCAAGCAGGGCAGGTTGGCGCACATAACAAGGACATGCAGAGCCATAAAAAAACATCCAGCAACGACTAAAAAGAAGCGAAGCGCGCACTAGGACAACGTATCCTGTCGTCAACTCAAGCCGGTCGTCATCTTCATCGTCGTCGTTGTCGTTTCCTTTGTCAGTGTGCTTAAAGTTCAACTTCAAGTTTATTGCATTTTTTTCAAGTTGTGCAAAAATTGAAAGAAAAAAAGCGAAACGTAATCGAAAAAACTGACGACGACCATGCGACCAACGTCACGATAAAAGATCCCCGAGCGACTTTAATGTTTTTTGTGCTTTTTTTTTGTTTGCTACTTCATAGTTTTTTGCTGTTGAGCCGCTTGTATGGGCTCCACTTTGGAGCTGATCCTTTGCTGTTGCTGCTGCTGCTGCTGCTGTTCCTTACACAGCGGCTAGGAGCGCGACTGTAGTTAATGAGAAATAAGGACTCGCCTCTGCTACGCGCGTAGCTGTTGTTGTTCAGCTACAGCAGCAGATAAACTTCAGTTAAAGTTTTGAATTAGTTTTGCCAGCAAATGTAAGAAAGTAGAAAAGAAGATGGAACCAGCTGCAGAATGGGGGGCGTAAATGGGCTCTGTATACAGCAGTTAGAAAGGTTATAAGTGTGTGTTTTGGTGCAAGTGATAACGCATTAAAGCAATGCTTGCCATCCTTTAGAATTAGCTTTGAACGCTGTTGATGAGAATGCAATGCTGCCAAGATTTTCTTGTCCTCCAACACTTGTTGTGTAAGATTTTCACTGATTTTTTTGCAATGCTGCTGGAAAATTTTTTTTAACATATTTCCTCTGTTGCCGTAAAATAGAAAAAAGCTTGGTGCAAATAATTGGAAAATTTTGCATAGATATTAAAAAAATTATAAGTGTTGGAGCACCTATCTGAAATATGAATAACGCTGAAAGAAAACTAAGCTAAACTTATTCCTCGAATAAACCTCACCTTTGCACAGTGTTTTGCCTTGAGCAATATAGCAATTTGAACATTTTCTAAATAGATAGTATGCAATTATCTTTTGTCGAATTTACGACTCTGTGCATTATTGCCACAAATCAGTTGGAGACAATAACGCGCATTAACGCCAGGCGCATTATTGGCTCAAAATTCTTTGAAACTATTATGAACACAACCGTGTGAATTGACGGCATGCGTATTATTACCACAATTTTTTCGTGGCTATATTGTACACAGCCATGTGAATTGAGGCCACGTGCATTCTTGCAATGAACTTAGTGTGGCACTAATGTGTAGTCATGTGAATTATCGCCACGCTTAATATGTGGCAATATTACGCATATATCTCAAATTTTGAGTGCTATTGCCACTATAAACAAGTGGTAATAGTGCGCGTGTCCATTATTTATTTATATGGTCATTTACGTTATTGCCACTTATTTATTAGTGACAATAATTCATAGGACTGTGTGCATTAGAGTGACCAGTGCCACAAAAGGTTGGTATTACTTAAAAAGGATGTGTGCATTATTGCCACAAATCGGTTGGTGGCAAAAATTGCGTGGCATTAATTCAAAATTATAATTATAATTAATAATTGCATTATTGCCACAAAATTCTTTGAAACTATAATGAACCGAACCATTTTTTCGTGGCTATAATATACACAGCCATGTGAACTACGGCCACGCGCATTCTTGCAACGAACTTAGTGTGGCACTCACTTATGCGCAGTCATGTGAATTATCGCCTCGCTTAATAAGTGGCAATATTATGCATATATCTCAAATTTTGAGTGCTATTGCCACTATAAACAAGTGGTAATAGTGCGCGTGCGCATTATTTATATGGCCTTTTACGTAATTGCCGCTTATATATTGGTGACAATAATTCACAGGACTGTGTGCATTAGAGTGACCAGTGCCACAAAAGGTTGGTATTACTTAAAAAGGATGTGTGCAATTTTGCAACAAATCAGTTAGTGGCAAAAATGGCGTGGGATTAATTCATAATTATAATTAATAATTGCATTATTATCACATATCGGCTGGCAGCAATAGTTCGAGTGGCAATATTTCTCCACACCTAACTGATAGAAAAAAATTCATTATTTAGTCGTTTGTTAACACTACTAGCTTGAAAGAGGGTTAAACATTGACCTAACGGCATGATATTTTATAAAAATGCATATAAAGCAGAAAAGTGGGAGTTATAAGTGGATTTTTTCGTATAAAGTGATTGCATGAATATTTTAATGATGGAAATACAAATAAAGGTATATTAGCTAATGGTCAAATTAAAAAAAAACAAAATAAATATTAAACATTTGTTGTAAATAACCAGATCTGTAAAGGAATGAATTTAATTTAATTTTAATTGCAATACGGTAAATCAGTGAATTACGAAATAAAAATTCAATAAATTCAATCAGTGAATGCAACATTCATTAATAAATAAAACTTTTTATTCACAATTGACTTAAAAAATTGATTAATTATTCGTTTAAATTGTTCCTATTTGCTATTTAGAATAATGAATAAACAGTTTTCATCTGAATGCAGTTCACAAAGAATTTCAGTATTTTAAGTAATATTTTCTTATCTTTAAAGTATTTTTCATTAATTTGTTATTCATTATTCATTTGTTATTTGCTATTAATTTTTTATAACTTATTCAGTTTTTATCCATTATTTGTTATTCATTATTCATTTTATATTCTTAACATAGCCCGAATCCTAAGCCACGAATAAAAAATGAATAGTGAATTATAAATACATAATGAATAACAAATGAATAAAAATAAATTATGTATAATGAATAAAATATTAATAATGAACAATGAATTAATAATGAAAAATAAATAAAAAATAAATAACAAATGACTAATTAAAAATGAAAAATAAATAAAAAACGAATAACAAATGAATAATGAATAAAAAATGAGTAATAAAGAATAACAAATCAGTAATGAATAAAAATTAGTAATGAATAACAAATAAATAATGATTACAAAATAAATAACAAATGAATAATGAATAAAAACTGAGTAATGAATAACACATAAATAATGAAAAAAATGAAAAATTAATTAAAAACTTATAATGAATAACAATGCGTTACAAAAGATTTTTTTGAAACTTTCTATGTTTTTTTTTGCAAAATTTTTTTTTTTTCAGAAGTTATTCAAAAACTAAAAATATTGAATTTGTCTTTTTGGTGGTACTTTTTAAAAAATTTTTTTAACCTGAAATTATCAGTCACATTTTTCATAGTGTTCGCAACAAATTTTTTATATTTTTAGTATAGTGTTGAGTTAAGGCATCAACTTTAAAGACTAACACACAATTTTAGGGTTTGGATTCCAATGATTGCTATTTTTAACGAATTCTTACAAAAATGCCTAAAAAATATTTCTTGTTTTTACACCGAAAATTTTTTCCGAAAAGTTTTTTTCCCAATAGTAAAAATTCGCAATATGAGTATGGGCCCGTTATGAACTTAATTATGTGAGAAAAAAAAGAACGTTTGAAAAGAAAAAATTATGCACGTGTATTTTAATTCCCTCCCTTCCCAATCTTTCCGAAAAGGTACATTTGAACCATAAGACAAAATGTGTAAAAGACACTGTAATTTTTCGTTTTTGTCAGAATCGCCAACTTTTCAATAAAAATTTTATTTTCCTTTATCCTTAAAAAGTCATCTTATTTCATTTATTTTGTTTATTTATATATTTAAAGAAAAAACTAATATATCTTAGAACAATTGCGATGGACAAATGATAAGATTTTACGCAATCTTAATTTTGTTTTGAAATTCGAACGATAACTACTCTACTTCTACTTCTTTCAAACTACTCTTTTTTTATTCATACTATAACTTCCTAACCGTTTGAGATAATCCGAGAAAATGTTTGTCTTGGCCATAATTTTATTTTAAGTATTATTGACCTTGTTCATGTTGTAAGAAAAACGGATTTTTTTAATTTTTTTTTTCTCTACACTTTGTGTATGAATTGTCTAAAAAATATTTAATGGCACAGTGAAGTTCATAAAATTTTGAATAATTTCGTCTGAAAATTTGTTTAACCCTTGGACAAACACATGGTTCTGGCCAGACATATTTCATTCATATTTCATTTCAAAAAAGTCCCCCTCAAACAAACACATATGCCTGGCCAGACCCCTATACAATTTGTATGAAATAAATTATTTTTATACACATTTTGGGTTATTTTCTGCAAATACAATGCAGATTGTTGTTTCCAGGTTATTTTTTTATATTTTGGGTTGTTTTTATGTGAATTCAATGCAGATGTTTGCTTCCAGGTAGTTTTTGTGTTAATTTTTCTCTTATTTCTTTCTTTCGTTTGTGATTTTGGTTTTGAGTTCAGTTAGTTTATTATTGAATGCTGAACACACAACATCGACAGTACGAAATATAAATTTTTTGTGCGGAAACTAAAGTGAAATTATAACTATTGTTATGGCAGAGGATTTAGAACTTGTGTACAATACGCGCTTGCGTGCAGGCAACCTTACTGATAATTTCCAAAAACAACTATCATCGGCGTTACAGCGTGATTTTGCACTTCACACAGAAGCAGACGAAGAACTAGATTTATTTGAAGACCAAAGCGGTGAAAACACAGATTTTGTGCCCGAAGATGACGCCTCGGACAATGAATATGAAATGGAAATTAAAGCAAATGAAATATTAGACAGCGATGAAGAATCCAAAGAAGAAAGTGAGAATGCACCAACTCAAGCTGCAGACGGTTTTTTGCTTGGAAAAGACGGTACCAATTGAAGTACAGCTGAACCCGCTACAGTGAGATTCCACCAGCACAACATCATGCGTTTCAGAGGTGAACTTTGTGCGCCCATGGTATAGAAATAGCTGCTCATCGATGGTTACACTTTCGTATGGTTCAAAATTACTGGCAAGATTGTTATTCAAGAAGTTCCATATGTCGCGAATGGGAGCAGCTTTGTCGGTTTGTTGACGAAATGCACGCGTACGACTATCGTCAAATCGAATACAGCGCATCAAAGTAATAAATCGTGTATATGAATACAATTTCATGAATACAATTTCAAGTTGATTATACTTGTTTTTCATGCATTCCACAAAATGAATAAAAATTTTTACATTTAGGTAGCTACATATATCAACAAATCAAAAAAAAGTCTAAAGACAAAAATAATAAACGAGCATACTTAGAAATTCAAAGCTACGGTACCCTTTTTGCCATACAAATGCATAAAAACGTATTGGGGTCTGCTCAGGCATATGTATTTGTTCGAAGGTTTCAGAATATGTGTTTGACGGGGGGTAAAATTGATCTTAAATTAAAAAAGTTACTGCGTAAGGGGTATGTATATTAACCTTTTTAGACCTGACGCTAAACAATTGAGATTTTTTTCATGATCTTTTGATTAAATGGTCTTTATATGATATGAAAACATATTCAATGCTTATATTTTGAAATTTTCATATCCTGCAAGGATTTTGAAGAACGGAAATTTAGTACATAAACAAAATCCTTACAAAATTATGATTGAAATGATGAAAAAAAAACATTAGAAATTCTTTTATGTACTAAATGTGTCCACTTCCTTTTAAAGTTGAGCTATAAGTATTTCAGTAAATGATGTAAAAAATAATAAAGAAATTTACGAAATAAGCAATTTCTTCAAAATTAGAGATCAAGTTCGAAAATTTGATACAAACCAAGTTTGATACAAGCCTTTCTTCCATACTTTACCAAAACGGTAAAATCTTTTTAATTTCCACAAAAATTAATCTAATGACTTCAAATTTGACACTTTTGCCAGCATTTATACAGCTTTGCTATGCACTTTAAGCATAAAATTTGTAAAATTCGAATGAAAACCACGTTTACCTCCCACACGAAATGACTTAATGAAAACGGTAAAATCTCCTTAAATTTCACAAAAATTAATACAATGGCTTCAATTTTTGCAAATAAGTTTTAATTTAAAGAACTTGCACTCGATGTTTGGAACTTAAAAAAATAAACTTTAAGCTCCGCCCTCCTCTCATTTAAAGTGACGTCATTATAATAGCAAACCTTAATAAAATCCAAAAATTAGTGTGTGAAATTTTACAAATTAACTTTGATAATTAAAATGTACTTTTAGTTTAAAAAAACTAAAAACCACGCCACATAAAAGTGACGTCAACAAAATATTAGAACATTCAAAACTTCGAATATACTAAAATACGGCTGTTGGGCAATTTTAACTTTGATCGAAGTTAATTTCTTACAACCCAGCAACATTTTTGATGCCATGGTGACATGCATTCTTAGGCACATTACTTCCAGAAGATATTCTACATATCCAACCGGTGTAAAATTGTCAAAGCTTTTTATATAAATAAAATATGTACTCAGTATACGCCTCACTAATGTAATTAAAGT
Organism: Dichetophora obliterata; assembly: GCA_963920525.1. NCBI lineage: Eukaryota > Metazoa > Arthropoda > Insecta > Diptera > Sciomyzidae > Dichetophora > Dichetophora obliterata. The sequence continues at coordinate 14,779,235 of OY986438.1, read as the reverse complement.
GGTTTATTTGCATTGCAATTATTAGTATTGTATGTTTTAGGTCAATAATGTATGTACTACGTACATCGGAACTGTACTCATTACGTAAAAATATTTTTTATTTTATGTACTATGATAATACAATAATACATGTACTACGTACATATGAACTGTATTCATTATATGCAATTATTTGTTTTTTATGTAATGGATCAATAATTTATGTACTATGTACATCAAAACTATACTCATTACATACAAATAATTGTTATATTATGTAATGGGCCAACAGTCTATGCACTACGTACATCGGCACTGTACTCATTACATTCAATTGTTTATAGATTTATGTAATAGGTCTGTAATCTATGTACTCATTACAAACAGTTATTTACTATTTATGTAATAGTTCCATGAAAAGACTTTAGGAGCATTCGAGAGAAAGATTCCTCGTAAGATCTACGGACCAATCTGCGTCAATGGCGAGTACCGAATACGGTGGAATGATGAACTGTATCAGCTGTACGCTGACATCGACATAGTCAAGCGCATTGAAATCGAGCGGCTTCACTGGCTTGGTCATGTTCAGCGCATGAAAGACGATGCTCCAGTGAAGAAAACATTCGATTCCGTACCCAGCGGCGGTCAACGCAGAAGAGGACGACCGCATCTTCGTTGGAAAGACCAAGTAGAGGACAACTTGACTAAGCTTGGAATTTCCAACTGGCGCCAGCAAGCGAAGGACAGAAATGGCTGGCGCAAATTCTTAGATGAGGCCAAGACCGACATACGGTTGTAGCGCCAACTAAGTAAGTAAGTAAGTAAGTAAGTAATAGTTCCATAATCTATGTACTCGCTACATACAGTAATTTAATGTTATATGTAATGGGTCAATAATCTATGTACTATATACATCGGAACTGTACTCATGGCATACAATTATTTACAATAATTTTGTGATGAGTATAGTGTGTGTGTACCCACCACATACATCTATTCATTCACGAAACATAATTTTGTGATGAATAAATTCTTTATTGACTATATGCAGCACTGTTCAAAAGATTTATGTAGTCAAAACAGTTTCAACAACTCAGTACAAAAAATCACCAAATTTATGTGTGCAGAAATTTATGTCATGAGTACATACATTTATGTAGTGAGTCCATAAGTTTTTCCCTCTGTGAAAGCATTCCTCCTAATGACATGCATATGTGAAAAAAATGCCTTCTGGGTATGAAAGTGGAAGGGATGGAATTCAAGACTTTCTCTTCCACTTTATCTTCTTTTGGAAGCACTTTTTTGCTGGGTAAAAGTGAAGCCTTCTTGCATATCCTGTGTTGCTCCAGAGACAAAAATGGAAGGTCTCTGGAACGCATTTATTTACTATTTCTTTCACATATATCGTTTTATACTTTATTCCAGTACACATAGTTGAAATTTTTTTTCAAAAGTCTTTGATAATAAGGGCTAAAAAGAGGAGATGACGGCATGTCTAAAGACAAAATTGATGTCCAAAGACATAACATCATGTAGAAAAATTTTGTCAGACACATTAATGGTCTAGCTCTTTAACTTTTTACATTTGTCATGCAAAAGCTAATAATGCGCGATATAAACTTTCAAAACATAACATTTATGGCGCCGTCCTTCAGAAACGCACCATGTTTACTCTATAAAAATTTTTAATTTTTATGGACTGTGACATTAATCTTGATTTGAAAAATTGAGTTCGATATCAGCTGAAAGAATTGTCTGCAGGAACAGATGAAATTTCTGAATTATTTTTTATACAAAAATTACTTTTGTAAGCTTAAAGTACAATCGTTTGTCTAAACAAGAAAAGCTGAACTTATTATCAAAACAGTCCAAATCTACAACTTTCCACATTTTCAACGCTTGTCAAACTATGCCCTGCCCTGCTACCAGATTGATTATCAATTTAAAGTTAGAACAAAAGTGGAAAAAATCCAAATAATAATGTAACTAAAGTTGACACAAATATGGTCAAATAATGCAGTCATTACAACAAATTGTTGACAAATGCGATGGCAGCAAAAAAACATACAACTGCTAAGAAAAAATTACATAAAAAGAGATAAAGAAAAAAAAAACAACAACAATGAAAAGTAGACAAAAATGCATTTAAAAAGAGATACGAGAAAACAATGGAAAATAAATTTTCGATCATTAGTCATACCGCAAAACAAACACAAAAAGCTATAAAAAATAGCAGCAACAAAAAAATTGTAGTAAAATATGCAGAGGCAACCCTTAAAGCAGCAGCAACAAAAACAGCAGCCAACAATGGACAAACTTGTCTGGTCTGGTCAGCTACTAGATGCAATCAGACGCAGTTGGCGTCATCGGGTGGATGGTCGGTCATGTTTTGAGGGCAAAGCATTAGCTGGTGTTGTTGTTGTTGTTATTGTCTATTTTGTCTTATCCTAATTGTTAGTCATTTAAAACTCGAAAAAGACAAACTGTCACACATGCGCCTGCGCAGCAAGCATTACAAATAAAAACAAAGCAACGTAAAAAGCAATAAAAACTGCTATAAAAGAGTATCTGGTACAAAATAAATGCCATAAAACCCAAAAATATCCCACAAAGCGCACATTTTCACTTAATGCGCAGCCGCAACGCTTAAATGATTTTTTATGTTGTTTGTTGGTTGATTGTGTAGCTTTATAACATATTGCTGTTGTTACTGTAAGCGATTGTTTATCGCTAAGAAGAAAACAAATGTTGTATATAAAAAAGGCTTTTTACGGCGCTTCTATTGAAAAGTTCTTGCTATTAAGTGATGATAAAAGCAGAGGTTTTCAAACTACTTGACATAAAAAGCAGGCGTTCCCAAATTTCTTGGTGTAAAAAGCAACACTGTATTGACATTGTTGTTGTCGCAATTTGTGTGCAACATTTAAGTGTTCAGCGTAAAAAAAAGTTGGTGCTAATCTAAGTTGCTTTTATGTTTTTCCTTTAGAAAATCCTTATCAACTTCAGGCACTATACATTGAGATTTTTGACAACGAACAGGCAGCGAAATTTTTTTCGCCAGATAGTACGATGTAGAAGCGAAAATTATTGCTGTGTTGCCAAATTTCCATTCGTGAGTGGAGAGTTGAAATGTCAAAATTTCGCTGTTGATTATATGCCCGTTCATTTTTAATTGGCGCGGAAATTTGCCATTCAACAATACAAAATAAGCAGTAAGTGTGTTTAACTGTTGAAATTGTTATTTAACAAATTTATTGTTGCATTTATATAGTTTATTAATGTATTTTATAGGATATAAAATTGCAGCAATAAAAATATGAATCTTTTAACCAGAACAGCAAGTGCTTTTTCTCCACACACAAATTTTGACTCTACACCAAAATTTTGCATGTAGAGTTATATGCCCAAAAATTTTCATTCCTACAGCATACTAAACTTAAAGGAAAAATCGAGACCCATGCACATTTTGAATTTGTAAAAAGAGTTTTTGCCAAACAGCTAAGAGCCACTCTTATGTACAGACATGCATTTATTTAACCAGATACCAAGTAACATATATGCACAATATTTGCAACACTTTCGAAGACAGATAAACCTTAAGCAAAAAAAAAAAAATGCAATAAAAAATAAAAAACAGGTTCAAGAGAAACACATTTCTTATTGTTTCTTCTAAAAAAAGCAACAACAACAATCAAAACAAAACAGTCGACAAAACAAGCAAACTGGAAAAAATGTGTATGCTTAGTAAATGCAATGTTATAAGAAAAGCAACAATACGTTTTTAGCAGAGTTGTTTCATATAAAATAGTCTATTTTGAGTTCGCACAAATATGCGCAAAATTTTAATTCTGATTCTGCAAGTTAAAATACCTTTTTTTTTAAATATATTAGCACTTTTAACAAATTATAGTCAATTCACATTTAAAACTTAGCATGTACATGAAAAATTCTGTAGCATGAGAACTTTTTAAAAAAATATATACAAAATATTTTTCAACACTTTTTCACACCACTTATTTTTTAATAGACAGTTAAATAAATACCTGACGTTAAAGGCTCTATTTAAAAAATTTTTGTTATTTTACTAAAATCAGTTTTCACCACTTTGCGCAAAAATAAAAACAATGTGTGAACTTTGACAGCGTGCAGTTGCATTAATAAAAAAATAAAAAAAAAATTTACTTAGTGATGTGGACATATGTATATCTACTTTAACTCGGTACTAAAAATTATTGCCAAAACTTTGTTTGATTTTTTGAATTAACCCTCGATTTCGGTACCTTCTAAGCCAGTGTGCGCCGTGAAAAAATTACAAAAAAAAGTTAATTTAAATAATAAAAGTAACAGCAGCAACAATTAAAAAACGACAGCAAAAATAACCGTTACTTCAAAATGCTGCCACATGCTTTTTTTTTGCTGTCGTTGCTGCTCAGTTTTATTAACTGTTTTTGGCTATCGTTAATAAACTGTACACAAGTGTGTGACTCACATTCTAAGCCACACACACTCATGTAAACAGCAACAACAATAATACCAACAACAGCAACAACAACAACAACAACCTAACAACTTGCTTGTGCCCTTAACTTGTATCGACGTGCATTGCTGCCATTAATCATGTGCTGTTGCAATTTGTTGCTATTGTTGTTGTTGTTGATGTTGTTGGCGTCGTTATTGTACGTGGTTGCAACGAACTTTGATTTTATTCATTAATTGTTGGTGTTTTGTTGGTGTTGTTGATGTTGTTGTCGTGCTGTATATGTTGTTGAATTCGCAAGTATTGGTAGCAGCTGTTGTTGTTATTGCAACTGATGTTGTTATTGTGATATTGTTGTTGTGGAGTGTTGTTGTTTTCCTATTGATTGTGTTGCTTAGATTCTGATGGCAGTGTTTTCGATTGCTTGTTGTTGCTTTTATATTTTTAACATACAACTTTTGGCAGTACTTTTTTTTGCTATTATATTGAAGCGAGTCTTTTTACATCCCGTTTTCTTGATTTGCTTGGATGAAAATCAGTCGTAAAAAACTTATTAACAAAAAACAAACCGATTAAATTACTGGTCCCATGATAGCTCATATGGGCAGCTATCACAGAACAGGTCTGAAATGAAATATGCCTGTTACGGGACATATTTCATTTTCTGTTTTTCGAGGCCGGTCACTGGACAGGTCTAAGGGCGCGTTTATAGTGGCAACTTGTTGCTTTGCTGAGCCGAGCTGAAAGATAGTCAAGCTAAAAGCAGTTGGCAGTGCGTATAGTGCGCACTTACCGCCGCTGACTTGTTGCAGATGGTTTTTGACTACTTTGTGTTGTTTGTATACATTACGTATCATTTTTGTTAATTTTTGCAATCGAAGCTTAAAAAAATACACGTGAGTTCGTGTGTACTTTTCGCTTTCCTCAAAATAGCGATGCTGAAACGAACTTTAAGCCACTGTAAGTCGCTGTAAGTCACTTGCTGTTACAGCTTGTTTCGACTTTTTTGCAGTTGTTTTGTGCTGTTTTTGTGGCACTGTAGCTTTGTTTTTATTTTGAATTGTTTTTTTAACAGAATAGAAAAAATAACAACATAAAAAATAGTGGGGGAAAAAGTCATTTGTCTGAGTAAGCGACTTATCGAAAGGCTTCCTAAACATTTGCCCAAATGCGGACTTTACACGGTTAATCATTAGACATCAATCATTTCTGTGCTAATAAATATTTTTTTGTGTGCATAACACAGACTCCTTGATGGCTTCATTAACCAACATCTAATTATTTTGATATTTTGCATGACACAGATTGATCATGTCAAATGATTGATTTTTGCACAACATATTTAAAAGGAAACAAAAACTACTGATCGCTAATATGAATTTTTTTAACCACGAAAAAATAAAAGAAGGCGCAACAGCTAAAAAAAATAAATATATTTTATTGGAGTTTTTCTTGTTGCTCTACCTTTTTTATCTTATTAAATGAAAATAATAAGTAAGCATAGTGTAAAATAAAACTTAACACATGCAAACCGTGTGAGCGAGCGAGAAAGCAACAATCGGCACTATGAATACCAGCGCACAAGTCGCTTTAAGCTGCTTGTTCGGCTGGAACTATACGCACTTTGAGCTTATTTCATATAATTGCATGTGCAGCGTTTTTCAGCTTTTCCTCTCAGTTCGGCTCGAAAATGCAACAAGTCGCCACTATAAATGCGCCCTAAGGTGATGCAACAGGTTGCAACTGACCCCTGTTGATGACAACGCCATGTCATTAAAAAAGATCATGGGCCGAATTAAAGCATCCGTGAACGAACGAGCTTTTGAATCGAATAAAATTCCACTCCGATTATTTTTGTCGTATGACAGCATTCGATTGAACATGAGTAGAAAATTTCGTATGAAAGCAATCTACCAGTGGCGTAGACATGGGGGTGGTCCGTGAGTCTGGACCCCTCCCAGAGCCATGGAAACGTTATCAAATATCTCACCTTTCAATATCAACACATTTTATAGTGCACTGATTTTAAAGAAATATAATGCACATTTATTATGTATGATACATACATGGTTAGAAATTTTGGAATAAATTTTAATACAAGTAAAGTATTACAGAAATTTTTAATAAATAAAGTATTAAGTTTAATACTTCTTAATTGATTACAAAATTTTTAAATTTATTTTGTCTAACATTTTAATAAAGTTCAAATATTACAACGATAATCAATCAAACTGATTACTTCGATACCTTGGAATCAATTTAGCATAAATTCAATACATATTTTTATTAAAAATAATTTGCAATATTTGGCCAGTATTTAATTTTAATACAATTTTGGTGTGGTCATATATGTAAGCCAAAAAGTATTTAAATTTATTCCTTTATTTCTAACTGTGTACTATTAAAAATATGCACAATATCAATTTGCTAGGACATCTGAGATTCCTTAAAAAGGACCTACACAATTGCGTAGCTTGGTATTCTATATAGATGAAAATACTGTACGATAATTGACTTTTAATTTTTATGTAGCTAACAAATCTATTTTTTTATCAAAAGAAAATAAATATTAAAAGATTCAGAATTTATGTTTTAAATTAACATAAAATCATTTCAAAATTCAATTAGTGTTTTATTAAATTAAATTAGTTTGCTGTCGATTGTTTTATTTTTGCATATGGGTAGGCTATTTTATTCTTTGTTTGTTAACTATTGTTATTTTTGCAGTTGGGTTTTCTTCAATTATGTTAATTGGTCTTAGCTAATGTACAAGTTCTATTTGTTTGTTGTTTGAGGTTTGTGAGTTGTTGTTATATTTATTGATGGGAAAGCATGTTACGTTTGGTCTAATATACAATTTTAGCTATTAGAGGCGTGTCAAAGTTGATTGATTTAAGTGCTCGCAAAACTATGCACTTCGTGTGCAGTTAGTTGTTAAATGTTGTTATTGTTTTTGTTTTAGTTGCTGTTATTGTTTCTGGTTAACCAACATCGAGTGCTCATTACGTGCAAAAATGCTCATGTATGCGTAAACATCCGTACAGTTTAGTGTTGCCATATGTTGTTTTTTTTTAAACCTATAACTTTCAAAAAACAACATGTCTTTTTGACAAAAAAACTAGAACTCTAAAACAAAATCTGAAGTAATGTATTTTTACCATTGAATTCCCAGTGAAGTATTAAAATTTAATTTATAGTATTTATTATCTTAAGTTAAGGTTTTCATTAATAATTTATATTAATTAATAGTTAAATTAGTAACTATAGCATTCATTAATACTTATGAAAATAAACCAAACATAACAATTAGCAAAAGTAAACTAAATTATTTATAAAAACACCTAATTTATTTTTAAGATCACCATTAGTTATACATAATGAAAAATAATTTTACTATAATTTTCACACAATTTGTAATAATAAAATTAATTACTATATTAGTTACTATTTTTATTAACGCCGTTCGAATTTGGAGCTCATTACCTAGTCAATTCAAATCGATTCAGTCGAAAACGCTTTTCAAATATTCAATACTAAGGCATTTTTCATCGCCTTATTCCTAATAAAAGGTATTTTCTTTTCTTCCATCTCTTTCTTACGCTATATCTCAATATCTCTCTCTTCATCCTACTTTTTACATTTTTTTTCCTTTTTCATTTGCTAAATAATTAATTCCATCAAATTTGTTAGTCATATATTTAATTATTTTTATTTTAAGTTTAGCTGAAGTTTTACTTCTAAATCAATTATTGTAAAAACTCTTTGTCATTGATTTTTGTACTTTAAAAGAACTAAGTTCTTAGTGTACTAATGCAATAAAGGCATAAACTATTATATTATAAAATGATTATAAAAATTATTATAACATATAATAATTTTACTAAAGGTTGTATTTTTATCAAACGTTTTCATAACACCTGATGACTCTTCGGAATTTTTATAATTACATTCATATTTTTTTAAAAAATCTTTAGTTCAAGGAATCGCACCTAACGCCCAGATTTAGTATGAGGTCTGGCCAGACCTTTCAACTTTTTGAATGTATGCCACTTTTTTATGACAGTGGAGAGTGGAATAGTTGCAGGACTTTGTCAGGTTCGACGAGAATAACACAATGAAACACCGAAAAATCCAAAGGAATTATTTTAATATTGATCAATTTTTCTTTTAATGTCGTTTCGTAAATGTAACAGTATGAGGTCTGGCCAGACCTCACATAAAATTTATGAAATTTGTATAGCCCCGGTGTGCGTAAACTAAATTTGAATTTTTAGGTTGTCATGATACGGGATTTTAATTTTTTTGCACAGCATCGGATGACTGGTTCTCGAGATATTGCAAAAATAGTAGATCCCCATTCGCCCATACAATTTCTCATATAAAATCGCTATAGCTTTGGACTTAAGTTCGCGCAGCCTCGGAATTCGGTATTCGACCACAATTTACAAGTGTCGTTTGACTGATAATATTTTATGGGTCTTGTAGAAGGGGGCGTGACACCTTCCATGCAGCCCAAATTTACGATATCAAATAGCTTTGGAATTATAGCTCGGACAGCCTCGGAGTTCAGTATTCGACCTCAATTTACACGTGCCGCTTCACTGATAACATTGGAAAAGAGGGAGTGGTACGTGCCTTAAAAGACGAATTTGCAATATTTAATAGCTTTGGAGTTATAGGCCGAACAGCCTCGGAAATCAGTATTCGAACTTTATTTACACATTCAGTTTCCCTGATAATAGTGTATGGTGTTGGACAAGGAAGTAAGTAGTAGTTGGACAAGGAGGCGTGGCAGCAAAGCGTCGGGCTTCAACTAGTTATATGTACATTTTTGTATGTATATATATATATATATAGTCATATATTCTATGTATCAGTGTCGGGCAGCTTTGCACACCTATACTTTCTCATATTGAGTATGTATTAATGAGCGCTTTCAAGCTCACACTGAAAACAAAGTAGTGCTAAAGCGCTTTTTGCAGAAATCTTACAAGGCATTATGGGATATTGTTTTGCTCGGATTTGTTTTGCGAAATTAAATAAATAAGTAATGGACGGAATGCCAAAAGGTAACAGACCGACAGATGGATAATATGAAATACCGATAAGTGGGCGGAAATATAAAAAGGCAGGCTAATAGTAAAAAACAAATATGTTTTTTTATTGTGCTTATGTTGCTTATTGTGACTTGCCAAGGCCAAACTGACAGCATGAGATGCTTTCATTATACGTACTTAGAACTGATCGCTATATGATATTATATGTGGACGTGCCGCTTTTAAATAATTAATGAATTTCTCCATCGCATGGACCACAATTACCTTATATTGGCCATGCAAATTATCGTTATGCCTTGTAATGCATATTCTTTTTAATTTTACCTCTTTGATGCCGCGCCATGCCGTTATTTTTTAGAAATAAAAATTTTTTCATATATACTTCCAAAAATTTTGCATACATAAAATTTTATACAGTGTAATCTTACGTTATATCTGTGTCGATGAGCAATAACAGCTTAAGTCTTATTTCAAAGTTTCCAGAAATCTTGCTTCAAAGTTTTCAATCGCCATATAAGTTATATGAAAGGGTCTTTTGTTTTTGCGTTATAGCTTTGTTTAAGGTCATGCTAGTAGTTCTAAAATTTGTGTGTTCATAATGATATATACGTGGAACACAACTATATCAATAACTCAATTCTGTCTTAAATCGACTTAAGCTATTATTGCTTATCGACACAGATATAATATAAAATATTCAAGGAACACGCAAGCGCAGATCTTATCTGCTTGAAATTCGCTTGAGCACTGAAGTAAGCTTGGGTAGTTCACGAACGAACTAGTTCAATTGAACTATTCGCACTCAAGAACTATGTGAACTAGTTCGTTGATTCTCGTTCTTTAAGTTCAATCGATTTTGCAGCGAGTCAGATCGAAATGAAAGAAACAATTTTGTTTCACTCAACAATGGTTTGAGTCCGTGCTGATACAGTTTTTCACTGATGGACGGTAAAAAAAACTTTTTTGCAAAAACAAATTTTTGTGGCAAATATTGTGGGGAATGCCCCATATGTTGTATTTTTATGTAAATTTCTTCTATGTTCGCAGTTAATGATTGATTCGGTCATATAGTTCGTTTCATTTTATAGATCTGATCATGAAAGAGCAAACAAAACAAACTAAAAGACCTATTGAACTAAAAAATACAACGAGCTAACATATCTAAAACACCAAACGAACTATAAGACCTAACGAACTAACAACATGAACGAGTGCACGAAACGAACTAAAAGAGCGAACGAACTAAATCGAACTAAATGAACTAAAAGAACTATATGAACGAACTAGTTCAATAAACTCAACTGAACTAAAAAGATCGCTCTTTTTAGTGAACTAAAATGCCCAAGCCTACACTGAAGCTTTGATCGTTCTGTAGGTGAGATAAATACATATTTTACTGCACAAACACAATCTCAAGTGTGCAAAGCTGCCCGACACTGCTATATATTATATAGTCAAAAAATGTGTGTATCACAGATTTTTTCCCGAATTAATGAAATCAAACCAAAATTTTTAAAAAAATGTATTTCCTTCCTTATGGATGAGGTCTGGCCAGACCTCATATGAAATGCGTGGCCAGATCTTTTCGTGTCTATGCTTATGGCAAAATTTTTAAAAAAATGTAATTCCTACCGTATGTATGAGGTCTGGCCAGACCTTATATGAAATTTGTGGCCAGGTCTTTTCGTGTCTATGTTTATAGCTTTATATATATATATATAATTTATATATATATGCCTGGCCAGACCTCATACATAAAGTAGGAATTAAATTTTTTTAAAACTTTGGTTTGATTTTATTGGTTCGGGAAAAAATATGTTATACACACATTTTTTAATAGACAGAATGACAAAACATTTTTAAAAAGGAAGTTAAAAATAGTAAAAACTTCAAATTCATTTCATCAATCATTAGGGTCTTATATAAATAAAAAAACTGGCAAACTCAGGCTTATCTGCCACATAAGGCAACACTGCTACAGTTCAAACTTAAAGTCTCACACACGTACACGCACTCATACAAGCTCACGCGCATTATTATTACAGTTCATCACATATATCTAATGTCAACACTTCTCGAGTTGATTTTGATGTTTTGCATAACGTTTCCGCAATGCAAATGAAAATCACTCATACATCATGCACTGTTGCACATAGAAGACACACACACACAAACATCAACCCACACACATTAACGCCCACTTAATGTGGTCTTCGGTCATTGAAGTTGGTGCATTCAACCGAAATTATCTTAAATTTAATTATTGAGTTTAAGTAATTTTTTTATTTATTTAAAGTATATCGGAATTTAATTTAAATATTGTTGTGGAAATGACAGCAGAAACAAAAGTGGCAATGAAAATAAGACAAAAGAGGAAACTGGTCTGCAGAAAACAAAGTATGTTATTAAGCGGAAAATTCTTAGGTTGAAGAAAGTAAAACTGAAATTCATAGAAATGAGCAGGTTTTACACAGCCCAAAAAAATTGTGAAAGTATACAATCCTCCAATCAAAAGATTATAGGAGGTGTTTTTCAGGAGAACTTAAAGAAGGCATTCCATGGAATGGAATGGTTTTCGTGGTTTGGGGGTTAAAAAATCCCTGGGAAAATATCCCTTTTCAAGTGTTGGGTTTTGTTGGGGGTTTAAAAATATCCACGTAAAATATCCTTTTTCCCGGTTTTTTAAAGCATTTTAGTGTTGGAAGAAGTAAGTGGTTGGGTTAATTGGGGGTTAAAAAATCCCACGAAAAATATGTAAAACATATATTATAATAATACATAATTCTTTTACTTTAATTGAATTTAAATGCCATTTGAATGTCTTCCAGAAGTAGGTTATAAGAATGCATGAGGCATTCATAAGAACTTCTTTATAAGGCTAAGAAGAAGCATAGTTTGATCTATAGAATGTATTCTGGAAGCAATGTCCTTAAGAATGCATGTCACATTTGATTCAAAAATTTTGCTGGGTATGCATTAACAAAAAAAAAAAAAAAACAAAATAATTGGGTTTATTTTGTCATCACTGAATAATTTTTTTTTTTACAAATTTATTTTATTTTTTTTTTATTTATTTAGTTAAAAAAATTTGTTGGCATATAAGAACAATTCTTTTGCATGTCGAATTTACAATGGATATAACAACAAATAAGATTCAAAATGCAAGTAAATATTGCAGACTGCTATTAATAGTAATTGTACTTTAAAGGACTTAAATTTAGACAATGATTATTTAGACAATTTTGTATTCATTAAAAACTAAGTAGAGAGTGAGAGAAGAAAAAATGAGAGTAGAAGAAAATTGGGAGCTAAGAGAAGTGTTTGAAAATTAAATGCTTAAAGTTGTTTTTATTAGGTAATGAATTCCACGACCTAATAACGCTGACGAAAAACAATATATTGGAGTTAAGAAAATTGTATCTAGGGATCATGAGATTCATATTTCTACTTGATTTGCAAAACTTCAACTTTACAAAAAAATATGTGGGATTACGTGTATAGATGATCCGGTGCAGGAAAATGCAATGTCTAGCTTCAAGGTAACTTGGTAAGTCACGACCAAGTAATTTTTTACAACAGACAGAGATATGATCAAACTTTCTAAGACCGTAAACATAGCGAGCTGCATTATTAAAAGCGACAAGGAGCTTATGTACGGACCTAGAGTCAAGTTTGCAGTACACGACTTCAGAGTATGTTATGATCTACAAAAATACATCTCGACTCTTTTATCTTCTACTCTGATCCTTAAATTCACTAAAATTATTTATTTTTAAATCTACACGCGTACTGTCGTCACTCCTTTACTAACGCAGGTCTAGAAAAGTATATACATTTCTGCTCAACACCACCTCCTAAGTCGATTGAACCATGTCCGTCTGCCTGTCTGTTCGTCTGTGAACACAATTACTGCCGTAATTTTGCAGCAATACTAATGAAATTCGACTTAAAAGGCTTTCGTCTAAAATATAGAGATCAAATTCGAGACTTAGCACAATCGTATACAATCCACATCAACCTCCCATATAAAATCACTTTATCAAAACGGTAAAATCTCTAAATCTTTCATAAAAAGTAAATAAAATGCTTGAAATTTTTCACATAAGCCTTAATATTAAATATGCCTTTAGAAATTTTAAATTTATCAAAACCTAATATAAACAACGCCCACCTCCCATAAACAGTGACTACATCAGAGCAGTAAAATTTCAAAAAATGCCACAAAAATGTATTAACTGATTTCAAATTTTCAGCATAATCTCAAATATGCTTAATTGGTTTGCCGAAGCAAGTAGTTTATTTTATAAATAATACTAGAGCTAAAGAAAAGGACTCAAAACATGAGTTTTTACTATAAATTTGTTTGATAAAGTAATCGAATTAAATTATAATTTATTACTAATAAATAAAATTTCACATTTGTTACTGTTTTTTAAAATAACTAAACATAACAGTTAGCAAACATAAACAAAATAATTCACAATAAATATAAAATTTTATTACATGGTAAATAATTGAATTATAATTTTTTTATACTGTTTTAGACTTCTTTGGAATTTTAACAGTTTCATTAATTCATATTTTCTAAAAATTTTACTTTCAAAGAATCTAATTTAAGATGGGATATGCTTTCTATAATGTAAGCCATGAATAAAAAAATAATAACATATTAAAAACGTAATAATGAATAATGAGTAAAATATGAATAATGAATAAAAAATTAATAATGAATAAAAATTTATAATGAATAAGAAATGAATAAAAAAATGATTAATGGATAACAATTTAATAATGAATAAAAAATTAATAATGAGTAAAAAATTAATAATGAATAACATATGAATAATGAATAACAAATGAATAAAAAATGAATAATGATTAAAAAATGAATATGGAATAAAAAACGAATCATGAATAAAAAATGAATAATGAATAAAAAATTAATAATGACCAACAAATGAATAATGAATAACAAATGAATAATGAATAAAAAATGTATAATTAATAACAAATAAATAATGAATGAATAACAAATGAATAATGAATAAAAAATTAATAATGCATACAAAATAATAATGAATAACAAATAAATAATGAATAAAAAATGAATAATGAATAAAAAATTAATAATGAATAACCAATGAATAAAAAAGTAATAAAAAATCAAAAATGAATAATGAACAAAAACTGGTAACTAATATTATAATAAATTTTGAACACTGTTTTCGACTTATTTGAAATTATAACAGTTTCATTAATTCATATTTTTTAAAAATTGTTCTTTCAAAGAATCTCATTTCCTATGCTTCCTATACTGTAAGACATGAATAAAAAATAATAACAAATGATATTCAAATGAAGAAAAAAATTGACTCATTCTGAATAGCGAAAATGAATAATTGAAATGAAAAGTTATTATTTTTTTTTTAAATGAATCTGTATTAAAAATTTTAATATAAATCAATTTCAGGACAATTGAATGCACTAGTATGTCGTTATTCAGTTGTACTTAAAATTTGAAAGATGAATGCAGATTTTACAGCTCTGGCTGCTATAATGTATAAAGATTCTTTGTTTCTAAGATTCATGCGTATTCAAAGGTTATCATTATGTGACATTTTGTGGCTATTATTATTACTGCCACTACTATCTTTGCAGTCTTTAAATTTTTTCGCATTTTATTAATGACTTTGATTCTTTCCTTCCCAGTGCAGTCAACTTTAGAGGTTATCAGTTTTTAGGTCGTTTTAGTCAACAGCTACGCAGCTCAATAACACATTCGTTTGTCCAGCTCACAGTAAAGTACAGATGCGGTTAGTTCAGTATTCAGATATGACTCAGATCAGTGGTCAACAAAATGAAGTAATAAAACTGAAAATTCAAAAAAAGAAAAAGAATAAAATCGAAATACTTTTAACGAGATTTGAATACAAAATGTTTGCTTGTTCCCTTATGCGAAGTGTTATGAAGCTTCAACAATTTTAGAAAACTAGTGCTTACTCTTGCTTTGCTTAGTATTCTTTGAGCTTGTGCTCAAGTTGGTCAGTAGAAGAGTTGGAAAGGGGGGGAAGGGTAACGAAAAAGAAAAAAAATTGTGTTTAAGCGCAAAAATGAGTCATTGACTCGTTGTTGCTGATGTTTGATATGATCAACAACATGTGTCTCTGAGAGTGCTGTATTCCAGCAACGGCTGTGTCCAGTGGGTGGACAGCAGGCAAAGTCATAGTGGGAATGCGGGTAGTTTTGCACGATCAAATGTGTGTGCTTTTGTAATTTATTGAATTATTTCCGTTCAATTTTCTTTAATGCTTTTGTAGATGCTTTGAATTGTCTATTTATATCTATTAATCTTGAAGTTCGCTCACTCACTGCGAAAGAATTGTGGCGGAAAGAACCAATTAAATTGTATAAACAACACTTAACTGTTTGGTTTTAAAACCGGCGGTTTCATTGACGTCACACCTCTTTTTCTGCAGTAAACAATTTGTTTCATTCCAAACAATAATTTCAATAAATAAGCCATACGCTGAAAAACAGCTTTTTTGGTTGCTGTTTTTAATGGCTTAAACAGGTGTTGGACGCAGTTTTTTTTTGCGTGTATCGCAACCTTGATTGAAGGAGAATGTTGAGATGGTAGTTGGCACAGATGGCGTCAAATTTTTTTCAGTTGTGTAAATATCAATGAGGTTGTGATTGTATTTTTTAATTTACTTTTTTATCAGAACTCACCAAGATGTCAATTTGGCTAGTTTGGGCCTCACGGCTGTACAAGGGTCGGAAATCAAAAAAGTAATCAAAAAAGCCTACACTTAGGGAAAAAATATTAGATTTATGCAAAAACGAATTTAGTTTATCAAGAAACGTGGATGTTTTTGAACCAATAACGCATTTGCATAAAACAAATACTTAAATATTTTAAATTTATTTAAAAACGTTTTTTGTTCAAATTATGCACGGGTTTCATTTAAACTTTTTTAAATTTCTTATAAACTTAGTTTGAAAGTGAATTCAAATACGCAAAAAAGACTTGTTGTGGAGAAAATATTTTATTTATCCACGTAAGTATTTAAATTGAGTTTATGCACGCGCGTGAATAGTTTAAATATTCATTATTTCTCTCAGTGTAGTAGGCGAAAGTTGGGTCGAACAGCGACGCACAACTACTGTCTTTTCAGTCTTTAAATTTTAATTGATAATTGATAAAATTGAAATTTGATAAAAAATAAGTAAAATTGGAAAAAAATTTTGTTGCGAATTTTAAAATCTTTCTGAATTTTGAGTAATGTCTCTACTCACAAATTTCCTGGCCTTTGAGTCACCTAGAGGTGCACTGACGACTCTACTGGTCCGCAGGTTGCTTATCAGTTCACAGAGCGACTCATCCACCCGAAGCTCTATGAGTGGGTCAATGATTCCCAGGAAGAACTTTGTTAAAGGCACCTTCGATATCTACACGGAGGGAAATAATATTCTTTTATTAAGCAAATATTTTGCTTGCTATAAGAAAATTTTAAATTAAGTCTCATTTGCTCAAATCAAGCATTAAAAACTAAAATTATGTAAAAAACAATTTTAATGAGCATTTATTGCCAAAATTGAGCAAAATAAGCAACAGCTTGAAACAAGCATAAAATACTTGATTATAGAACCTTGAACAAGCCTTGAATCAAGAAAAGATTTTCTTAATTTAAGCAAACGCAGAGTTGTCACCTTTGAAAACTTCAGTGAATTACAACAATCAGGAAAATCTTGAAGTTGATGTAAAAAAGTCGCTAGACAACAAAGTCTATGTTCCAGATCACAGTCGCTAATGTGTGCCAACAAAGCATGCGAAAGTGTTCGAGCAAATTATTTTAGTTTTCAGTTAATTATTTACTTGAATCAAGCAAAATGTTCTCAATCGAAGGAAAATAAATTTCTAAAATTAAGAAAATTATCTTAGTTTTCAGTACATTGTTTACTCAAATCAAGCAAATTGTTCTCAGTTCAAGGAAAATAAATTTCTTAAATCAAGCAAATTATTCTAGTTTTCAGTAAATTGTTTACTTGAATCAAGCAAAATGTTCTCAATTGAAGGAAAATAAATTTCCCAAATTAAGTAAATTATCTCAGTTTTCAGTAAATTGTTTACTTGCATCAAGCAAATTGTTCTCAGTTCAAGGAAAATAAATTTCTTCAATCAAGCAAATTATTCTAGTTTTCAGCAAATTATTTACTTGAATCAAGCAAAATGTTCTCAATTGAAGGAAAATAAATTCCTCGAATTAAGTAAATTATTTGAGTTTTCAGTAAATTGTTTTTAAATCAAGCTAATTGTTGTCAATTCAAGAAAATTAAATTTCTTAAATCAAGAGAATTATTCTAGTGTTCAGCAAGTTGCTTACTTCAATTTAGCAAATATTTTTTAATTCAAGAAAAAATTTATTTCTCAAATCTAGCAAATTACTCTAGTTTTCAGCCAATTGTTTACTTGAATCAAGCAAATTTTTCTCATTTCAAGTAAATATTAGACTCGAATGTAGAAAAAATATTCTTGAGTTGTAAGCAAATGTTTCTTGAAAGCTACCATTGTGTATTTCTTGTGAAGAAAGAAATTTTCTATAAAAGCCTACCGGGGAATACAGGGTAGTTTCTACAGACCTATCTTGCCTGTAAGCATTTTGTGAAGCAGAAAGCAAATTTGAGTCGATGTTACAACGAATATGAGCGTCAATCAATTCTTCGCGTGTTGTTAACAGAAAAGATGATTGATGTCTCTAAGGTCCTTCGGAATCGTTTGAGATATCTTACCCGCCTTAGGAATAAATACTAGCAATGGAAATATAATAAATCCTTTTAGTAAATTGTAGAATTTTTTGTCAAAATATTTGTGCGTCATAACTGCCATCGTCACTTACTCTGTAAGGCAGAGGTCATTCATTAAGCTTAATACAAACTGATTAACTAAAAACTAAACTTATTCTAACAGGGTTTATTAATTTGCTATTATTTTTTTTTGCTTCTCTCTTTTCCTTGTTTTAGTGTTCGAAAGATATCTAATTCGTGGTGGGTGTAATCCACCCACCTGAATGACGTAATTTTAAGAACACGACAAACGTCAAAAAGAAAAAACGAGAAGAAAAGTAATAAAGGGACTGCATCCGGAGTCGGCTCGGTGAAAGTTGAGGTGGAAGAGAGGAAGAGACCTGAGGTTGCGCGGGTCGGTATTAAAGGATATTAATTGGAGTAGTGCTGGGCAGTTAATGCTTCCACATACAAGTTGATGAATGAAGAGTGCATCGGCAAGTTCCCTTTGTTTTGCAAGTGTTAGCATGTTAATCAATTTCAGGCGGTCTGCATAAGGAGGAAAGTTGAAACTGTCAGAATTGGGAAGACCGCGAAGTGCGAACCGAATGAATCTTCTGGCATATTCAAAGATGGGTCTAACAAAAGTAAGGTAGAGAGATTTAGTCACGTAAGGATTGGAGAACTCTCTGGACCAGTGTTTCACGAAACCCAGTGCAACGTTGGCTCTATTAATGAAATTATCAATATGAGACCTAAAATTAAGTTCCTCGTCACATATTACACCTCAGCCCGTAAATAGCTTACAGGAGGAACTGGCTTGCCAAGTAAGTAATAAGTTCTCGTGGGAAGCTGGAGAAGCTTTCGTGAATATGTAATTACTTGACAACTACTGATGTTGAGCTCAAAAAGTTTTTTTTGATACCAAGTGGAAAAACTAACCGAATCATCTTGAAGATAGCACGAATCGGCGTTGGTTTGTATGCACCGATAGATTTTCATATCGTCAGCATACACAGAGAGAATGGAATCTTTGATGATTCCATCTGCATCAGAGATTGTTAAAACGAACAACAAAGGACCAATGTGACTATCTTGTTGGACACCAGAGATAGCTGAAAAAGACTCTGAATGGGAAAATCTAGAGATGGCATTGTAACGAAGTTCTTCGAGATATGATTTAATCCATGATATAAACAGTGATGGAAGATCGAAGGCTTTAAGCTTAAGAAGGATGATAGTATATGTGATTTTGCCGAACGCTTTACTAAAGTCGGTAGAAACTACATCAGCTTCGTACCCGCTTTCCAACGAGCATAAAGCGTTTGAAACAAATTCTGTAAAATTAGTGGTAGTCGATCTTGCCTTGAGGAAGCCGTGTTGACTAGGAGGAAAAATAGATTAGGTTAGGTTAGGTAAAAAGGGTTGTGCACCGCTACCGGCGCTTCGTTTATAAATCTATAATAAATACTGCATTTACAAAGTAGATCGTCCAGAAAAAAAAAGGAATCAGTCATATATAAACACTAACCTGTTTAAATCACAATGAATCTTCCGCGGGGGCCTATAGGTCCATTGCGAATCCCTTTTTTATTTTCATCGTTGTATCATTATTACCATAATTATTTCGATTATTCCTCAAACCAGCCTGTGCTTTTTATGAACCTCCATATGTCTAGCGGTGGTGTGTTCGCTAAATCTTCCAGGTCTTTGAAAAATCTGTTCCCAAATATCTCGGAGTCGACGATTCTGTAGACTTAAACATTCGCATAGAAAGTGAGTTATTGTTTCTGTTTCTTCCAGATCCTTGCAGCTCCGGCAAAAGTCTGGGGCTATTATGTTTATTCTATTGGCCATTACCTCAATGGGGCAATGACCTGTTAGAACTCCCACAAGAATCCGGATTTCTCGTTTGGCCAAAAGCAGAAGGCTTTTGGTTTACTTCTCATTTAGCTCCAGCCAAAGCCTTCGAGATATGTTGTAGTCACCTCTGGAGGACCAGTTAGTGTTAGCATTATCTCTGGCTTTAAGGTCTATACTCCTTTTGATGACGCCTATTGGAATGTGCACTTCTGTATTAGCTCTGTTTGTACTTCCGGTTACTCCACGCCTAGCCAGTTCATCCGCTGCGTCATTCCCTTCGATATTGCTATGTGTGGGAACCCAGCAGAGAGTGACAGTGCCAGTGTTCAGTGCCAGTTTACAGTTTTGTACCGTTCGAGCCTTCGTCATTTTACTATTCAGCGCTTTGATGGCCGCTTGGCTATCCACAAAAATTACTACCCTTGTGGGGGTAAGATTTTTCCTATGAATGACCAGTGCAGCTTTTTTAATAGCGTATATTTCTGCTTGAAAAACGCTACAGTAGTCGAGGAGTTTGTAGGACTCTTTAATTTGTAGCGTTTCGCAATATACACCTGATCCAGTTCCTTTTCCCATTTTGGAACCATCAGTATATAATTGGAGATTGTCATTGAATGCTATCACCGATTCTTCCCATTCTTGTCTGTTGGGGATGGATGTGGTGTATTCTGTGCCGATTCTCACACTGGGTATGATATAGTTGGTTAAGAAAAAATAGATTTGCAATGGAAAAAAGATAATGTCTTTGATAATACTTTCAAAAATTTTGGGAGTACATGATAGTTTTGCAATAGATCTGTAATTGGAAATATCATTTTTAAGGTCCTTTTTTATGCAGATGTATTATGTACGAACTCTTCCATAACTTAGGAGAAACTGATTTAGAAATAGAAAGTTTAAAAAGAGCCAATAGGGGATGAGCCAACAAGTTCGCGAATTTTGATAACAATAACAGGCAAACCATCGGGCCCAGGAGAATAATCGACCTTTAGATGACTTATCTTTCCTAATACATCAGATAGTGTAATATCAACAGAAGTCAGCAACGTTTGAGTACAGTTCCTAAGCAAAGAAAAATATTCGTATTCAAGTCCATCATTATGACTTGTGTATGACTGACTGAAAAAATTTGCAACAGGCTTGCAATTATTTCCGGGTTGTCTCAGGAGATGTCCGAAAAAGTAAGGGTAGATGATGGGCAGTTGTCAGATTTTCTTTTGATATTGATGAACTTGTAGAAGCTTTTAGGATCCGACAACAATTTGGTTTGAATATGAGCAAGATAAGACTTAAGATAAGACTTAAGCAAGATAAGTTATAGGCGTGAAGATAATTTGTGAGATCAAGAGAAGAACGAGAAATGAAATATGAGCGCCAGAGTTTGTTTCTTTTGTTACGGAGTACACGTAGTTTCTTATGGTAACAGGAAGGACATGACGAACTGTTTTTCTGCCTGCTGAAGGGAACATATTGTCAGACTGTGTGAAGCAGTCGAAAATTATGTCGTAGAAGTGAGCAACTGCAATATCAACGCTTTCATGATCATTATCAAAAAGATGTTGAAAGTCGATTCTACTGAATAAAACTTGTAATTTTACAAAACCAGTTTCCGAAAGTTGGAGGTGTACGAGTGATCGAAGTGTGTATTTTTGATATTAATGTTATAAGATAAGGTAAGATATTGTGGTGGATGGTAATGATCGAGTGTTGAAAGGAGATGGTTACTTGCTGAGACTAAACAGTTATCTGAATCCAAAGAAAAAATTAGGTCTAGTTGTCTACCTAAATTGTGAAGAACTTCGCTCAACTGGTAAGCCCCAGTCTGAAATACAGCTAGTGAACAGAATTTCTTTTTCAGAGATAGGATTTGAAGAAAAATAGTAGAATTCGTCATCAGAAAGGACCCATTGAAGGTTGAAAAGATTAAAGCCTCCAGAAATATAGCGGTGTCAAATGAATCCATAAGATCCAAAAGTGAATCTATTGTGTCTACTGCAAGCTGATAACCATTCACTAGTTGAGACGGGCGAATATAACAGCAGATAATGAATATATTTCGTTTTGCGATGCAAACTTTGGCACATATAAATTCAAAGTTAGCAGTGTGGGATTTTTTATAAACGTTGGATCGAAGTGATCGTGAATAGCAAGAAAGACACCACGACCTGAGGAGAGATCATCTTTGTCGAGACCTTCGTCTCTGAAAACCCCGAAATCGGACGCAAAGACGTTAATATCCTTGAAGTCGGCCATAAGATTGGTCTAAGTAAGGGCAAATATGTCGTAGGGAAGCTTAAGGAAATTAAGGAACAGGGAAATGGCATAGCAGCCATGTCCGAGCAAATGTAATAGAGAATTGTAAACAGGCTTCGGAGGCCTCGCAGCTATATTGCATATAAGATATAATTGGTAACGTCATGTGCCCATTCAGGACCTTTACACGATTGAGTTTCGGAACTAGTACGAATGGTACGAATGGTTCTGTGTGAGACACAAAAAGTTATCTCTCTTAAACTTAATAATGATTTTCAGCCACTATATCCTACACTTTAACTAAAGTAAATTTAGTAAACTCAGGCTTTCAAGCGATTTCTGTACATATTTCATACGTGATTTAAAGTTTCAAATTAGCAATACTGATGATCAGGTAGGTAAAAATGTACATGTACCTATATAAAGTGGCTTAAGTCATGTGTGAATATTTAAAAATATATGAATTTAATGCTGCTTGATGATGCAGCGGTTTATTCCCTCTAAATTTAAATTTCTTATACTTAAAGATTTGATAAAAATGCGACTACAAAAAACGAGACATTTATTGAAAAAAGTCTAATCTTAATTACTTTATTAAACAAAATATTTTTAACGATCAACTATTATGATAATAGCTGTATAAATTCGTTGTGCAATATTGCGGCGCTTTAAGCTATTAACGAATAAAGTAGAAAAACAAAAATGAAACCTACGCTTGCTGGCAAGTATCTTGCAATGCTTGCAATATTTTATCCAAAATTAAATTTATATCCTCTAAGCTAGTGAGTGACCCATGCGACATACGAGACGCTTTGGGGCTTGGCAAGCAGCTGGTATGCGCGCGCATGCGCAGACGTCGGCTTTTTTGCTTTGTTTGCTTAGCTATGAATGCGTTGTGCCAAAAAGGTTCATTTGGCCATTTCGGGACAAGTTAAAGATCGTTGATTTCAAGTGTTTACTGCTGGTTGTTTTTGCATGTTGGTGTGGCTGGCTGGTAGTGTTTTCTTGCGAAACTTAGAAGTATTTGGCTTAGCATGAATTTTAAAATTAGTTAAATATGCGCATATTTAGAAGAAAATAACCCGTTAATTGGGGGTTAATAGTACAGATCTAAATTGAATATATTTGGGATTATTGTAATGATAAAAAACCAGGTAAAAACTATGCCAAGTTAAAAACTTTCAGTGATTTTAAATAAAAATTGAAATTATGTTAACTTATCTGTTACCTTTTTTCTGCTATAAATGAAATACTTAAGCATTTTTACACATTTAATTCTTACCGCTAGTAACCGTTTTTTGTTCAAAAATTCACATACCTGCAAAGAGAAAAGAGAAAAAAAAAAGAGAAAAGTTAAAACTATTTCCATCAAATAAGAAAATCTTTTGAAAGTTTCACTTAAAACTAATGTATAGAAAATTTAACTATTTATTTTGACATTGAATTAAAAACTCAACGCCATTAAAATTACAAGATTTTGCACTTTACTCCGAAGAATTCTGCAGAAGAGGAAGAACTCTTTGCTCACAATTGCATTGGCGGAAGTATAGAAACAAAACAAAAAAAAAAAAAAAAAAACAGAAAAAACTAGCGGAAAAAAATGTTCAAACTAGTTTGCAGCAGAGTTTGGTTATGTCAGAATTGGAAAAAACAAAAAAGGAATAGTCGACATAAAAACAAAGCAACAAACATTTGCAATTGAAAACTTTTGCTGAGAAAAAAACAGACAATTCTTTCTCATCCTTGGAAACAGAATAACTAAGACTGGAAACATTTCACGAAATGAGATAAACTTATTTAGAACAAAAGGTACAATCAAAAGAAATAAAAACAAAAAATTTGACAAAAAGTGGAGAAAATTGAAACGGAAAATTGAGAAACTGGGAAGGTGAATAGATAGATATGTAAGATTGTGCTCAGAATGAGGGAGAATGATGTTTATGGTTAAGAGCAAAAACACCAACTCTAATTCTAATTGTAACTGATGTTAATCTCATTCTAATAGATTACACGGATAGAAAAAAATTATGTATTCAATAGTTAAACCAAATTAAGGGCGAACAGTGGCCGTACAAGGGTCGAACTATTTGTTTATGTGCAAAAATAATTACACAAATGTACACACAGAAAAATTTTCTCAGAGTATGAAAAAAGGCATAATATTTAGAGAAAAATGGTATTGACTTCGTTCCAGAGAATGCTTTTCTCTAAATGTGATCCCAAAAATTCCCTTAAAATTACAAAAAGCTTCCATGAAAAATATAAATATGTTTTTATCAATAAAGACACCTTCTCTTTAACAGTAAAATATTTCTTTATAACAGGTTCAACCATTTTCTTTATTGTGTCCATTTTTTCCGAAAACAGAGAAATATTTATTTAATTTTAGTAATTCTTTTCTTTAAAGTGCGTTTATAGTTTCTCACAAAAAAGAACACGTTCTGCAAAAGAGAGATATATTTTCTTAACATTGGTACAACACATTTCTTTATTGCATTTCTCTCTAAAATAGAGAAGTATATATGCAATTACAATTAAAAACTAATGTTTGTGAAACATTTGTTTTAACTGAGTTGTACGCAAAGTAAAATATTAGTATGGTATTGTGATTCGGTTGTAAAAATATTTGTGAAAAATATGTTAAGAGGTAGAGGTAGAATTATAGTTGTGGCATTGTTTTGTTGGAACCCCTTTTAAATATTCCAGAAATTTCTTCTGAAAAACGATTTTATAAATGCATTCAAAGAACCAGTAGTAATAAGCAACATCGCTTTGTGTAGCTATGTTAAATTAAAAAAATCTTTTCGAAGAAACAAACGTCATAACATGCAAGACTTGCCTTTCACAACATCATTCACTCGTTCTCACGCTTTCTATATTTGTTGTACCTAATTCAACATTAGGTAAATATATCGTTTTAAGAGAAGAAGACTTTTTATTTTTAAGAAAGGATTTGTTTCTGCTGAAGAAAATATTTCGTGTAGTAAATAGTTTATCTACAATAGAGAGTAGAGAAGTTTTTAGTGCGAGAAAAATGCTCATCAATATGAAATATTTTTATTTCCCACTAGTGTAGAAATATTTCTTCAAATATGTGTAAATTTATTCTAATTGATGAAAAGTTATTTGAAATAGAGAAAATTCTGTTATCGAAAATAGAGAAGTTTCTTATCACAAAATAATAGGTTTTTTTCTGAGTGTATATAAGTGCTAGGGAAGTCAATCCCGAGATCCCGTACAATTTAAGCCCCTTAAGATCCCGGGATTTTCTTTCCAGGATCCCGGGATTTTTAAATAAAAAAAATAATTTCTATTGCAAACATTCATGTAAATGCAACCATTTCAATTTAAGTTGATATGAATATAGAATTAGAAAAACCTTTTATGGGGCTGAAAACGATTGTTATGACCAGGGCAAGGATTTCGATGCTTATTTCGATTTCGATTTCTATCGACAATTCCTGCTTATTTAAAACATTTATGTTTCCTAAATTCAAAACATGAAAAGTTTTTAGGACATTTTTTCGTCATTTTTTATCGTTTTTAGTTTTCAGATCATTTTTACTAGATTTACGGCATTTTTGGTCATTTTTAGAGATTTTTAAGTTATTTTATTGTCATTTTTGTAACGTTTTTAATTTTTAGAGCATTTTTCGGTTTTTTAGGTTATTTAAGTAAAATTTTTAAATAATTTTTTTGTTTTTTTCGTAATAAAAAATGTAAAAATGCAAATGTTTAAACATATTCCTTTAACACTAGAGTCCCTTCCATCAAAAACATTACCTCTAGAAAAAGGAGTAGCTTTGTTTGTAGACTTTGATGAAAAAAAAGCTCTGCGAGTGGTGAAACTGACGAAAGGGAAGGGGATGTAGAAATTGAAATAAGTGTTAGATAAAAACTCAGGATATGCTAGTATAAAATAAATTTTAATTTAGAAATATTTTATTTTTAAGGCCAAAATTTTTGTAATTTTTATGCAATTGTTTGCATGTTTTAGGTAATTTTTGCCAGTTTTATGTCATTTTCTTCAGTTTTTAGGTCATTTTTGTTATTTTTTAGGTAATTTTTTGCAATTTTTTAGGTCATCAAAATCCGAGCCCTGGTTATGACGATGTATTTCAAAATTGTCAGATATTCTGACTTAGGAAATAATTTTGTTTTGTTGTGAAGGCAATTGTGATCGAAACTTATAAATTGCTTACGATTATCGTACAATTAGCACAGAATAAGAACAGTGCTTCTCATCAGCGGGTTATATATTTAATAATATCGAAAAAAAAACTTTCTAATGAAAAACAAGACACGTTGATCAGCTAAATGTATTACTGTAAAAATAATTAAAAAAAAAATTAATTTTGAAAAGTCTTTTCCAACATTAATTTGCCTTAAACATAAAAACAAAAAACATGAAGACAGTGTATACAAAAAATGTTTAATATTTATATAATAATAACTTAGAACAGTTTATATTCTATTTTTTTTAAATTTATTGTTCTTTAAATTATTAAAATTTGCTAGTCAAATACTGTTTAATTTATTTTGTGTTTATTAACCCTTCTGTCAACGGAAAGGTCTGGCCAGACCTTTTTGTACTTTGGCAGTGGTTTTTATACGGAAATGTTTTATGCAGCCTTCTGAAACTTTCTGACTTTGTGAAACTATATTTTGTCTATGGTATAGTGAAGAAAAAGTAAGGACATATCGATTTTTCGGAGGACAGCAAGGATATTATTATTATACCCCTCTTTTCAACAAAAAGGTCTGGCCAGACCTATACTTTATATAAACCGCCATCGCATAAAAAAGATCGTGGCAGGTATGGAAAAGTATGTATTTTTTGGATCAGCGTCACCTCCTGAGACAAATAAGACATGTCCGTCAATCTGTCCATATGTCTGCCTGCCCTTTTACCCGTTCGTCTGTGCTTCTCTCCGACTATTTGTCGACCGCGTGCACACGATTAGAACAAAGAGTTGATAGAATTGAATGAGACTTGATAAATTTCGTTATTTGGGTCAAAGGTTGTGCAATGTTGAATCTTTTTGGAATACCACAGACACGCTCACCTCCAAATTTTTCAGACATAATTTCTTAGAAAATCTCAAAAAAGCGTATTAAATTAGAATATATTGAAAATATTATTGAACAATAAAGTCTATTTCTATTTTTTTTCTATTTTTAAAGTTTTTGAATTAAAAATTTTTTTATAACTTCATGAATATTAACTAAAATTATCATTTAATTAGAACTTAAATCATTGTTACTTCTTACTTTAATAAAAAAAAAATATAAAATTGGTTATGTGCATTTTTTTTTTCTAGTCAAAAAATAATAAAATGAATTATTTTTTTTTTACATAAATTTTGCCATTCTCTGACATTTTTATGAAAAACATATTTTTGTACTAACAGCCTTATTCTGACAAATTAACAATTCTTAACCATTATTTTGAATATTTCTGAGTGTTTGTTGTAATTTTTTGATTTCAAAACAAAATTTTAAGCTCAAAAATAATAAATTTTAATACAAATTGTCAACTACTTTTCAGTTATTGACAATTTAATTCAAAAATTTTGTTTTTTGAGCTTCAAATTTTGTTTTGAAGACAATAAACATATAGAAATAGAAAAAATACTGGTTAACAATTGTTACTTTGCCAGAATAGGACTGTAAGTATACATTTTTCTAAATTTGTTTTACTCTTCAGGTAGAATTTTTAATCCCCAAAATAGAAAAAGATAATTTTATTCGCTAATAACCCTCATATTGCTTACGTTGAAACATTGCGTCGAAATAAAAAATGTATTCCAAAGGAAATGTTACCACACCATAATTGCCAAATCACTCCATCGAATTTGGCTTCCTGCAACTTAGACAGCAATAATTTAAGTGCCATAAGTACATTAATACAGAAGAAAACCAATGAAACTTGTAAAAAATGTAACTTATTGTATATCAAAATGAAAAACAATAAATATCTTTAATTTTATACATTGAAAAGTATGTTATTTATTAATTTTTTTTTTATTTTTGACTGTTCTCCCAAACAAATCATATGAAGGTCTGGCTAGACCTTTTCGTTGATGGAAGGGTAAAAAAACTTTCGTTCACAGAAGGGCTAACCACAATTATGAGCAACCTTTAAAATAGAATTTGTGGTCACGAAACTCCCACTACAGCTTTTTGTTACTATGCAATTAAATTGACTGTTAAATTTTATATATTTTATTAATATGTGGCATAAGCAGTTTACTTTGCATTTTGAGCTTCTTCCATTCTTGCAATTAGAAAATAAGTGGCCACCAATCAGTTGTTTATGGAACTTTAAAAACCAAGATCGTTAAACATATCACTGAGCTACTTAAAGTTTCCACACTTTTGGTTTTTAGAGATTTAATGTAAAACAACAAAAATTATAAGAACCACTCGGTAAAGTGTGTTATCAATACCACGGAGTTTTTAACTACACCGCAAACAACGCAATTGTGAATACCCTTAATGTGTTTTTTGTTTTGTTTTTGTTTCTTTATAAATGAGTCATTTACATTTTTTAGTTTTAAGTAATAAATAATAAAAAATTGTATTAAAAACGTTTTGAATTAATTACTTCTTAAAGTTTTCAATCCCGAACTAATTCCAGGATAATCCCGGGATCAAGAAAAACTTCCGGGATTGGACTCCCTAATAAGTACGTATTGCAGATTCGTGCAAAATATTTTTGCAGCATAAAATTGGTTAGAGTCTTAAATAAAACCTCAATTTAATAAAATTCGCAACTGCAAAATTTTAATTTTTATTAACACTTCGGGACGCACAGTACACTTGTATGTGTACCATCAAAAGATCAAACATCCCTAAAACCTCTCATACTTTTTTTTATGTGTCATACTGCTGATGAGAACCTTAATTCATTCCAGAATATAAAAATTCTATAACTTCATTACTTGAATTGCGTTTCGAAAGAGTTAAGTTTTTTCCTTCTCTTGTTAAGTAACAAAAAATTAGTAAGAGCCTTTCTATATTATGGTAGCGGTATATACCATACATAATTGTGTTTGTATACACATATAAATACATTAATGGTGGGCAAATGCGGATCTTTGTTAAGTAAAGTGCAGCTCTTTTTTATTTTGATATTTAAAAAAAATATATTAAAATATGTAAAATTTTTTAGTTTTGTCAAGTTTCATGGAATTTCATGTTGTTATATCGGTATTTGTCCAACGATTTGAAGAAACATTTGATAGTGTGAACCCTGTTTTTCTTTACTGGACCTTTTCTTTAATTATGTTGTATTTTTTCTTCATGATACAATTACAAGGTAAGCTCAGCTGGGAGAGAAGTCAGAAAAAAGTTTTGCTAGATGTCAAAGCCACCTGTTCGAACTGCAGTTTTTCTAGTTGTTGTTGTTGCAAACGGTTTTAACCAATACAAAACCAAGTTTTTAAATATTGGCCAAAGATTTGTTTGTATATAATTTTTGTTTTTTAAGTTATTTACGTTAAAAAACTTTAAATAAATTATGTCTTTTTTTGTTATAAGTGTGTAACATAAAGATGGTTACATATCGTTCCGTAACTAAAAAAGAGCCGAAACTCTGAATTTTTTAATTTTTAGGAGAAGAAAAAACAATTTTGTCTCCAAAATTTTGACTCCACACAACAATTTTTTTTTTTTTTTTTTTGAAAAAAGATCAAAGAACCAAGTCATGCTCCTTACACAAACAACCGTAAAAGACGAATTGAATTGCTTTTAACCCAGGCTAGTGTTATGCCTTAACCTCGGCAAGCTTTTCCAGCCCTTAGCTGTTTCCTGTCCTTTAATTTCACATTTTTCACAATTAAGTTGTGGATTTTTAGTTTTCCATAATTCTTAAATGTAGGAAAGAACAAAGAAAGTGAAAAGAACCATGCCCGAGCCTGGATTCGAACCAGGGACCTCTGGGTTGATAGTCTAGCGCACTCTCCACTAGACTGCAAAGGCCAACCAAAGAGAAAGAAGATGTGTACAAAAATTTGACAGTTGATGGAGATAATCACTGCAAATTGTTTTACATGAAGTGAAAATTTGAAAAATTTAATTTGTGTTAATTTATATTGATTTAGATTTTTTTTTTTAATCATAAACTCAGCAAAAAAATTAAGGGAGCAGAAAAATTTTTAATTTTTTTTTTTTGGTTTTTTTAAAAGCTGTGTGTTTCTATAATTATATCGGGATTTTTAAAAAAGCATTTAAATGCTTAAAGTTGCTAGTTCGACGGCCGCAGTTTTGCAAATTTATTCGAGATATCTGCATACTTAAAAATTTGTATATAAATTCTACACTGATCAGTGTTCCAGGTAGTGTCAAACACCGTGTCAAAGTTTTAGAATTTAATACCCGAAAGAGCATATTTTTTCACACCAAACGGTGTAAAAAAATAAATATCGGATAGTGTGTTTGTTTTGCACTCTGTTAGGTGTTTATTTATAAAACGCAAAATGATTATTTTTTAACATAGAACGGTGTAATTTTTAACTATTCGAAAGGATGTTTTTTACAATTTTTAAATTTATTAAGTCATTAAATTTATTAACTGTCAAATAAAATAAGCACCATATAAAATTTGATTGGGGCTTACTTCATTGGGCTCTTTTTCATAATGATATAAGACCCAAACAAAACAATTACATATTTCCCAAAATTTATGAGATAATCTTCGAAAATTGGGAGTTATTTCATATGAAGTAACACACAAAAATGTATAGACATTTTTTGAGGCTTATTTCTTTTTTTTTGGGTCTATTTCGTGGTGCCAAAAATTACATTTAAATCTTTAATAAAAATTTCCAAAATTAAATTGAAAAAATAAAATTGAGAAATTTCGGATCGGATAAGTTCGTCATTTCACACCGAATAAGCGGTGTAAATAAACACTATTCAGTGTAAAAAATTTAGAAATCCGCTCACCGTTGTGAATTTATTGGTGAAATTTTTTAGTGTGTGATTATTTGATGCAAAATTTTTAAAAAAATAACAAAAAAAAAAGTTTTCTCCAATCATCAAAAATTGATGCTTAAGAATCAATACGAGTGCTCCTTTGATTTTTTTTTCAAAGTTTGACGATTCGGACAAAAAAACAGCTCAAGCGATCGGACTTAAAATGGTCAGGGCTTTTAGGGTATGGAAAGAGCTAAAAAAACAAAAGGATTCAAAAATAAATAATCAAAACAGAAGGAATAGCTTTTTTAGGAAATTTATTTTTGTTTTTAGAACTGTAGTTTAATTTTCTGTGCGATCATTAGATCCTTTTACCTTTAAAGTCGGGTATTTCAGCAAACAATTTACTTAGAAAAATAAAAAAAGAAACCGAATAGAAGCTAAACGAAGCAGCTAACTGAACTTAATTGCGGTTAAAAAAAAATTGTAAAAATTTTGGTTCCGTGCTTTTTCTTATAGTTATTATCGATTCTGCTATAATCGTAGCTGATGAAATTTTTTAGCCAAAACGCTGGCAAAATACAAATTTCTAGCTTTGAAATGCTTTTTTTTTAAGTCCTAATACGGTTATTTTTCATAAGTTCGAGTCTTTCAAAAATCACTAAAAAAATTAAAAATTTTTCTGCTTCCTTAATTTTTTGTTGGGTACATTCAAATTTGTTAAGGTTTTTTATTTTATTTGAAGTAGGGCGTGGCTCCTTGGAAAGTATAGAAAATCTTAATGCGGCTCTTATTGGCCTCACTCGTGCCCACCCCTGATATATATATTATATATATGAAAACACAAACTGATCAAACTCGGTCAAAGTAGTGTTAAGGGCTAAAAAATGTCTGAATCCATTCTTTCGCTTATGTGACATCACTGTAAAGAGCCTTCAGAAATTCAATAAAAAGAAAATCTCGCTGTAATGCTTAAACTAAAAGTTTATAGAAAATCTTAAGAGAAATGAGAGACATGAGGATAAAGTTTTAGTGAAGGAAAAGGTCTACAACAGGCGATTGCAAAAAATTCTCCATTGAAAGCGAAATTAACGAAAACATGTGAAATGAAGTGGAAAAGTTTGCACTGCATGCGCTGCAAATAAAATGGGCTCCAGGACGTGGCAGAATGAAACAGGACAAGCACAAAGTTAACAATGTGCTGCAGCAGCCTGTCGTAGGCAGACATAGGCGAAAAAATCCAACAAAAAAAAATCACAAACACACTCTCACACAATATCTAAAAAGCGATCCACCGAATGACATAGAAAATGTGGCTGAGAGAAAGTGAGAAAATGGCGTACAAACGGGAAGTTGGGTCCTACAAAGTTTTGCGCAATATTGTTGAGTTCCTGCAGCATAGCGCTTGCAGCATCCGACAAACGAAGAATAAACGGAAGTTGAAAGGCAACAGACAGCTTGGCAAAAGGCGTGGCACGGGGAGTGGTGGAAGGTATTCGTAGCATTGAATTTGCTGCTCGTTGGTGGAGTTAGTCGGAAAACGCTGTCGCACAAAAATGCCGCATTGAAAATACGCCAAAATCGGCCAAAGGCGCAATTCGAATGACAACTACAATAATAACAACAACAAAAACAAGAACAACAACACAAAATAGCATTCATCATCATCATCACGAAAAAAAAAAGGCAAAAACGTCGAATTGTCTAACGGAAACGCAGTCGTTGGAAAGAGTTCGCCGTTCGTGTGGAAAGTCAGAAAAATTTTCAAATTGAATCGATGAATGAATGCATGAATTAAGTGAATGAGCGAGTGAGTCAGAAAGTGAGTAAGTGAAAGAGTGAGTGCATATTTAACTGAGTACTTTAATGGATGCATTTCTGTACACCTAGAAAAGTGTTTGATTTCATTATTTTAATGTATTAAGTTGGCGCTTGTATAACAATATTTACTGACTATTAGCAAATTTAGTTACATATTACTGTTAAGTATAAAAAATATTTTACAGTAGGGATATTCCAATACAAAATTTTCTTGGTATCAATATTCAGAGGAGAAATCAGTCATGTAAAACCTTGTTTTAGTACGGACATCGTTCGAATATGCTAGCGATATCCCTTTTAAAGCAGCCACATCAATATCATATCAGGCAGCAATAGAATTTTCCCAAAGCTTTTCCTGATATCAAATGAGGATATCATCCGGAATATTATCAAAAAATCGTCACGTTTAAAATCAGTTCGTTATCAAATTAAGAATCGCCTGATTTTTTACTGACTCTATCCTTAGGAAAATTTACACAAAATAAGATTTAGATAATAAAAGTAAGGCAAATATTATTTCCACTACACTAATATAAGGATAAGAATGTTTTTTTTTGGGCAAAATTCATCACATTTCAAATTATTTTTTAATGTAGTTTTTAATTTTTTTTTTATTATTGCTTCTTTTTTATTTCTGCCAATGATTTTCTGTCCAATGATATATGTTTAGATTTTTTCATAGTCTTTTGACCAACATAAATGTTAAAATTATTTTTATAAAATTTTTATATACATACCTTTTAAGAGAGAAAAAAAAAATAGATTATAAATAATATTTTAATTGATATGAAGGTCTTAATCATATCGACACAGAACTTAATGAGTAAATAACCATCACTGAAAAGATTTTGGAAATTCCTTTTAATTTTCGGACCTATTTGTAAACGATTTCTTATTCAATTACATTTTTTATAGAAAAATACATTTTTTTTTAACGTTTAAATCGATTATTTTAAAACACTTTTGTGTGGCATATCATGCTCTTGCAATACGCCCTTCATATTGGGGGTTGGAATTAGTTTTAAAGGTTTTCTAAGAGATGGCGTAACTATCAATAGATCGCATCGGGCACACCTGTGACTATATTCATTTCAAAGCACATTGTGTAAGCTTCATTTTTTGTCATTGTAAGCTTCAGTATGTGTCATTCCACTGAAGTGCAAACAACATATATTTTTTTCTCTGTGAACATGTCGACTTTCGTTCCAACAAAACGCAATTTGTGGGAAGGTTTACTTTTGTGCTTCCATTTGAAGAAAAAAGCGGTTGAAGCACAACGCACGCTTACTGAGGCTTACGGGGACTATGCTCCATCGATTTCTACTTGTGAGTACTGGTTCCATCGGCTTAAAAGTGGTGATTTTGATACGGAAGACAAAGAGCGTCCGGGCCAGCCGAAAAAGTTTAAAGATGAGGAATTGGAGGCTTTGCTCGATGAAGACCCGTGTCAAACCCTTCAAGAATTGTCAGAATCATTGGGAGTCGACTTATCAACGGTCGGCAAACGCTTGAAGGCCATGGGAATGATTCAAATGCAAGGAAATTGGGTGCCGTACCAGTTGAAGCCGAGAGACGTTGAACGGCGATTTTGCATGTGCGAACAACTGCTTCAACGGCATAAAAGGAAGAGTTTTTTGCATCGTATTGTCACTGGCGATGAAAAGTGGATCCATTACGATAATCCTAAGCGAAAAAAATCGTGGGGACCACCCGGCCATGCATCAACATCGAGGGCCAAGCCGAATATTCATGGCGCCAAGCTTATGCTGTGTATTTGGTGGGATCAGAAGGGTGTCGTGTACCATGAGCTGCTAAAACCTAACGAAACCATCACTGGGGAACGCTACCAACAACAATTGATGCAATTGAGCTGAGCATTAAAGGTTAAACGGCCGGAATATGCCAAAAGACACGACAAAGTGGTTTTTCAACATGACAACGCACGGCCACATGTTGCAAGAACCGTCAAGGAAACGTTGGAGGCGCTGAATTGGGATGTGCTACCCCACCCGCCTTATAGCCCAGACATAGTCCCTTCCGACTACCACCTATTCAGATCGATGACGCATTGCTTGGCTGAGCAGCGCTTCACTTCTTACGAGGATACCAAAAAATGGGTCGATTCGTGGATTGCCACAAAAGACGAATCGTTCTTCCGGCGCGGAATCCATATGCTGCCAGAAAGATGGGAAAATGTTGTAGCTAACGATGGACAATACTTTGAATAATATACATTGTACCGTTGTTTCTAAATAAATGCTCAAAAACCGAAAAAAAACCTTTAAAATTAATTCCAACCCCCAATATATAAGCATTTCTATTTTTATTTTATATTAAGCATTAAGTCATTAAGCTAAAATTATAAAATTATAAAAATATATTATGTTTTCAAAAATGTAAAAAATATTTATAATAAAGCTATTTTGTAATTAAAGTTTATTTCCTCTAAAAACTTTCTCGTCAACGTAATTTTACATTTTTTACGATATTAACAAAAATATTATAAAAAGAAATTATCTTACGGAAAGAAAAAATTTTGATTTTGTACTTAAATTTTTTTGTCACAAATATGTACTATATTGCAATTTGTACTTTGTGAATGAAAACTAAATTTTTTTAGCGTATGCTTAATAGAGGCCGGTCGAACAACGATGCCAAACAACTGCCGAACAAGTGTCAAACAGCAGCCATACGAAGGGCGTTTGTAGGACTTTTTGTTTGAACCAAGACCGAACAGCGGCCGTACAAGGATAGAACTTTAAACTTGCATGCATTTTTAGTTACTCATATGTGTCAACATATTTGTTATAGATATATGTATATTAGGCCGGGTCGATTTGTGGGGAGGCAAAAAATCGCCATTGCTCAATGAAAATCGTATTCTAGGTATCAAAATAAGAAACTTTGCCCGAGGAACTATACCTCTAAAACGAATTCTAATGCCCCAACTTTTGACTTTTGTCCCGTAGGGTCAAATTTTGAAAAATCCCTCTTTGACCCATTAAGAGTGCCCCAATCGAGTCCAAATGTATGACCGACCCCCACTAACTTTGGAGGCCCGATCCACCCATGCCAGTGGCACACCCCCTGAATACCTCTGAGGGTTCCCTATACAAACATTTTAAAAAATCACCATTTTTGGCACTTTACATGAAAAAATCAGCGAAATTGTGGATCGGCCCTCCAAAATTAGTATTATTTATTGATATTTTATAAGACTTCGGCCGAAATGTTAATAATCATTAGATTATCTTCCTTTTAAACATAAAAACTCTCGTAGGCATTTTAACTCAAGCCAGCTGAAAGCTTTCTGTGCTACCATGTGCTAAACGCTAGGTGACATAGAAAGTTTTTTACTTGTCCTTGGTCAGCATACCCATTATTGCATTAAAAGGACCAGACACTACGTATGGTTAAAAAAATAAATTCCAGTTTACTACGTCTTTACAGAATTTTAATGCACGAAAATAGAAATAATAATTTTAAGAGTAAACTTAAGTAATGGAACCATCAGCGTAAGCAACCTAGATTGAAGACTTTTATTTTGTTACTTTTGTATGCAAATGTTGTTTTTTTTATTTGTATGTGTACATATTTTTGTTATGGCATAAACTCGAAGGAAAAATCGATGATAGAACTGTTTGACCCGTGTTCGACCGCAGTTTCGGGAGCAGTGGGATTTTGTTGTTATTTTTATAATATGTTCCATCATTATTTTGCCACGCGGCTATTGTTTGATAGTGGTTCGGCCACTATTCGGCCACTGTTCGTACGATTGTATTTTTTACTGGGCTTGTATCTTAAAAACTTTACAAAAAAATTTTCTTTTTTAATTCTGATTACATAGCTTTAAATGTATTTCCTATTGAAACATAGTTTAGATTTGAAACAAACGGAAAAGATTTTTTATTATTTAAGAGATTTTTTTAAGTTTATATATGAAATTGCGTTTTTTATGCTCAAGAATGTTTTTTACACACTTAAATGATTTTTTTGTTAATTTTCTGATAATGTTCTAAATTGAGTCTTCTTCAATATAAAATTTTATGTTTTTGGTACTCGAAGTCTCTTTCAAAAGTTTTTTTATGCCCTTAAAGGATAATGTTCGTAAGCAATGTCTGTTTAGGCTCCACGAAATAGCTCCTAACGAACTAAGTACTAACGAAATAAGTCCTAACGAAATAACTCCAAATGAAAGAACTCCCAACAGTAAATGAAATAAGTCTTAACGTTGAAAGATGAAATAATTCCTAACGCCTGGTGAAATAAGACCTAACGAAAAGATGAAATAAAACCTAACATTTGGGAGTATGTTCATTTTGAAATAAAACCTAAACGGAAATGATGAATTAAGTCCTAATTTTCAGAATATTAAAAAAAAACTGTGGTTTATTTAACAAAAAAAAAATTGTGGTTTTTCTGGCTGCGACCATAAAGCGAGCAGGAAAGGCTCTAGACCTCTGGAAAAATGCACACAAAACGAAAAATTAAATAAGGCCCCGAATTCGGGATTTTTTTATATGAAATATTGCACCACCACATAAAATTATATTATGCCGATAAAATGGTTTTCCCTTGTATGGAATTTTAAAATCACATTTCGTGTAAGGGCAAACCAGTTTGGCTGTGTACGGATATGCCCTTTTTCGTTTTATGACCATATTTCATACAGCCATAGAAGTTAAATAACTCCTAACAATTCTAAAAAATAACTCCTAATAAGGACTTATTTCATCAGCAACTTTTTAGGAGTTATTACATAATGAACAGACACCTGACAATCAAAGATGAAATAATTCCTATCATTGGTGAAAGAACAGCTACCACTTAGGAGTTCTTTCATGTGAAATAGCTCCAAAATTTGTTAGGAAATATTAGATGTTATTTCATTTTTTTTTGCTAAAAGTTATTTCGTTAGGAGTTATTTCGCGGAGTTGTCTGTTTAACATCATGTTCGGCCCTTGTTCGGCCCTTGTTCGGCCCTTGTTCGGCCATTGTTCAGCGTTTTGTGGCTGTGAAATTTTTTAAGAAACAAAATAGTTTTTTATTTACTTTTTAATATAGAACTCGATTTGTTTTTTTTACATACATATATAAAATTTTTTGCTTTTAACTTTGTGAGAACCAAGAATTGTGAGAACAAAGAAGAACTTAAACCCCTGAATCCCCTTCCCCCTAATATATGGGCCTGTTGTGTTATCATTCGTGATTCGTTTAAGAAAACGAAAAAAATTTCTTTACATTTTATCAAGTTTTTCTTGGTGCTTCAATTCTAATAGCTACAGTAATTTTTTTCTTCCAGACCAACACAGTCGCATGATTCATATGCGTGACTCATTTGCCAGGACAATCGAACGGCGAAAACTATTAATAATGTGTAACGTTGTCGTAAA
Organism: Dichetophora obliterata; assembly: GCA_963920525.1. Lineage (NCBI taxonomy): Eukaryota > Metazoa > Arthropoda > Insecta > Diptera > Sciomyzidae > Dichetophora > Dichetophora obliterata. The sequence continues at coordinate 14,740,689 of OY986438.1, read as the reverse complement.
AGCCACAAAAACAATGATAACAAATCAGCAACAAATTTATTATGCAGACAACTTTTTCACACATTTTCACAAAAACACAAAAGAAGCAGCAAAAGCGACAATGTTTTGTTGTAGTGCTTGTGCTTTTTTGCTTTTGACCAACAATATTAAGCTATGAGTTTTTCTAGCTAAGCTTTGTGTGAGAGTTTTTTATGGCTACAAACACAAATAAAAATGACAAAATGAGTTGTGATTCTTCGTGCTGAATGCTTGTTAATTTTGGTTTTTTTTTAGAAAATGGGTGTGTATAAGTGTAAAATGTGACATCGAGGAAGGTAAGATTGTGCAAAGGACGAAATCAAACAAAATTGCGATATATACGCTTTAAAGTTAGACTGAAAATGATAGGGATTGGGTAGAAAAGTCTAGTATCTATTATCTAGGCTTGTCCAAAAGGTGAGAACTTATGATAGTTTCGTACATTTGGATTATGTCAAAATAGCTAAATATATATTCTAGCTAAATAAAATGCAAAAATTAGCATCTGTAGTGGTCTTTTTGCAATTTCTAGCTCAATCCTTTAACTTAACATTTGATTTCATTTCCATTTCTCTAGCAGCAAAATCACGAAATCTCAAATCAATTGAGTGATTATATACAAAATTGAAACAATCAAAAAACAACAATAATATAAGTTTTCACTGCATTTTCCAGTCATTAATCACTTTCGCCAAAACTTTTTCCCTGAAATAAATTTTACAGAAAAGTCTTATAAGTATGGTCGTGCATTTTTTTACTTTTCTCTCTCTTAAGGACTTTTTCTAAGCTCGTTGCTATGTTGACAAACATGCCTGCACTGAGCAATGAGTTGCAAGGATCGCCAAACAAAGGACGAAAACGTCAACATGCGACAAGGATATACATATATACTTATGACTGCATGCCGATATGTCGACAAATAGAGACGGTGAGACAAACAGTCCAAAAGACAGACACACTAAATAAGCAGGCAGATAAAAACAGACATGCTGACAAACATTCGTCAAGCATGAACAAGCCACAAAAAATAAAATTGCATTTAAATTGAAAGATAAGACTGTATAAAAAAATGAAGAAAAAAAAAAACAAATCAAACATATCCTTTGAGAAAATATTTGTATAAAATGATTTATGTATAAAATAGTTTAGCATATGCCAGACACACAAACATACAGCCAAACGAACTATATGTGTGTCTAACAACAACAATAACAACAACAACAATAAAGCACAAGCAAATATGTGAAAAAAGAAATTTGTTATAGTTATGGGAAATTTCAAGTGCAGCAGCGTTGAGCATTTTTTCATACAAGTGGCTAAATGTGCCGAGCACTTGAACTTAAATGGATTCGATATTTTTTTTTGTTTTTGTGCTTCTTATTTCGGCGTTTCGAAAAGGATAACAAAATTTGCTGTCGCGACGACATGCTTGTCTGTTGTGTAGCTATGAAATTGTGGATGCATATTTTTGAAATTAAAGCCCGCATTTAAGATTCTATTGACTAAAAAAAAAACGATCTGCTGTTAATGAGAATTAAAGGATTTGGTACGAAAATTTCATAGTTGGTAACGTCGCACAGATACTTGCACAAAAATAATAAAATAATTTTGTTGCAATAACAAAAAATGGTACGCCATTTCAGATATAAAATACAAAAACTAATTTTGAAAAAATTATGTAAACAGAACACGAGTGGTTTCGAATGTTAACAATTAAGAAAACAATAGGGTAGTTCACGATCTACTTTACACTAGATTGCAAAATTATGCAATTGCAAATATTTGCTATGAATTGTGAACAGTTTTTTTTTGGTCTATTCTACAACATTTGTTGCAAAACTAAACACAGCTCGGTTTCCAATGACGTCACTTTTTCGTTAAATATATAAAGGTGTTGCCATATCGATGACGTTATTTGGTATGGAAAAAATGAAGTCAATACCTTATTTTTCGTAGATTTTATAAAGGTTTTGCCATATCGATGACGTTATTTGGTCTGGAAAAAAATGAAGTCAATATCTTATTTTTCGTGGAATTTATAAAGGTTTTGCCATATCGATGACGTCACTTTGTGTGGGATAGGCATGGTTTTCATATAGCTTTTTTCGAATTTGACATGTTTGAATAAAAATAATAAAAATTTTTTGTTGGAATAACAAAAAATGGTATGCCATTTCAGATATAAAAAAATATATAAAAACTTATTTCACAAAATTATGTAAACAGAACACGAATGCTTTCGAATGTTAACAAATAAGAAAACAATAGGGTAGTTCACGATCTACTTTGCACTAGATTGCAAAGTTATGCAATTGCAAATATTTGCTATGAATCGTGAACAGTTTGCGACATTTGTTGCAAAACTAAACACAGCTCGGTTTCCAATGACGTCACTTTTTCGTTGAATATATAAAGGTTTTGCCATATCGATGACGTTATTTGGTATGGAAAAAATTAAGTCAATACCTTATTTTTTTTGGATTTTATGAATGTTCTGCCATATCGATGACGTCACTTTGTATGGGATTGGCGTGTTTTTCATATAATTTTTTTTCGAATTTGGCTCTCAGTTTTAACCCTACTGTTAGGTTAAAAAACACTTACGAATCTAAACGTTAAACGGATTAACGGACTATTTGGTGCTTGGTGCATGGCCCTAATGATCCCTTAACTTAAGGTTTGTAACTTTTTATCGCTTTTTTTTATGTCACATACTTGAAATTTTGAAAAAAGCATTGTTTTAAAAAATAAGATATTAGCTAAAGTTTCAAGTCCATATCATTTACACTACGAAAGATATAGAGAGAAATATATTGAAATGTGGCCCAAATGCTCCCAACCTAACAGTAAGGTTAAGTATTAAAAAGCTTTAATTTGTATAATATTTTAAGTCACTTCTTTATCTTTGTCGAATTTATGCAGCTTTTGCTTTGTCGATGACGTCATTTTGTATGCGGTGGGCGTGAATTTAATTAAATTTTGTCAAAGTTAAGGCTTTGCTGACGTTTTTAAGATCAAAGTATAAATATAGGCAAAATTTCAAGATTTGAAAGGAATTATCTGAAAAGGACTTTAAGCCCGGTCGTTCTGTATATCAGAGAAAGATCTTTTGGGTGATTTTGACGAAGTACAGTTTCGTTAATATCTAATAAGATATTATAATCCAGACAATGAATGTACTCTTTAATACGAGAATGCCCCCAAACAGTTTTAGAGACTAGTTCTTTCATTTTTTTAGAAACATATGTATACATTTATAATAAAATTTAATAAAAGACATTCAAATTGAATAGTTGCATGTAAATTAAGCGGATTTTCATCCAAATGTAGCATTACTTTAAGGCAGTTTAAAAGACAGAATTGAGAAAAAATTCTATGGAAGCACATATTTGAGTGCAAATCTAGAAAACACATAACAACTGTTTTATTTGAATGCTGCCTGCAACACCTACTCACCCATCTGGTAGGACTTTTCCTACCACAAAGCTCTCTCTCTCTCTCTTAAACTCCCGTTCCCACAGAGCGCTGTATTTTCCTTCAACAACAAAACAATGGCTCAACAATTTCCGTTCTTGTTATCCAAAAAGCAAAAGCAAATTAAAAGGATAATAGAAAACACTTCAATGTTTGTCTGTCTGTATGACTGAATGTTTATGTCGCAGTGAGTGTGTGTGTGTGTGTGTGTGAGTGTGCGTGCTTATGAGTGGGAGTGTTTGCGCCTGAGTGTATGCAAAAGAAATTGAATTTACTTTTTACAAAGCAAAGCAAAGAAAGCGGCAAAGCAATAAGTAAGTGAAAAAAAAACTAAAGCAAGCAAGCGAAAAAATTATAAAACCTACACACACACAGATAAAAATAGCTTTTTCAAGCTTAAAGCAAATGAAAGAGCTGCACAAAAGTACGGCATTGTTGTTGAAATTTTTTGTACTTTTGAATTTGATTTTGTTGCTGTAATGCTGCTTAAAAGAGTTTAAAAGGCTTCAATCAGATCAACAACAATAATAGAGGGAATAACAACAATGACAAGAACAACAACAACAACAACAACAGAAATAGCAATAAGTGCCAACATTCGATTAAGCCGCCAATTGTACATCGAAGCTTCATTTATTGCTTTATTTTCGGCTTAAATCCTAAATGTATGCAATGCAAAGTTTCAGGCTTGAAAGCCTTTTGTATTTGTTTTCTGTTTTCCTTCCTCTTCTTACCTTGCTTTTGCATTTTTTATAAAAATGCTGTTCCATAGCCTTGGGACAGCGCAGTTGTGGGCTTGTTGAGTGGCAGCACCGGTTTGTCTTACTTTTTGACCCTTTCTTTTTTTTCGAGGTAGTGCAAAGGGTATGTTTTGCGCGAAGGTTTGCATAATTTAAGGCGCTGATTTAGCATTGTTTTGAAAAACATAAAAAGTTTACGTTCTTGTTCTTCTTAGAGTAACAATTAAAACAATAAGAAATTAAAGAAATCCATAAAAACTTTGCAAAACTTTTAGGTCCAAATACATTAAAACTTTTAAGCTTGTGTAGTGCTTTCGGAAAAGGTTTGCCAATTTTAAAATAAGCCATAACTTTTTCAGAATTTAGCTAAAGCTAAGACAATGCTTAGACAAAAAACAGGAAAAAAAAAACGTAAAACAAAAGATGGGAAAAATTTAAATTAATTTTTTGAGGCTAAACATAAAAAGTGTCATAAAAATATTGGGTCTATTTTTAATGAATAAACCAATACTTTGCTTGACTTAAAAATAATTTGCAGCCTTAAAATAATTTTATATTTTGGTAGTCCTGAAATATTTTTGTTAGTTTAGGATATGGTGCTCCAGCCTCATTTTGAAGGTTTATTTCGGAAATTATTTTTATAAGAAAATAAAATACAATCGTTTAAATTTTATGTTTAGAATAAGTGAGAAAAATTTCAAATTTCTAAAGTTACAATGATTACCAACTTCGAAAACATGGTTTTGAGAAAAACGCCTTTAAAGTTTTGACTCAGACGTGCTTGCAGATAAGAAGCCCCCATTAAAAGTTATTTATCTCCATAGCTAATGTTCCGATTAGTCTGAAATTTTTAGAGAATGCTTTTAAAATATTCAACTTTTAGAAACGGAAAAAAATAATTCATATTTTTACAAAATTCTAACTAGTTGTGCCAGCTCAAGACAGAAATAATTATTTATTTTTGTTTTCATCAAACTCAAAAACCATGCTGCATTAATCTAGGCAAGATATTAGGAAACAAGTTTTTCCTTGAGAATAAAAGAAAACGCTTTTAAGGGAAACGTGCAATGTTTACGAATCGGTACGTAATATTTTTTATATCAAGTTTAGGGAGAATTTTTTAAAATATAGAAAAAAGTAAAAAAAATAAGCTGAATAGAGGCCGAACAGCGATCGAACTAGGGTCGAACATGGTTGAAGAATAAAAAATGCAATTCGTTCAAATAGAGGCCGAAAACCATTTCCAAACAATATGCTTTCATATATGTTAAGCAAAAATATACTCTACTAAACAGTGGCAAAAAAGTGGAAAAAAACACCAAATTTGGTCATGCTGATGTTGTTTTTACACTCAAACATAGTGGTCATAAGGTCAAGCATAGTAAAAAAAAAGCCAATTCGTTTAAAAAGAGGCCGAACATGGGTGGAACTGTCGCCATTTTGAAATAATATTCTATCATAAATTTTAAGTCAAAATATAATCAGCTAAACACAGGCCAAACATCAGTTAAATAAGCGCTACATAAACATATAACAGTTGAACATGGTTTAAAAGGTATAAAAAGTCCACTTATCCAAACAGCGGCCGAACACGGGTAAGAAATTATCGTTTTCTTGTACAATACAACAGTAATATAGCAATTAAGCTAAAACAAAAACATTAACATACAAAAACCACACTATACTGAAGGACTCACATAATGGGATCTCAAAACAAGTGTTTAAGTACCATGCGGCAAAGTAAAACATACACAAAAGATATTTTAACAAAATTACGATGTAAGTAAAACTTAGTTGAGTAGGTATATTTTGGTATATTGAGGCAAATTTTCTATTTTTTTTTTGTTAGAAAATTTTAATTTACTTAGTAACATTAACTTAATATGTAATTTTTAAGCATATATTGGATTTATTCTCATTTGTTTAGCTACTGCCACTACAAAAATGACTAACTTCATGTTATGAAAAGATGTCCGCTACTGTATATTTAGTTTTTTGTTAGAAAATTTTAGTTTACTTAGTAACATTAACTTAATATGTAATTTTTAAGCATATATTGGATTAAGCAAATTTTCTACTTTTTTTTTTGTTAGAAAATTTTAATTTACTTAGTAACATTAACTTAATATTTATGTAATTTTTAAGCATATATTGGATTTATTCTCATTTGTTTAGCTACTGCCACTACAAAAATGACTAACTTCATGTTATGAAAAGATGTCCGCTACTGTATATTTAGTTCGGCTACTATTCGACCCTTGTTCGGCAACAGTTCAAGCTTGATTTCGCCGCTGTTTGATCCTTATTTGATCCTTATCAAAACGGCTGATGTGAAAACCCAGTTCAGCCTAAAAATCTTGTTCACAAGGCATAATATTAAAGTTTTTAAAGGACCTTTTTGAATTTTTTGTGAAAGGCTGAAATATTCTACAAAACTATTTTTTAAAAAATTTCACTAAGAAGTTGTGAACAGAACAACTTAGTCAACGGCATATTTTTAGAAAATTTCCTACTCTTTATATTAAATATTCGCTACTGTATATTTAGTTGAGCTACTATTCGACCCTTGTTCGGCAACAGTTCGAGCTTGATTTTGCCGCTGTTTGATCCTTATTTGGCCGAAGCTACTTCAAAACGTCTGATGTGAGAACCCAGTTCAGCCGAAAAATCTTGTTCACAAAGCATAATATAAAAGTTATTAAAGAACATTTAAAATTTTTGATAAAAGGCTCAAATATTCTACAAAACTATTTTTTCAAAAATATAACTAAGTTGCTGTAAACACAATAACTAAGTCAAAGGCATATTTTTAGAAAATTTCTTACTCTTTATATTAAAAATTTAGCATGGTTAAGTTAAGTGCAACTCTTAAACCCATCTTAACTTTTCTTAAATTTATTTTGCTACTACAACTAAAACCTTTTGATTGAAATCTGTTATTCTGAATATTTTCAAAAACTGTCCCACAGTCTTTTGTTGAATATTCTTACAAATTCAGACGAGTTAATTAATATTTTAATTTTCAATAAATATTTAATTTTAATCAAAAAATAAAACGGTTGCCTACCATCAAGCTGTACAAATACCATTTCTTGCTTGGCTATTTGCTATTGTGTTAATATTTTGTGTCCTTTTTTTCCTTCAGATAATTATATTTTTAAGTTCTCGCTTTTGTTGCATACTTTTCGGCTCATTTAATTTGTTGTCTCTTAATTGCATTGTTTCTCAGCGAGCTACGATGCTGTTGTTGTTAATTTTCACTTATCTGCCTTTGTTTGTGTGCTGACACAGATTTTTAAGCGACTGGATATTTTTTATTTATTATTATTTTCTCACTTTTGCTTAGCGCGTCTTTTCAATTCCTTTTTGCATGCGACAGTTATGCTGTTTTTAGTCTTACAGCTTGCTGAAAATGGTTTAATTTTCTTTTATTTCTCGTTTATTTTCCATCGTAACGTGAAAAGGAATTCCACAAAAGAATTAAATTAAGCTGTTGTTGTTGTTGCTGTTGTTGTTTTTGTACTACTTTCATGCACTTGTGTCACTTAATTGAACAATAGTGACTCCCACGCTGGCGCGATGGCGCAAATTTATGACAAAGCAAAATAAAAATGTAAAAAACAGGATATATAAAATCATTGAATTTTTTATTTTTTTTTTATAATTTTTGTCAAGAATTTAAAAGGAGCTGTTGTTTGTTGGCCATTTTTTTGTTGAGCAATTTTTATACATTGCAGCTTTTTATTACTTAGATTTAATTAAAAGAATGAAAAAAAGCAAAAAAATCTTGTGTGGTGGCAGCTTTTGCTCTGTGAAAGGGTTAAAAGTAGATTGTGTGAGCGTGCATATCTCTGTGTGTTGGTACGTAATATGTGTACATGTGTGTAAAGCACGTGCATGTAAAGCTTTTTGCAGCAATGAGCATATGAAAATGCACTTGAAACACTTAGAGTACGCAGCAACAACAACAACAATTATGTAAACAACAACAACAAAGGCACACATATAAAATGTATTAACGTTAAAAAAGAAAAAAAAATAAATGCAAATAGTTTTGCAAAAGCTCGCTACGCGGTTGCCAGAGCATATAAAAAATACATTTCGAAATAAGATTTTCACTGGCGTATTTGTTTTAACTTTTTGCTCGTTTTCACTCACATTTTCTTTTAAAAATTTGCGCACAAAGGATAATTGGGTTAACAAGTTCTTTATAGTTGTTGCTTTATTTAAGTTATTCTTTAAACTTTTTCACTTTTTATTTGAACATAAAATTTCATTATTTTTTATGTTCTTCTTGTATTACTTTTTCTTGGATGTTGTTACTTATTCCTTTAATTCAGTCAATACAAGACTTGTGTTTGTTGTACACGGGTCAAAAGCTGGCTGTCAAGCTTTAAGGGTTAAGTCAAGGTTGCAAGTGTTTTGCTTTTGTTGTGGTAGAGAGAGAAAATTAAAAACAAAGTGATATTGTTTTTTCGTTTGTTTGTACAGAGTATTATAGTGAGTATTTTACTTGCATTTCGTATTAACAAAGGTTTCTACTACAACCCTTTTACCCTCCGGAAAAAGTTTTAAATATTTTGTATTGTATTTTGTATTTTTTTTTCTGCAGCAGTTTACCTGCTTCACGAAAAGTTGTGCAAATGAAGGAAAATATTGTAATCATTTATAAAACAAATGAATTAAGAAGACCACTGGTCACTGTCACAATAATTTCGTTTGTGAATACAAGGGATTGCTCAGCATTTAAAATTTTGCACTGTTCTTCGAGTTCGAGTTCTTAAAGTATGACACAGTAACTTTAATTTTATTAATTTTTTAATTTTTAATTTTTAATTTTTAATTTTTAATTTTTAATTTTTAATTTTTAATTTTTAATTTTTAATTTTTAATTTTTAATTTTTAATTTTTAATTTTTAATTTTTAATTTTTAATTTTTAATTTTTAATTTTTAATTTTTAATTTTTAATTTTTAATTTTTAATTTTTAATTTTTAATTTTTAATTTTTAATTTTTAATTTTTAATTTTTAATTTTTAATTTTTAATTTTTAATTTTTAATTTTTAATTTTTAATTTTTAATTTTTAATTTTTAATTTTTAATTTTTAATTTTTAATTTTTAATTTTTAATTTTTAATTTTTAATTTTTAATTTTTAATTTTTAATTTTTAATTTTTAATTTTTAATTTTTAATTTTTAATTTTTAATTTTTAATTTTTAATTTTTAATTTTTAATTTTTAATTTTTAATTTTTAATTTTTAATTTTTAATTTTTAATTTTTAATTTTTAATTTTTAATTTTTAATTTTTAATTTTTAATTTTTAATTTTTAATTTTTAATTTTTAATTTTTAATTTTTAATTTTTAATTTTTAATTTTTAATTTTTAATTTTTAATTTTTAATTTTTAATTTTTAATTTTTAATTTTTAATTTTTAATTTTTAATTTTTAATTTTTAATTTTTAATTTTTAATTTTTAATTTTTAATTTTTAATTTTTAATTTTTAATTTTTAATTTTTAATTTTTAATTTTTAATTTTTAATTTTTAATTTTTAATTTTTAATTTTTAATTTTTAATTTTTAATTTTTAATTTTTAATTTTTAATTTTTAATTTTTAATTTTTAATTTTTAATTTTTAATTTTTAATTTTTAATTTTTAATTTTTAATTTTTAATTTTTAATTTTTAATTTTTAATTTTTAATTTTTAATTTTTAATTTTTAATTTTTAATTTTTAATTTTTAATTTTTAATTTTTAATTTTTAATTTTTAATTTTTAATTTTTAATTTTTAATTTTTAATTTTTAATTTTTAATTTTTAATTTTTAATTTTTAATTTTTAATTTTTAATTTTTAATTTTTAATTTTTAATTTTTAATTTTTAATTTTTAATTTTTAATTTTTAATTTTTAATTTTTAATTTTTAATTTTTAATTTTTAATTTTTAATTTTTAATTTTTAATTTTTAATTTTTAATTTTTAATTTTTAATTTTTAATTTTTAATTTTTAATTTTTAATTTTTAATTTTTAATTTTTAATTTTTAATTTTTAATTTTTAATTTTTAATTTTTAATTTTTAATTTTTAATTTTTAATTTTTAATTTTTAATTTTTAATTTTTAATTTTTAATTTTTAATTTTTAATTTTTAATTTTTAATTTTTAATTTCTAATTCTTTATTTATAATTTTTGCAGATACTTTTTTAGAATTTATGTCAATTTTTATATCATTACTTTCAAAAAAAAAATTCTTTGCTTTAAAGTAGCTCTCTACGTTTTTTTGATTTGTTATATTTTTTGGTATAATTTGATCTAATATAAGACAGTTTTCTTATGAAGCTAACATGAAAACATTTTTTCTACATTCTACATTATTTCTAAGAAAATTCGTCTGGCTACTTTACATTTTGCCTGAAAACTCTTCTACAAACTCCTACCTAAATCTTTCATTGGCGCTTCAGTTGACATTTCAAGAGGCCAACAACAATTACATTATTTCTAAAAATATTTCAGTTTTAACGGTTCGGGTTTTGATTTGTTGAACTGCGTAGCCATGAAAACGACGCTCACTTGACAGCTGACAAGCGCACCGAACAATTGAAAACATTAACGCTGACATTTGAATTGTTAAAATCGATGACTTGAGTGAAAATTGACAGCAAGAAAATATGTCAAAAAATTTACATTTTCGGGAATGCTTCACACATATCTTCTTTTTTATAGTTGAACTCAATTCAAACGTTGATTGATTAGCTTTTGAGTAGCATTTATTTTCTATTTTTCATTTATTTACTTCACTGCTAACTGCATTTCGACTCGATTACAATATGATTTATCTGTATCTTCTTTAAACCATTTACCAATGAGTGAATGGAACATAAAAATGCTTCACTGCTCCGATGTATTTCTTCGGAGACTGTTTTTTATGCATTTCATTTTAATTTTTTGGAAATTAGCTGCTGATTGAAGTGTGATTGTGGTGCGCTTGAGCAATGCATGTGGTTTTAATGATTTTTTTTTTTTGTTTTTTGGTACACAACTTATGAAAAACACAACGGCTTATCAATCGTCATTGCAATAGACATTCAATTGTGCCCAAAATTCGTTAAATTTTTTATTTTAACGACCGCTTCCACGCTTGGTTTTCCTACACTTATGACCTTTCTTCTTCTTGCTGCACACAGCTGTAAGATTCTTTATACGCCTTGCTGCTGCTTATCAGCATGCTTGAAATGCATTTATTTTATTTCATTTTTTAGTTTTTAGTATTAGTTTCTTCACGACTAGAAACATGAAATTCAATTATGCGTTAAAATTTCGAAATTATTTTTCGTTATTTTATGATAGATTGCCATGCATTGTATGCGTTGTGCTCTTTTGGCGGGGTCACACATTAATTACCAGTGCTGTTAAGCGATGCATTGTTAATGGGGCGTAATTAGAATTTTTTCTTTGTGATAAACTCAATTTTTTTGGGTGTATTTATAATTTTTCTTATCTCTAAGGAAGACCTAATTGTATATATTATATGTATATTGACATTGGATACAGAAATGTCACAGGAAGTTTCTTTATCTTTACTATGTTAGTTACTCTTGACGATGTAGTTGTTTTTCAAACCTTTATTAGAGTCAAAAACTGAGTCCACAAAAATACAGTCAGTCAGAGGCAGTAAAGTTCATCAGAAATCTTATTTAAGTTACATTTATAACTTTAAAAAAACACAATTTTCAGATAAATTGTAATTTACAAAATATTTATTGAAGTGCAGATATTCCATTTTATATTTAGAAAATAACTAGTGCACACTAAATCCGGTAATTCATATGAAGTTCCATTTGAAGATCAAAAATTATCAATTGAAACTCAAAAAAGATATATCAAGACATTTATTTTGAAAACAACATATTTCGCTACTTGAATTTTTCAGGGATCAATAAAAATCAGAGTATTTTTTAGATAAGCAAACGTTCAATGACTAAATACAAATGTTTGGATTTTGTTAAATACAAAATTCAAAAATTAATTTTTAATTTTTTTTCAATCTTCAAAGATGTACAATTTTAAAAAAAATATGTTAATATATAATAAAGGTCCCAAGTTATTAAGTTTAGAAAATAGTTACTTAATCGGAAACTATAATGATACCTTAATAAAAATTGATAACATAACATAACATAACATAACATAACATAACATAACATAACATAACATAACATAACATAACATAACATAACATAACATAACATAACATAACATAACATAACATAACATAACATAACATAACATAACATAACATAACATAACATAACATAACATAACATAACATAACATAACATAACATAACACAACATAACATAACATAACATAACATAACATAACATAACATAACATAACATAACATAACATAACATAACATAACATAACATAACATAACATAACATAACATAACATAACATAACATAACATAACATAACATAACATAACATAACATAACATAACATAACATAACATAACATAACATAACATAACATAACATAACATAACATAACATAACATAACATAACATAACATAACATAACATAACATAACATAACATAACATAACATAACATAACATAACATAACATAACATAACATAACATAACATAACATAACATAACATAACATAACATAACATAACATAACATAACATAACATAACATAACATAACATAACATAACATAACATAACATAACATAACATAACATAACATAACATAACATAACATAACATAACATAACATAACATAACATAACATAACATAACATAACATAACATAACATAACATAACATAACATAACATAACATAACATAACATAACATAACATAACATAACATAACATAACATAACATAACATAACATAACATAACATAACATAACATAACATAACATAACATAACATAACATAACATAACATAACATAACATAACATAACATAACATAACATAACATAACATAACATAACATAACATAACATAACATAACATAACATAACATAACATAACATAACATAACATAACATAACATAACATAACATAACATAACATAACATAACATAACATAACATAACATAACATAACATAACATAACGTAACATAACGCCTTTGCATGCTTGGTGGTTAGTTCTGCAAAAGAACCTGTTGTTGTTGCAACCTTTTGCTTCATGAAATTATTTGGTATTAAGCTAATATCTTAAAAAATATTTTTTTTTAAATTATAAAAAATAATGTAGTAATTAAAAGATACTATCATTAAATTTTCATGTAAACTGAAAATGTTTTCCATGCAGCTTAAGAAGCAACTCAAATCATAAAAATAAATTCTGCTTAAAAAACATATTTTCTCTCCGATTTTCAAAGAAAATTTAAATATAATTCTCAAACAAAAAAAAAATTGTACAAAATTAAGACCAGAGTAACACTGGGTATATCAGGTTGTGACAAATAAAAATGGCACAGCTTTAATTCAACTCTCACCACAACCAAAACCAACCCTGTCAACTCAATAGCATGCTAAGAACAAGCGATACTCTGCTCTGTAATTCATTTCTTAAAACATCCTTCCAAACATCATGGCGAAGAGTTGCAAAACCTTAAAAAATTTCTCAACGAATTCATGCAAAGTGTGTGTATCAAAAGCAGAGGTCAAACAAAAAAAAAATGTTGTCCCCATTAGACAGAATGTCGTAGAGGTGTGCGTGATGCCACAGACTGACCAACGGGTAACCAAACTGATCCAGCAGGACAGCAGCAGAAGGACACTTCAGTCGATGTTAGATATCGAGTTGTGGAGTTGTGTGTGTGTGTGGGATGGGAGTTGTATGCTGTTTCACAATATTGCTGATTCAAATGGTACGTTGTCGGCAGTCAAAGTGTTGGCAACGTTGCAACAAATACTTTAACTTCAACGAACAATACTAAAATAAGTCAATACAACAACAACTGTATGCAAGCAGATCATCAGGGTTATTTTTTTTTGTTAAATTTAAAATAAAATTAAAGTTTATAAAGTGGAAAATATTGAATACGAAGTTACTAATACGCCTTTAAATACGCCAGCGGTGACTTTGTTTAGGCAATGCAAAAACAGCACAAAACAAAACGTTGCAACAGGAAACACAGAATATACAAGAATGCCTTTTTTATGTTTGCAACCATGTGTGTTTTGTGTGAGTGTGTGGGAAAATCTATGACATGCGTTCCTTGCAGCAGGCGGGACAGGCCGCAGAGGCCAGGCCGAGCCGAGCCGAGCTTCAGGGCTTCAGAAGTATCACTTGTCAGATTAATTTACGTGTTTATGCTGGAGCCAAACAATAACAACAACTACAACAACAACAACCAGAGTAGCAGTAGCTACAAAAACCCCTGTTTGTGACAAAGAAATCATCAGAAGCTGGTGCTGCTGCTGTTGCAGTAGCGTCCATCATCCAAGCACCAGTCTGTGTGCGAGTCCAAGGACTCAACTTTGCTACGCTAGAACTAACAACCAGCCAAGGGCGCAACCTGCTTCTGCAGCTATGCACATGTGAGCGTATATGTGAGTGTGTGTTTGTGTGCGTTTGTTTGTAGGTATGTGCTCCCTGCCATGCTATGTGTTGTGTTTTTTTTTGCTTTTATGTAAATTTTTCCTAAATGCATTATTTTGACTTTAATATAGAAAATTAAAAACACACACTCATACATAAGCACATCCAAATACATGGCTAACACATACATACATAGTTGTATGTGTGTGCTGCAGCAATGCTGCCGCATTCACGCACACAAATACACACAATTTTCATTTTATATTAAAGTGTTTTTGTAATTTTTTTTGGGCTGCTGCTTTGTTTGTTTTTTGTGCGCAACACAAACGTAACAATTATATGTTTGTATTGAAATTTCCAATTTAATTTCTACCACGAGGAATAGTTGTGAGTGTGTGATTTTGGAAGGCATGCATGTATGTGTGTACAAATTGTAAACTTTTAAATTATTTACTTTACTGATTACTTAAACAAATATTTTGGATAAAATTAATTCCAAATTGAAAAAGTTATAGATAATTAATTATATTACAGTTTCAGATACATTTCAGATTTTGATGACTTACAGCGAGTTCATTTAATTATGGTTACTCCAACCAAGGAAGTTTCAGGGGCAGGCGAAGAAGAAGTTCCCGTAGAAGAATAAAAATGCGCAAGAATACGTTTTAGAATAAGAGAATTGCTAACAAGAAATTTTAGACATTTTTAGCGTAATAAACTCGGTTATAGATTTTGGGATATATGGGAGATGGGCTGATTTGCTTAATGTTCAAACCAACATGTTTTCGGTACAAAAAAATTGTGCCTATAAATTTTTTTTAATCTTGTATAATTTAATGGTGCTGATATCTTTAAATCTTTCATCAACTAGTCTTATTGATCTGGAAATGTTTTCTTGTCAAAATATTTCCAAATTTTCTATTTCGGTTATATGGGAGATGTGCGTGTTGGTGGGCTGATTTGCTTAGTTTTAAAACCAACTGACTTCAAACCGTTATGTGATTTGACCTTTGTTGATCTAGAAAATATTTTTTGGCAAAATACACCAGATTTCCAAATTTCGGTTATATGGGAGGTGTGCGTTAGAGGTGTTCTTATTTGTATGGCGAAATTTCAAAGTGTTCTGAATTCATTTCGCCGGGCAGATTTTTGTTCCTTTATATTAAAAAATGATATAACTTAAATATTGAACGAATCCGATAACTTTTAGTGGACCCGGAAACGACTTCAGTATGCCTCTATGCGAATAAATAAAACAACATGGGCAATTTTGAAAATTTTTTTCGAAAAATATTTTTATAATTTTGGTAAACATAAAAAAATCAAAATGAAGTAGGGAATAGTTTTCTGGATATATACACCTTGATATTATGGATGTATTATTTGATCCGATTTTTTATACGATGGATATTTGTGTCTATATGCCTCAACAACCTGGAGTAGCAGTTGTTTTTCCTCTTCATCATTTGTTAATATTCTATTAAAATCTTGAATGAATTTAACTCCTCTCTCTGCTGTATCATTTACAACAAATAAATCCTTACAGAATGTCCAGCCTTCCTCAAATTCAAACGACGTTTCCTAAGTTGAAGGATCAAACTCTAGAAATTCCAGGGATAAATTAAATCGACTGAAGAAACACTTTGTTTTCTCTGATACAAAATCACTTATGGAGTATCTTTCGAAGTCTTTTAAGTTGAAATAGGATCGCCCATTTTTTAATTTCACCGTTGGTTCTTTTAATTTAAGTTTTTCAACCATGTTACGTTTTTCTTCAAAAGATATATTTGAATCGAAAAAGGCTAGAGCTATTGTTTCCTCAGAAATATACCATAAATGGTGGCTAAATTTTTTAAGTATTACTGCTGAGATTTCTGTGCTGGTTTCAGAATACTTTATAGCACCTTGAATGAAGGTCAAATCTTGAAGCGCTGCGTCTATGGCATTCGTACATCTGAACCAGGCTTTAATATAAAGTTTTACTAGAAAAATACATATATCACGTAATCCATTTGATTCATTTTTCGTAAGTGAGAATTGGTCACGGAATAGAAATATTTTTAAAGAATATATTGCTTTTGACATCCAGCGTGCATGACTAGTTGGACCTGGCGTTCGAAAATTATACCGTTCTGCGCCAAGAAAGATTAAGACCAACTGTAACAGTTCTGTATAGTCTTCTCGATTTTGAGATTTAATCAGTTGATCAAAACAAAACTTTACACAATTTTCACGTTCAGATGGACTTATTTGTAGACAAACAGTTGTATCTTCATTGCCACTTCTGAATAATTCTTTCTTAAAACCTGGCCATGATTTTGCAAATCTTTCAAATATTGAAACTTCTGGAGCAGAGGTTGAATATAATTTGGTTTCGAAAACGCTGCGCAATATAATCGCCTCTGCTGCTGCTATAAGGATGTGAACTGCCATTCCATCAGACACTTTGGCATTGTCTAGCGCTGCTACTAACCGAGCTGTAATAAAACTTTTGCGACCCCGTTTTTGGCCTAACACAGAGTTTGAGCTTAGGTTTTCCTTGTCAATAGATGTGTCGTTAACCGGTAAGTTGACAACACTATCTTCATCAGACCACTCCATAAGTTGAGAAACGTCTATAGAAAACTGGACGGTCAAATCTAAAATGTATTAATATACAAAACATACCTGCTTGACTCGATTTTTCTTCTTCGTACTTCCTTTTTCGCGCAGCTTTTTTATCTTTTCGTTCCTGTGCTTTTCTTTCTCGGTCCCATAAAGCCATATCCACGCCAGCCATGCAACCAGGGCGTCCTTTTTGTCTTTGCATTTCTAGAAACTGCCTATCTTCCACAATAACAATTTGGACTAGTGCATCGGCGGCGGCAATATCAAATAACTCATCCAGATGTTCAACAAATGTTTCAACGGCTTGTTTTTGGGCATTTGATCTTTTCCCAGAGATTGTTTTTTGAAATTTTTTTCACTTTTCATATAATTTTAGTAATTTTTCAATACACTTATGCCCTTCTCGAATCGGTATACGTACTTGATGCCAAAATATTTGAACTGCATCGATTGCCAATTTTGCACTTTGCTTTGCTGAAAGATTTACAAAACGCATATTGTAGAATAGGACTTGCAAGACCTGACGATTTGACGGAAGCTTTGCGCCAGTAATTTGGTGAGAAACATTCCCTATTAAGTCGATTTTCTGTAAATTTTCAATGCATTTACGTGTTGTAACGATTGAAGTGCTTGGTGCTTCTTCAGTAGTAGATTTAGATGATATTTTGGACATATTAATTGTTATACATGTATACTGAAAACACCACTTGAATTACAAATTAATTAATTTCACTGTTTAGAACTCATTACACTCCGATCAACACTCACATTACAAATGAAAAAATCAACTGAACTACGGATTTTTCAACAATGACATTTGCCGTTTTCCTGATAATGTTAGGAAATGCCAGTGCATGCATATGTACGACATATGCAGCGACTGACAAGACAACGAAACGCCAGTTGGGACCGCCAACTGATGAACCAAAACAACAACAATAACAGTAGTAGCGGACCGGCAACTGATCGAGACAAACCAAACGATAGTTGGGACCGACGAATGATGAGACAAAACAACAACAACAGCATTATCGGACCGGTGACTGTTGGAGCCAAACGACAAGAAACATCATTACATGATGTTGTTGTTGTGGTGTCGTAGAACAATATATTTCTATGTTAGGGTGATTCCTTATTTTACAGTTTTAAGATAAAATGCTTAAATAAATGAAAATGATGGTAAATACTACCGTAAATAAAATGAAATTAATGAAATAAAATAAAATTAGTAAAATAATTAAAAATATTAGAAATAAATAAAATAAATCTCCAACACCCGTTATCACCAGCAGGGGCTGATCTATTTTTTTGAGGGGGAGGGGGTCGCAGGATTGAAAAAAAAAATCAAAAATAAAAAAACTAACCAAATAATAAAAGCAAACTGGGCTGTTTTTTGCGGGGGGAGGGTTATGAACCCCCTGACCCCCTCTGGATCCGCGCCTGATCATCAGCATCTCTCGTTGAGAAATAGATAATTTCCAGGAAAAGTCTACGCAAACAGTAGTGTTCTAAACAATACATTCTTTTTCGAATCGCATATACTTTTAAAGCTTCAATAATAACTACTATAGTTGGTAGAGTGATAAAGTGGATTGCGGTTTAGGTTAGCCACCTATATTTTTTAATTTAAAAAAGGTCTATTTTATGGAGTGGACTTTTTGCATAACAGAAAACATTTATTTTGGCTTATAATTGATATTTCACATACCTCATTTGGGGTAACGTGCCACATTTTATATTTGAAAAATTCCAATATTTGATGTCATTTCCGGGTCCACTAAAACATATCGGATTTACTCCAGATTTGTTTTATTCACCATTTTAATATAAAAGGAACAAGAATCTGCCCGGCGGTTTATAAAAATCCGATATTTCAAAATAAGAACACCCCTAGTGTGCGTGTTGGTAGGATGATTTAGTAAGTTTTAAAACCCACTGTTCCTTGATATAAACCCGCCAGAGGACCTTCGGGGAATCTGCCTGTCCCAAGCCAGGAATGGAAGGGTGAGGGTTGGTTATTGGATGGGCAGTTCATGGGGCACGGCCCATGAACTGATCTCATAATGAGTTCTTTCTGGAGGCACGGCTCCTGAATGTTCGTCTGATAACTGTAAAAGAAAAGGTTTACCTAGAGCCTTGGATGTTGCTGCCAAATTCTTGGAGAAAGCATTGTTTTGATATTAAGTTATCATAACACCGTAGTTGTAATATGCTTTCGATGGACGATCAATCCAACATAACTTGAAGAGCGGGGATAGTCATCCATCAATGATGAGGAGACCTGATCTATTGTCGTTCTGCAGACCTATCTTAGAATAAAGGTTATTATGTAGGAAACATTTAACCTTCGGACCGTTGTATAAGCAAATTTGTATACAACGGCTCATGCTTCTTAGTTTTCTGTTAAGGCTTTTATTAGTCTTAATTTAGGAAAACGACGTTGCATAAGTAGAATTGAGGTTTACCCGGTTTTACTGGGAAACCTATGGTTATTTTTTAACCTTGCCAAGTACAATTCGAGTGGCTGAAGGTGTCACAGTCAGATATAAATGTTCTAAGAACTTTTGGTCTGTAGACGGAATGTTGAAGAGCCTTGTCAGGTGGAGCCTTTTGCCCGGGTTTTGACTATCATATGGGTTAGGCCCACGTGGGTTTTAAATTCGCTCTGACTGTGGTTAGGCCAGGAAGGCCGGTGTGAGTTACACTTTAGTTGAACTCGGGTTGGTGATTCCCTTAAATTACTAAGAGAATGATGGTAGATTGAATCTCGCCAATTTCAAACAGTAAATGTTAGGAAGGTAAGCAACTACCGGATCAATATACTGTTACCTTTGGAATTTGAGTACAGGCGACGGGGAAACCTAAATAGTCTGAGTTGTGACCATTTGAGATTGAGGAATTTGATTGCATGAGTGACAGGCCTATTTGCCGCCTTAATTTTTCGTGTCAGAGAGTGATGACCTCTGATATGAATGGGATGATTTTGTGCGGATAAAATAATGGGTTGTATTACTTGGTATAGTATACTGAGATGACCCATGGTTATTAAAATAACCAAGTCATGTTTTAATTCGAGTGACTGAATGAGTCACGGTCATGTATAGTGTCTTTTTGACATCAGTGCTGGGGCTCTGTGGCATGTAGTTAGAGGAACCTTTCAAAAATGGTCTTTCTTGAATTCCGAAGGGGCGTTGACCGACGCTTCATATTTGTCCCAAGCATTGGAGCACCGTTGAATTAAGCCTTCGCGGCAGGGGTCAACGTTAAAAACATAGTGGCTTTCTGTTCCTTGATATAAAACCCGCCAGAGGACCTTCGGGGAATCTGCCTGTCCCAAGCCAGGAATGGAAGGGTGAGGGTTGGTTATTGGATGGGCAGTTCATGGGGCACGGCCCATGAACTGATCTCATAATGAGTTCTTTCTGGAGGCACGGCTCCTGAATGTTCGTCTGATAACTGTAAAAGAAAAGGTTTACCTAGAGCCTTGGATGTTGCTGCCAAATTCTTGGAGAAAGCATTGTTTTGATATTAAGTTATCATAACACCGTAGTTGTAATATGCTTTCGATGGACGATCAATCCAACATAACTTGAAGAGCGGGGATAGTCATCCATCAATGATGAGGAGACCTGATCTATTGTCGTTCTGCAGACCTATCTTAGAATAAAGGTTATTATGTAGGAAACATTTAACCTTCGGACCGTTGTATAAGCAAATTTGTATACAACGGCTCATGCTTCTTAGTTTTCTGTTAAGGCTTTTATTAGTCTTAATTTAGGAAAACGACGTTGCATAAGTAGAATTGAGGTTTACCCGGTTTTACTGGGAAACCTATGGTTATTTTTTAACCTTGCCAAGTACAATTCGAGTGGCTGAAGGTGTCACAGTCAAATATAAATGTTCTAAGAACTTTTGGTCTGTAGACGGAATGTTGAAGAGCCTTGTCAGGTGGAGCCTTTTGCCCGGGTTTTGACTATCATATGGGTTAGGCCCACGTGGGTTTTAAATTCGCTCTGACTGTGGTTAGGCCAGGAAGGCCGGTGTGAGTTACACTTTAGTTGAACTCGGGTTGGTGATTCCCTTAAATTACTAAGAGAATGATGGTAGATTGAATCTCGCCAATTTCAAACAGTAAATGTTAGGAAGGTAAGCAACTACCGGATCAATATACTGTTACCTTTGGAATTTGAGTACAGGCGACGGGGAAACCTAAATAGTCTGAGTTGTGACCATTTGAGATTGAGGAATTTGATTGCATGAGTGACAGGCCTAGTTGCCGCCTTAATTTTTCGTGTCAGAGAGTGATGACCTCTGATATGAATGGGATGATTTTGTGCGGATCAAATAAAGGGTTGTATTACTTGGTATAGTATACTGAGATGACCCATGGTTATTAAAATAACCAAGTCATGTTTAAATTCGAGTGACTGAATGAGTCACGGTCATGTATAGTGTCTTTTTGACATCAGTGCTGGGGTTCTGTGGCATGTAATTAGAGGAACCTTTCAAAAATGGTCTTTCTTGAATTCCGAAGGGGCGTTGACCGACGCTTCATATTTGTCCCAAGCATTGGAGCACCGTTGAATTAAGCCTTCGCGGCAGGGGTCAACGTTAAAAACATAGTGGCTTTCTGTTCCTTGATATAAAACAGTAATGTGTATCGAATTTTATTGATCTAAAAAAGTTTTTGGCAAAATACACCAGATTACATTAAATACATCGGTTAAATAAGAGATGTGCGTGTTACTGGGAAAATTTGGTAAATTTAACATTTGAAGCATAATCGCGAATAAATTTGTAAACGACATTGTTTTTTAGTGCTTTTTTTTTGCGAATATCTGTTAGAATCACTCTCTTATATTATATACAAACAGAACTGAGTAAGCAGTTGAGCAGTTTGGGGTATTTTTATCGCATACCCAAAAAAAAATTAATAAAAATTAATAAAAGTGCTTGTAAAATGAATAAAAGTGAACAATTACAATTTTGTCGTTTACAACGTTATTCGCGAGAACGCTTCATTAGTTGATACACAAAAATATGTGTATACAATTTTATTGCTCTAGTATAACTGATCTTGAAAATATGTAAAACAATTTCTAACTTTATAATAGATATTTTCATAAACGGTGGGTGTATAAATTAATTTGACAGAACGTCAACAAACGTTTTTTTATTCTATCTTAGTTTTTTATCCTAATCACAAGCCAATGGCTTTCTTTCATATGCAGAGGACCATTTGTAGAGAACAAATTTTAGAAAGAAAAAAGACTAGAAATTTAAAGATCTCAAATCATAAAAATATATTTTTCTTAAAAGAAATCTCTTTTCTATTTTTATTACACATTACAGCGTATCTCCCCTTTTAATAAAGATCAAAATAAAATTGTACAAAATTAAATTCAGAGTAACGCCGCACAGTGGTTGAAAAGTGGAAGTAAATACCAAAATGCATGTGCTCTATTGATATTTTTTACGTTGCTTAAGGTACTATTACAGTGTGCATCTATAAAAATTAACCTTTTTTATTAATTTTTTTACCTAGTATTATAAATTTGAATGATTCAGATTTTTTAACTAATGAAGAATTATTCATTAGGAAATAAAATATTATTTTTTTATAGGTGTTGTTAATTTTCTACAAGGCGTTGGAGTTAGCGTGTTTAAAAATTGTTGCAATTGGCTTCTCGCCTCCAGCATTTACAAAGCGTCTGAGAGTAAAAAATCAAAGTGCATTATTGAGTTAAGGGTTGTAATTGAGCACTCAACCTACGCAAATAAAAAAAAGATAAAAAATAATAAAATGGAATGCGTTGAAAAAAATGTACAAAAACCCCACTTTTTTGTCGAAACTTTCAACCACACAAAAAAAAAATATAAAAGTTTTTTGGCGTTTTCTAAGTCAAGTGCTTAACAGAGTCTAAAGGATCACAATGAATCAAGATTCATGGAAATCAATCAAGTAGAACTCCAGATATCTTAGAAGCCGATTCGAAAAACCTTGTTTCGAGAAAAACGCGATTAAAAATTTAAAGGTTCTTGAATATCAACGACATACAAATATATTATATGTTATACCCTTTTTTTATTTGGTATTTTTTTCTAAAATTTTGTATACGTATTCGTAAGACCTTAAAATATCATATTCTAACGAAAAAAATTTTTGATTTTTAATTTTTTACACGCTGTAATAGTACCTAAAGAACAGTCTAACTGGCATGATTCAAAAATATTTTGCAGAAAATTTTAGACTTTTTTAATTTCTTGCAGATGCCTTAAGTCAATTTTGGTAGAAACGATTGAATCTTGTCGTAAAAATTGGTAATTTTCAATGATCATTACAGACGATAATTACAGAAGCGAGGAAAACTATTGCACTCTAGTTTTTTTTCATCTGCTAGAAACATAATTGGAAAACTTTTCAGCATACTCGACAATTATTTTTAGTTCAAATTTTTATTATAAATTCTTTGCGCAAGTCGATAGGAAGAAAAAGAGGAAAATTAAATTTTTAACAGAATATAAGTGTATCAACACATTGCAGCACTTTCAATTCATATTGGGAGTAGTTTTGATTGGTCTTTAACTTAAATATTTCAAATAACAAAAGTGAGCACATTTTTGCTCTTTTCACAACATATGGCGAAAACTAAATGCGTTTCGAGTAATTTTTCACTAACTATACTTAAGTTGTACTTAAGTTTAGGTAATTGGTTTTTGCTGATTAGTTTAATTATTTTGAAAAATATAATCAGTTGTTTGCTGTCTTAAGTGATGACTTAAGTGTAACTAAAAGTATAACTCCTTTCAAAGCAAGTATATTTTGAGATATCACTAAATTTACATTTTTTTAGACGACATTTTTCCATCAAAACATTTTAGCTTTTAACGAAACCGAAAATAAAACATAAGAAAACGAAAAGAAACGAAAAAAGTGTTGCTTTGTTGCCAAACTGTTCACTACATGGCTGTAAATTTGAGGTACAAAATCGTTCGTATTGGAAGTATACGGAATGGCTAAACAAAAATAATGAGAATAAGAAAAAATAAATGTCGCAGACGGAGATAAAAAACTTTTGCAAAAAAATACAAAAGATTTCTAATATGTAAAAAAGGAGGACATTTGGGTCAAAAAGGAGGACATGAAATTTTTAATGAAAAAGGAGGACATATCCTTCTTGTAAAAATATGTCGGTGATGACATTGTAATGCAGAACTGTAAGCGGACACAAAATCTTGTTTGTGCTCACATTATTTTCTTTTCATTGTTCAAACAACAGTTTGACTTTATTTTTCGTGTTTTCTAACAGGAAATTTTGCAGTGATGTGTGGTGAAAACTGTTAATCTTTATGTTTAAAACAAAACAAAGGCTTATGTCTAAAATAACAAAGTATTATTAAACATCAACTTCGAAGTGCTAAAAGTACCTCTACACTATATGTTTCATACATATGACGCGTCAAAAAATTACAAATGGTTTTTAGCTACAGATAGTGTGGAACGTATGAAAATTTGTTTGGTTTTGAAATGTCGTTTGTATTTGCGTCTGTAAATTTTTGAATTGGAACCGTCTCTAATTTTGTATGTTTTTCTATCTGTACAAAATGTCAGTTTGATAAATTTTTTATTTGAAAATGGAAGAGAACGCAAATATTAAGATATTTATTCAATAAATTGATTTATAATTAATTTATTCTTAGATTGAATGGCTACAAGAGGACACTTAAGAGCTTTAAGGTTTACAAAAATTTCAAAAGCTGTTTTTTATTTTCAAATGACGTGTCGATAGTCTGGAGACAAAAGAAAAAAGCTGTCTGACAAAAACTTAATTCTGACAAACAGATGAAATTCGGTATGTAATTTTGTTTGACATGTCATATGTATGAAACATGTAGTCTGGGTGCACCTTAAGAAAAAGGTAATAAATTCATTCAGTAAAATTTAAAAATTAATTAGGGTATACACTTCACTTCGTAATTTTCCGAAATCACAAATTTACGACGAGTTGAAGTGAGCGACTGCTTTTAAATTTTTTCCAAAATATTTGTTATACTGACAACGCGCAAACTGTTAATTTATTGAAAAATTTGTTGCCGTTGAATTGTGGAAAATTAAGAAAATAAGTGAAAAACTAAATTATATGAAATATTTTTGAAGAGGACCATTCAGGATGTTGTTTTTTTCTCATGAATCTCAGTTGCTTGTGCGCATTGAACACATCTTTTCTTCGCAAATTTCCGACGATTATTTTTCATCAACTCAATAGATGATTAAATTTAAGCAATCTTCGGAAAACCAGAACAACAACAATTGCACTGAAATTTTCGTAAATTTGCGATTTCGGAAAATTACGAAGTGAAGTGTATACCCTAATTGTGAAAATAATTTTTGGCGTCATTTGCTTTTGTTTGCTCCTTTTCAGAGTATTTATTCTCTTTTGTTTTCGTTGTGTTTTTGGCGTAGAGAGGATTTTCGTTCAATTTATTTGCGGTCTCTCCAATTTAGTGCATAATTTTTTTGTTCTCTCCTATCTTTCACATCTATCACACCTACTCTCATCATCGCTTACTGTATAAGGTAAATTTCATCAGTGTTTAAGCGGCCATGTCCGAACAAATGTAGTTGAGAATTGTAAACAGATTTCGGAGGCCCAGCAGCTTCATTGTATTTAAAAAATAATTGGTTACATCATGTGTCCATTAACCACTGGGAAACACTTGTATGTGTTTGTTTTGAAGTTTTAATTTATGCAAATTATGTTTGAATTGCTGCATGCCATCGTTGTTGGCGTTGTTGCTGTTATTATAATTACCACTGTGTATTTTTGCAATTGTTTTTCATCAATGATTGAGCAAACGATAAGTTTTCAGTTTAATAAATTGTTACAAAAACAGTTTTTTTTTTTATTAAAAAAAGTACATAAAAAACTAGAAAAGGGTTTCAAATTAAAATTAAAAAACGAAGAGAAAGTGTTAAGTGGAAAAAAGCTTTTGCTGTCTCCATTGTATAGATGATTTTATAGGTCTTAAATAAAAACTTTGCTAACTTTTTTTATTGTGTTGTATTTTATGTTAATCGGAACTTGTGATATTGTTCTTATATATTGAGTTTTTTTTTTTGTCATTGTTATATATGTTTTTTAAATTTTTTCTCATTTCTAAAATAATCTTTAACAAACTAAAGTTAAGCACTTTGTGTGATAAGTTCTATTCCAAAAACTTTAAGATCACTCAAGCATATGTATGTATGTAGATCCCACCGCTGCAGTATCTTAAATTTTCTAGCATTATTTATTCACACAAAACCTAAGCTCACATCAATTGCCTCTTCATATGCAAATTAGTTGTGTCAACTAGTTGTCAAGACAAGCATGCTCACCAAAGAAAGAAATACATGTAAACAAACCGATCCTAAGTTGCATAAAAGTTCCCACAAGGCGCCGCTGTGCATTTCGGTTGTTGCGCCATCATGGGCGTGTTCATTGAAACAAAATTTAAATCTTGTCTCAACTACCGTTTGATGGCTCCACACAAAACATTGTAAAAACAATTCACAAACAACCAAACAAACACAAGCGATACCAGCTGTTTATAATTAATGAAAAACAATTTGCCGCCTTGTTGTTGAAATAAAAGAAATTAATTACTTAATCTTCACATTGCTGAATCAATGATGAAGTTATCAATAAAGTAGATATGAAAAATATGATAAATATTCAAACTGGCTGAAAAAAACAATTAATAAATTTTTGTTGACAACTTTTAAGTAAATTTAATAGAAAATACATAGCTACTTCATTCAGTTGGTTATTGAATAAACCAACATCTGTTATTTCAAAAATTCGATATACTAGATTAAATAAGGCAAACAACAGCATATTTGCAAGATATCGAAAGCATATATTGCATTGACATAACAAGAATCCTTTACAATATCTATCATTCATATTGTTTATTGAATATATATTTAACTACATAACACAGGTAATGATCATAGATTTAAGGGCTCCAGAATTCGAATGAGAAACAAAAATTTAATTCAAATTCAGTCACTTTGAAAATATATAATAAATATGGTCTGACTCCCAAAAACGAAACGAGCTGTGGTATTTTCAGCTGATTTAATAAATCAAAATTTTTTCTACTAAACATATTAAATCAACTACCTAAAGTTTGAAACCTCAACCTTTAAACTGCAAGCTCCAAGCCCCAAGCCTCAAACTTCAAACCAAAAACCTCAACCTTCGACTCAAACCTCAAATCAATCACACACTTTAAACCTCAAATTCCAACCGCAAGAGCCTCAAAAATTTGCAAAGCAGGTTTCCTCAAAGACTCCAGGATCAGACGAAAGACCCTTGAACTTTTGCTGATTGAAACGTCTTGGTGTTTTCGATTAAAAACTAACTAGTTCATTACTAGCGCAATTTGTACTAGCTATGAAATAGTACAAAAAAATTTCAGCGTAAAACAGTTCACTTTGATTTTATTTTGTTTTCTTGTCAAAATTTTTGCTGACAAAAATAAATTGAATCTGAGCACGTGTTGTCACAATTTTTTCATTTTAAAACTGTTTGAGGAAAATCAATTTAAAGAGTTCGACAAAGGTAAGCTTTGCATTCAACGACATAAAATAAAAGAAATGCATTATCTTCTACGTGATGAATTTCTTTTCGTAATACATGCAAGAGATAAGAAATAAAGGTCTGTAGCGTATGAATACTTTGAAACCTCTTAAAGATCTACTTTAACACTTTAGTCAAAATTACCAGTTTGGAAAAATTCACAATAGAACTAGTTCAAATATGAGAAAAAAGGAATGTTTTTGGGTACAATTATCTTTTCCTATAACATCAACACGTAAAAATCGTCAAAATCGATATTGTAGAGGGACCAGTACTGGTCCTTTTCGGAACTAGTTCAGAACTATTTAAAAGTTGGTCCACTTTTCTGCAGGGATATTACGTTATTATGTATTGTTTGTTTCAATATTGCGTTATTTTTTATTAATCAGAAACCACTGTGGATAATCGACTGGCCGAAGCTGACGTTGTAATCCGACAACCACTATGTACTTTTCAAATATCGACCGATGCTTAAATTGACGAATAGGACAAATACTACGGCGGATGATCAATCGTCCAAAGCCAACGTTAAAATCCGAGAAGCACTACTTGGTATTCGTCAATCATTGACCGACCGAAGCCGACGTTAAAATTAACCAATGCGATCAATACTAAGGTCAGTGTTGCCATGAAAAAATGTTCTTATCGTAACTTTTGCACTCAGCTCGTCGGAAATTTTCAGTCGCATTTTGAAATTTAAAAAACCAAATTAAATAAATTTGTAACACAGTTTGCTATCATGTGGACCTCTTATATATATGTATGTAAAATTAAATATATAGAACTACAATACTAAATTTTTCAATGTGAACTTTATAAATAGGGGTATTCACGATGTGGTGTATTTACCATTGTATTGTGTATTTTTGATAAGTTTGATGTTTGTAGTAAATTTTGTACAAGTACAAAAACTAAATGCTCAGTGTTCAAAATGCCACCCTGTGCCAAAAACGCAACGATGAATCCCTATTGTATTTTTTGTAAATTTCGTTGTGTATTAGATCAGCTGATAGCAAAAGAGTTCCTACTCGCATTTGGGAAGCTACCGGCTGCGTTGTGAGTTCATTTAATAAAAACTAATATAATTTAATGTTTCGTTTAAATTTTTGTAAGATTTCCGTTAGTTAAATGATAATATAAATAAACAAACAAAAGTACATGCAAAAATTAGCTGATTTAAAAAAAAAACAATACTTTAGTGAAGGTTCGTTCATAATAAGTTGTAAGTATTCTAAATTTTGTAAAAATTTATCACAAATATACCACATTGTGAATACCCCTAATGTAAATCTTTTTGTTCGAGTAAATTAAGGAAAAAAGTTGTTGTTTTTAGCCAGCTAAATTTACCAAAAAATTAGAAGTCAGTAATAAAAAGGATATGTTCACAGTAAAAAATATGAGAATAAACTTTATACCATTTGGTATACATATAATCCAAACCAAAAATGTTTTAAAAGTTATACCATCAAATTTTATAAATTTTTCCAGACCATTTTTCTCGTCAGACCAAACGAAACCACTATATTTTTAAATTTCACGATTTCGGTGAATTTTTTACTTTCGTACCAGAACATATTTTGATTTACACATGATATCCATATAAAATGTTTAAATTATATTTGACTTATTATTTTTATAATATTGAGTGGTATAAAATTTATAAATTATTTGGAATAAAAAAATTGTATAGCACACAAATGCTATAAAAAAGATAAAAATTACCCTCAAATTTTTTATTGTGTTTGAAACAAATTTATTTTTTAAAGTCAAATACTGTGCATTGTTATATTAAATTTATTTATCAATTCGTCAATTACTGTGCATTGTTATATTAAATTTATTTATCAATTCATTATCATTTTCAAGACAGAAATAATTAATACTACAAATTTTTTGTTCGCTTTGAAAAAATCGTTTTCTTCAGTGTTTTTAGTTTCGACATGTTATTTTTCGAAATATCGTACCACACACAAAAACTACTGTATTTATTTGCTTAGAAAATGAAGTCTCAATACAGAAAAAAGCTGCCAAAAATACCGTTGTTTTTATTATCATGCTCACCATTAATTGGTAAATATAATCTATTGTGTACTGTGCATGCCAAATCGGATGTGGAATTTATTTTTCCTGAAATCGTAACATTTTTAAGAATTTTGGCCATATATCTGATCGTCGGATTCAAGTCTGAAAATCGTAACAAATCCAATGTATCGGACCATATGGCAACACTGACTACGGTGGATTATCGACTTTCCGGAGTCAAAATTAAAATCTTACAGGTATGACAAGCACTACTAGGAATTTGTTAATGATCGGCCGATCGAAGCCGAAATTAAAATTGAACAAATAGGACAAAACATGGACGATCCACCTTTCGGCAATTCGTCGCAAAAAATAAAACTTTACCACAGCATACCAAACCGAATCTTTTAAAGTAGCCTTCGACAAAAACTCGATGAGAAATATAATGCTCGGTGATGAATGGCGAATGTAAATTCTGCGTGCTCTTTTCGTTGAGCTTATTTAGGGTTTTGTTGCACTTGTGGTTGTCATTGCTACTTATGATGTGGTTAGCTCTGACTAATTTGCTATTTGCCAGTGGAATAAAAGGTTGTGTGTGATTTTGTACCAGATCACAGTTACAATCTATACCTAAAAATCCAAACTTTAAGCTTCGAACATCAACCTTCAAACCTCGAACTTCAACCCTCAACTCAAAGCATTAACCTCAGCTCTCAGCCTTCAGACGACGAGCCTCACATTTCAAACCTCAAACCTCAACCCCAAGTGACTCAAACTTCAAACGTAAAATATCAAACCTCTCACCTTCGGACGTAAGCCCGAAATCTTAAACTTTAAATCACAAACCTCTCACTTTAAACCTCAAATCTCAACCGCGAGAGCCTCAAACTTCTAATCTTAGACCTCAAACTACAAGAATCATACCCCGAACTTTAAAAGTCAAACTTTAAATTAAACACCATACTCCCATCCAACCCGTAAACCCCACCAAGTTTGCTTTTATATGTATCTCACTTTTCGCCTTACTCGAGGCTTTTCTGTTTAGCAAAAAAAGATAATATAAGAGAGCAACGTGGAGTTTATTGAAACTCTCACAACACAAACGCGTGAAAAGAAAACGATTAAACTATGCGTGTAATCTGGGATGATTTCTTTAAAAACTGAACACACATTCAATACACTTACTTTTAGAATGTCGAAAAATCGGAAGTGCACTGTAGCACATATATATTATACAACTTTTTTTCATTAAAGTTGACCCAGTACTTTACAGTAATCCCAGAAGAACGGCAGATAGGTAGGTGGTATGTTTCAGAGATCTGCAACGAATCACATTTTTGAATCAATGAGCCACTTACTCAAAACTGAGTATGAATAAGTATAAGTAGTTTCCAAAGTAGTACTCATATGTTATTGATTCGAAAAAAGCGAATCACATTTTCGAATCAT
This sequence comes from Dichetophora obliterata, assembly GCA_963920525.1. Taxonomy (NCBI): domain Eukaryota; kingdom Metazoa; phylum Arthropoda; class Insecta; order Diptera; family Sciomyzidae; genus Dichetophora; species Dichetophora obliterata. The sequence continues at coordinate 14,709,186 of OY986438.1, read as the reverse complement.
AAGCCACTTACACAAAAATGAGTATGAATAAGTATAAGTAGTTTCCAAAGTAGTACTCATATGTGAGTGATTCAAAACAAAGTGAATCAATTAAGTACAGCATTAATAAATGTTAAGGGTTGCCCCCTAATAATATATTTTTAAGAATTTTAACCACCATTTCAGAATGGCAGATAGGTAGGTGGTATGTTTCAGAGGTCTGCAACGAATCAAATTTTTGAATCAATGAGCCACTTACTCAAAACTGAGTATGAATAAGTATAGGTAGTTTCCAAAGTAGTACTCATATGTTATTGATTTGAAAAAAAGCGAATCACATTTTCGAATCATGAGCCACTTACACCAAAATGAGTATGAATAAGTATAAGTAGTTTCCAAAGGAGTACTCATATGTGATTGATTCGAAGAAAAGTGAATCACATTTTTGAATCATGAGCCACTTACTCAAAAATGAGTATAAATAAGTATAAGTACTTTCCAAAGTAGTATTCCTATGTGATTGATTGAAAACAAAGTGAATCACATTTTTGAATCATGAGGCACTTACTTTAAAATGAGTATGAATAAGTATAAGTAGTTTCCAAGTAGTTTCCAGTACTCATATGTTATTGATTCGAAAAAAGCGAATCACATTTTCAAATCATGAGCCACTTACATAAAAATGAGTATGAATAAGTATAAGTAGTTTCCAAAGTAGTACTCATATGTGAGTGATTCAAAACAAAGTGAATCAATTAAGTATAGCATTAATAAATGTTAAGGGTTGCCCCCTAATAATATATTTTTAAGAATTTTAACCACCATTTCAGAATGGCAGATAGGTAGGTGGTATGTTTCAGAGGTCTGCAACGAATCAAATTTTTGAATCAATGAGCCACTTACTCAAAACTGAGTATGAATAAGTATAGGTAGTTTCCAAAGTAGTACTCATATGTTATTGATTTGAAAAAAAGCGAATCACATTTTCGAATCATGAGCCACTTACACCAAAATGAGTATGAATAAGTATAAGTAGTTTCCAAAGGAGTACTCATATGTGATTGATTCGAAGAAAAGTGAATCACATTTTTGAATCATGAGCCACTTACTTAAAAATGAGTATGAATAAGTATAAGTAGTTTCCAAGTAGTTTCCAGTACTCATATGTTATTGATTCGAAAAAAGCGAATCACATTTTCAAATCATGAGCCACTTACATAAAAATGAGTATGAATAAGTATAAGTAGTTTCCAAAGTAGTACTCATATGTTATTGATTCAAAACAAAGTGAATCAATTAAGTATAGAATGAATAAATGTTAAGGGTTGCACCCTAAAAATATATTTTTAAGAATTTTAATCACCATTTAACAGTGCTAGGGAGTCACTGATTTGGAATCTGAATTCAGAATTTTAATATATTATTACCTATTATTAGGAAGCAACCCTAAATGCTGACTTCAGATTCGAAATCAGCGACCCCCTAACACTGTTAAGCTATGCTTTAAATTCTTAAAAATACATATTAGGTTGCAACCCTTAATATTTAATTCATTCTATACATATTTGATTCACTTTTTTTTAAACAATCACATTTGAGTAATACTTTGAAAACTGCTCATACTTATACTCATTTTTGTGAAAGTGGTTTATGATTCTAAAATGTGATTCACTTTTTTTCGAATCAATCACATATGAGTACTACTTTAGAAACTACTTATACTGAAATGGGATGCATTTCAAATCTCTGATTTGAGTCACTGAGTTGTGAATGAATATTACTCGAGTAATACTTATTTTTAAGTTTTCTTTGCAGATCTCTGGCATGTATGATCAGGAGAAATGTCTGGCGTACAAAAAAAGACAGCAGAAGCGGCTTATACATTTTTCCTTGTGGGTATCAATTCAAGTGAAAAATAAACTATTATCTACATTTTTTTTTTAATTTTCTGTAAGGGAATTTTTTGTATGTAGATAGGGTTATGTTTAGAGAAAATTTTTGGATTAAAAAAATTAAGGGGCAACTCATATATTCGACACTTTTAAGGGTTAATTCGGTTGAAAAACTTTTTTCTAAATGTTTCTATGTATTAGAAAAGGTTGGTAAATTCAAAAGAGTGCCACATTGGTGTACCTCAGTAAATTATTTATATGTGCACTAATATTTTTTCTTCTTTTTATTCCTGAGTTGAAACAAAACAACTTTTTTGAGTTTGCACAACTTTTTTTAAAACTTGGGAGTTTATTAGTCGAATGGAGAATTCTTTACTTCCTCGTTTTCGTAGTACCATTAATCGAGAACAGTGTGAAATCTCGCGTGTGCAATAGCAAATATTTATATGTGCACAATTGATTTTTTTTTGTGTTTTTTGTGAGCACATTTTATTGAAATGACTTTCAAAAAATCTAAAATATATCCGTATAGTAGTGATCTGCTGTTAGTCAAGACTTGATTTCTATCAAAAACCTGTGGGGCCTTCTTGCGGCCCAAGTTTATAAAAACAGATTCCAGCATCAGAAAACAGTTACTTAAGAGGAATGTCACAAAATCGGTGACTATATCCTCAGAACGTACGATCCATATCGCATCCATATCCACGATCCTTATCGCATCACTAAGTCGAATGTCGCAAAACTAACCATATTACATAAAAAATAGTCAAAATAAAAATTAGGTAAAAATTAGCACATGTGTGATAAAAATTGTCCCGTCTTTAAGGCGTATTGATAAAAAATCGTAGCCTGCATTAGCTGTTCCTTTATAAAATCTATGCGAGGGCAATTTGAGAAGTTAGTGAAGTTCTTGATTTCCCACGTAGTAACTTAAAATGAAACACTTATCTGTTAATAGACTACTGTCAAAGTATCAGCTCTCTGCGACGCTTACTGCATTATTCTGTATCACGAACAAGCACACCAACGATGAGAAAGACACGAGAAGTAATACAATTTTGTATGGAAGAAAATATTGCTTCTCGTGTCTTTCTCATCGTTGGTGAGCATCTTCGTGATACAGAGTAATGCAGTTACTTTGTGTTTGGCAGCCATTGACAGCAGACGATCTTGTAAATTTTGGCGAAAATGAAAAAAAGTGAATTTCGTGTGCTCATCAAGCATTATTTTTTGCGTAAAAAAACTATCAGCCAAATCAAGCAAAGGCTTAATAAATATTATGGTTGCTTTACACCATCGATTGGAATGATTCACAAGTGGTTTACTGAATTCCGATGCGGTCGTACAAGCACAAGTGACGCCGAACGTTCTGGACACCCAAATGAAGTCACCACATCAGAAAAGATCACTAAAATTCACGATATCGTGTTGGCCGATCGCAGTGTCAAAGTGCGCGAGATTGTTGAGGCCGTAGGCATCTTAAACCAACGGATGTGAAACATTTAACGAAATCTTTTGGATATGAAAAAATTATAATCAAGATTGGTGCCGCCTTTACTTACTCTCGCCCACAAACGTGATCGTATGACTGATTCAAAGGCGTGTTTAGCGATGTTGGACAAAGATTTTCCAAATTTTTTCCGTCGATTAGTAACCGTGGATGAAACATGGATCCATCACCATACCCGAGACAAAAGAACCGTCAAAATAGTGGACGTAACTTAACTTCCAATATGCCCAGGTCCCATAGCAAAATTCCATGATCTCAAGTACGATTTGCTTTTTCATCCAGCATATTCTCCAGAATTGGACCTCTCCGACTATTTTCTGTTTCCACACCTTAAAAAATGCATCGGTGGAAAGAGATTCACCACCAAAAATCTAGATCTATAGATACACATATTTTCTATGAACTTTTTAAATACTTTATAATTTTTTTAATAACAAGTTTTTTAAATAAGCTATATCTTGTTTACATATTAGCCCTTAATAATATTTAAATGAAAAAAAAAATAATATAAAAACAAATCAAGTTATGTTAGCTTAGAATTGAATTTGAAGAAACGCACATATACATAATTCTTCTACTAGGATATTTAAGTTGGGACTGACAAAATAATCAGACAAGGCGAAAATTTTTAAGAGGATTTAACTATTTTATTATTTGTTTTTATTGGGACCTCCAGAAGCATGGCATATAGTGGTTAAGAAGGGCGAAGGAAGTTCAGAAGAAATGTTCTGAGATCTAAGCTATTTGCTCCATTTTTTTTAATCTCTTGTATTATCTGTTTTGTCTTTTGAGGGGAAAAAATAATGGGACCAGCTCATTCATTTGACCCTTAGAGTGTTATTACGGTGCCGTGACATAACCCCCAGAGACATAACCCCCATTTTTTTATTGGGGGTTAAGTCCGTCCCATATCGAGGACATAACCCCCAATTTGACTGGGGGCTATGTCCGACGTAGTTGGCGGACATAATCCCCAATGGGGGATATGACCGATTTTATTTTTAGCATAAAACGTTGTAAAAAGGTAGAATAATGTTAATAATTTTATTATTTTTCAACAAAAATGATGTTTTTAATGTAACAAAAACTAGATTTCATTAGATAGAGTATTGATAATAAATTTTTATTTAATTTTGTTAAATATAGAACTCTTCCACATGACCAACTACTTGTATACAAAATGGACATAATGTGAGTGTGTCGTTTTCAAGATTTCTTTTATTAATTTCATCAAAACATGACAAATTTTTCCATGTTTGCATGGTTTAAGAATTGTGTTCTTTTTATTTGTAAAGCAAACTTCACACAAAAGTCCATCTGCAATTTTTTCGTCCTCTTCTTCGGATTCTGATGATTCCGAGTCCAAGTTAGTGGAAATATTTTCGTTATCACGCATTATGTTGTTGGTTTTATTTTTCATACTTTGTAAAAAATTTTAAGAGTAATTTCGCCCAAGTCATACTTCGATACTAATTCATTTATTAAATCATGTCGGTCCCTACTCCTCTTTTTTGGCCTTTCAAAAACTTCATAAAATCCATCCAGGGTTTGCGATAATTCATTAAACTGTCGACTCTCATCATGTTTCAAGACTTTGAAAAACTCCCAGAAGTTTCCATGTGTTGGAATTCGCGTCGATAAGTAGCTATTATACCCTTCTAAGGCACTTGTCGTTCTAATATGTTCCTTGTGAAGGGACATATTTTTGGGAGTTTCCTATCAAAATAAAAAGTTGTATATTAATGTTTATGGAATTATTTTATTTATGTTTTGTTCAAGATGTTACCTTTTTTAACCACTGCACCTCAAAATATTTAAAAAGAGGTTCAAATACATTTTCATTTGTTGTAGCAAACAAGGGGTTAGCATATGCTTCCATTTTACAAATACTAAAGGTTTCTTCAATTGCAACATCCTTCAGAAGTGGCAAGACGAGAATTTTTTGAAAAATTCGCTTAGCCTCTGTTGATGTTTGCAAAAATCTTGAGAGTTGTTTTATTTTAGAAGCCTTTCTTCTTACAGCTTGGTAAAAATGAAACCAGCAGCCCTTAATTTTTGTATGTGGAAAAACCGAAAGGATGGCATTCCTCATAGATTTCTCGAAATCGGTAGTAAAGCTTTTGGCGTCAAATTTGAAAATATTTGAGTCAATGTATTGCAGAACGTGTTCATATGCTTTTTGATTCTTATTTGACATAAGATTAAAAGCAAAAGGAAAAGTCTGTAAATATTTAAATAATAATGCAATACATTTATACGTTCTAATTTAAAATAATTAGGTAATAAAAACAAAGCGCCGCAGGCGAAAAATTTTTCATAGGAATCTGCATTTAAAAACTGTTAAAATTATTGTTATGAAAATTTGTTCATAACATATCTGCATTTCTAAATTGTAAAAATTATTCACTAAGTTTAAGTTTATACACTTTACTTACGTGTCTATCCTGAGCAATATGTATTATTAGTAGCTGTTTGTATCCGCATGCTGGAACTACGGCAAATGTTGCATCCATTAAGTAATGTCGATCATCGCAGTTAATATTATCATTTATCAATTTGGTGATAGGAGTTGACAAAAAAAGCGTGTATGAGAAATCGTCTTCTGTCACAGTTGTTTGATAAAATTTTTCTTTATCATTACTCTCACACATTCCGAATTCATTAAGTATAGTAGAATTTTTAAATAATTTTATGAAGTCTTGTGGGTTTTGAGGTGCCTTTGGCATTTTTTCACACTTTATCCTACGTAAGTGGCGCTGCATTTTACTAAAAACCAGCGATTTTGCAGTATCTTTATTGTTCTGGCATTCATTATTGAATACCTCTCTTACTCTGTTAGCTTGCAAAGATGGTTGAGCAACTTCAGTTTTGATTTTATTTTTTAAAACAAGTTCTTTTTTATGTTCCTCCTGATCTCCGTGTTCCAGATGAACTTCTTTGCCAGGGCGCACAGTGCATTTTCCAGATACCTCAGAGATTAGGATTGAAGCTTTACACTTACTCTGATAGCATTCATATCTTTTAATATGCTCATTTGTCTTTTTATAAAAATACTTAGATTTGAACGCAAATATCTGGTTTTCGTTTTTTAAATACACTAAAACGCTACCTTTACGCGCACCCGTAATGTATTCGAAGTCCAATTCTGTATTCATGTTACCTCATCAACGACTAAATAATTGTGATAAAAAAACGTAAACAATACTCAAAATCTAGTTTCTTCATACAGAATTATAACGGTAAATTGTTAAATTATGAATAAACTCATATTTTGTGATATATTGGAAAAAACATATTTTGGGGGTTATGTCCGTTTTGCAGCGCGGACTTAACCCCCAAAATTGTGGGGCTTATGTCCGTATTTTTTTTGGGGATTATGTCCGCCAACTACGTCGGACATAGCCCCCAGTCAAATTGGGGGTTATGTCCGCGGTATGGAACGGACTTAACCCCCCCAAAAAAATGGGGGTTATGTCTCTGGGGGTTATGTCCGGGCACCGTTATTACATTACATCTAAATATAACACAGGGTAACACTGATTCTGCGGCATGGGATTTGGTAGTCAATTTTAGTATATACATTAATTAAGATCTTAGCCTATTACTTAAATTACTTGAATTGACTCCGGTTCTCGCGATAAATAGCTATTTTAAAAATTAAGGAGGTTTCATCACATATTTTAACATTACTCTAGAACAGTAAGTCTGATTTGGTAAAATAAAAAATACAAAAATGTGCAGCTAAATTGCCTCCAAGTTATATCTACACTGTTTTTTAATTAGCTGAATAGTTTCGGAAATAATGCGAAAATTTTTCTGTAAAAAACATTTTTTTATGCAAAATTTAACATTTTTTATTATTTCATAATTCATAAAAATTTAAAAACGTCAAAATAGCTCTTTTTTTGATATAAAGCTATAAACACACATATGTTACAAAGAAAATAAGCCATATTTCATTAAAATCCATTGGCATGTTTTGCCTTAATTCACATTTAATGATGTTATCTCATTTTGATAAAAAACTTCTAAATAAATACACAGGGGAAAATTCGAGGTCTAAATCTTTCCAAAAAATCAGAGGAGCTTCTAGCATCAAGACTTAAAGAAAAACTATGTCGTCAGCGGCGTATCAGTTAAAACTTACCGGACTACAGAACAAAATATTCTTCAATACTTTGCAAAGGAGGAGAAAATCGTATACTGTAAGAATATTCCTGGACTTTTAAGTGCAATGGGTCTTCATAGATAACTCGAAAATAAGTTAAAAATGTGAGTTACTGCATAATGGCAACATATAAGCTTCAATTCTGATAGCACATTCAACAAAACTTAAAGAATAATATCAAAATATCAAACTTGTTTTAGAGAAAATTGTATATGGTCAACACCAGTGGTCAGTGTGTGTTGATTTGAAAATGGTTAACTTTTTATTGGGTCAGCAAGGAAGCTACACTAAAATGGCCATGTTGTCTTTGTCTGCTTCTTGTCTACGACTGTCCCGTGCGAAAAATAAGCACTACACTAGGAAAGTTTGGCTATCCAGAACAAATATGGAGGTGGAGTTTTAATTGCTATAAACTCTTCGTTCAAATCAACATCTTTTGCTTTAAAAAACACAGACCTTCTGTTGGATCAACTCTGTGTTGCTGTTTATGGCTCATCTGGAATTATATATGTGTCTGTCTCTTATATTCCTCCAAACAGTGCCTTTGAACTTTATAAATCGCATATTGAAAACATTGATGATCTTGTACAAAATGCGGATATGAATCATCAGTTTTGTATTCTGGGTGATTTCAACTTAAATAAAATAATTTGGTCTCGAATATCTGCAGATGTGGGTTTTATGCCCACGAATGCAAACAGTGAACTAGAGGTATTTGTGGTTGACAGTTTTTTGGAATTTGATCTATTGCAGATAAATGATTGCCTTAATAAACTAAATAAAGTTTTGGATCTTGTATTTTTAAGTAAGAATATAAATTTTGCTATTACTGAATCTGGTTTTCCTATATCTCCAGCTAGTGTACATCACACTCCTTTATCGGTTGATATTGAATTTTATAATTTTCTCAGATGTGATGGTAAAACTAAAAATGAAAATAATTTTAATTTTAATTCATGTGATTTTAATCTATTAAATAGCTTATTTGATGGTATAGATTGGGTTAATACGTTTGTTTTGTGTAATGCTCAAGATTGTTTCTCAATATTTAAATCTATTGTATCAAAAATTTGTTGTGAGCACGTTCCTAAAAAGCACATTAAAAAGTATAAACTGCCTTGGTATACTCCTGGCTTATTAAAGTTAAAAAATCTACGAAATAAATTTTATAAAAAATGGGCCGCGGCTAATAAAAATAATACAGACTTTTAAATAAATACAATCATTATATGCGAGAATTCAATTTCCTGGATAAATATCTTTATAATCAGTATATTCTGAACCTTGAAACGAATATAAAGTCAAACCCTAAAGCTTTTTGGAGTTATGTGAATTCGAAGAAAAAGTGCTCTAATATTCCGTCTAGTATGTTTTATAGAGATAAAGTCTCTAAAAATGCTCTTGAAACTGCAAATCTTTTTGCAGATTATTTTGAGTCAAATTTTGAACCTCCAGATATATGTTCTGGTAATATTACGTGTGATGTTTCACCTTTAGTTGACTTGGGATCGTTGCATATTTCTGTAGACAATGTAATAGAAGGAATTCTGAGTCTTAAAACTACAACAAAATCTGACTCGGATGGTTTATCAGGTATCCTGTTAAAAAATTGTTGTAAATCCCTAGCAAAGCCCCTTAAACTTATTTTCAACAAATCTTTGTCTACTGGAGTATTTTTTAGTGAGTGGAAGGTATCATTTATATCACCAGTATTTAAGTCTGGAAACAAAAATAATATTGAAAATTATAGACCGATATCTAAGCTAACATCTGTTTCAAAGCTCATTGAGTCTATAGTTAAAAGAAAAGTAGCTTTCGCTGTAAAGTGTTTAATTTCTCCTTTTCAGCATGGTTTCGTATCAGGCCGTTCAACGGTAACGAATCTAACATTATTTTCTGATTATTGTATTTCAACATTTCAACAGGGGTATCAGGTTGATTCAATCTACACAGACTTTTCTAAAGCCTTTGATAAAGTTTCTCATGAGATTTTATTAAACAAATTAGGAAATCTTGGGTTTCACTCCAAATTATTAAAATGGTTTGGTTCATATCTTAGGGATAGGATGTGTCATGTTTATATTGAAAATAATGTTTCAAGACTATTTATAGCTTCTTCGGGGGTACCACAAGGAAGTATTTTGGGTCCCTTACTTTTTATACTTTTTATTAATGATATTACATCAAAAGTTAAAAACTCTCAGTGTCTTTTATATGCAGATGATTTAAAAATCTTTCTTAAAATAAACGCTTTGTCGGATGCCTTGTTATTGCAATCAGACTTAAATTCTATAAACGAATGGAGCACTAAAAATCGGTTGTTTCTAAATTACAAAAAAATGTATGTTTTCCACTTTTTCTTAATCGCCATATTCACTTAAAACAACATACTATATAGATATTTTTCCTTTAAACTGCTCTCATGATATTAAAGACCTAGGAGTCATCTTTGACTCCAAATTCACTTTTATTAGTCATCTAAATTATATTATTCCAAAAGCTTATTCAATGCTTGCTTTAGTTAGGCGAAATGGCTCAAATTTTAAGGATCCTTGTACGCTGAAAGTACTTTACACGTCCATTCTTCGTTCGAAGTTAGAATATGCTTCAATTATTTGGAACCCTTACTATGCATCCCATACGTTACGCCTTGAGCGAGTACAAAAAGCTTTTACTCGTTTTGTTTTCAAAATAAATTATTCATTTAATCCAGTTCCATCTTAAAATGATCGTTGCAGCACACTTAATTTGAAAACTCTTCAGAATAGAAGAAGTATTCTATCTCTAATGTTTATTTTTGATATTGTTGTTGGGACAATTGATTGTCCAAAACTACTTGAACTTATAAATTTTAATGTTCCTTGCCGAACACTGCGTCATTTTGATGTGTTTTATTTGGGAATGTGCAGAACGAACTATGCCATTAATTCACCAATGTTTAGAGCTATGCTGGAGTTCAATAACTGTATGCTATATTGTAATATTGATTTTGCAGATTCCAAACAGTTATTGAAAAATGTGCTAAATAACTATTATTAAAATTGCTTATTTTGTTATTATGTATAAATTAATGCTTTTTATGTAATAGGTTATATTTATTATATTTATATCATCTTAGTCTGTAAGAACATTTGTTCATTGACTGAAAAAAAAAAAAAAAAAAATATGACTGAAGGCATAAATAAAATCGTTCATGATCCATTAATATGTCGAGGAAAAAGTAATTTTGCCACCACTTCATATAAAACTTGAACGAAAGAAACAGTATGTAAGAGCTTTGGATAAGATTGGCGAGTGCTATAAATATATTTGCCTAGCATTTCCTGGCAAAATCACGGAAAAATTAAAAGCAGGCATTTTTGATGGGCCACAAATCCGAACTCTTATAAACAACAATGATTTCACAAAGCACATTACTAAGGTCGAATCAGAAGCATGGATCAGTTTTTTATCAGTAGTTAAAAACTTTTTGGGGAATCATAAAGCTGCAGAGTACTCTGAAATAGTTTCTAAAATGTTTTTATATTTGTGGATTTATATTTTAAATGGACTTAAAATTAATAACCTCAACCAAAATACCAAAGAAAATTCCATAGGAAACGATGGATTTTAATGAAATATGGCTTATTTTCGTCGTTACATATGTGCGTTTATAAGTAAATATCAAAAAAGAGCTATTTTGACGTTTTTGATTTTTTATGATCTATGAAATAACAAAAAAGTTAAAATTTTGCATAAAATTTTGTTTTTTTCAGAAGAACTTTCTGAATATTTCAGAAACTATTAAGCTAAACAAAAAACATTGTAGATGTAACTTGAAAGCAATTTTGCTAAGTATGTTTGGATTTTTTATTTTACCAAATCAGACTTATTGTTCTTGAGTTATGCTAAAATCTGTGATGAAACCTACTTAATTTTTAAAATAGCGGTTTATCGCGAGAACCAGAGTCAATTCAAGCAATGTGAACTATAGGATTAAAACATCATTATTCCATGTATCTTAATTGGCTTCAAAAACTTATGCCGCAGAAAAAAATTCCTTTTTTGTTTCCCTGTGTAATAAACGTTTGCTATTTCAGTTATCATTCTAAAATTCCATTATTATTACATGATTTTGATTGTAAGCTATTTGGATCAAGTAAGCTTTTGAAGAAAGCAACAACAAAAACAGCAAACTCTGTATAGAGTCAATCACACAGCAGACTAGACAGACTGTTTCAAAAGGAGCTAACGTCCATCATAAGTAGTCTTAGGTGATTAAGCTGTGACCAAGCCCTGTTTAAGTCTTATATGATTTGACACTTGTTTGAGACAATTCCTTTGTTGAGATTGCACGAAATTATTTCTCATCTGCCATTGTTGATATGACGTTACTGCGACATTTTAGTTAAATATGTTGCTATTTCATTTCAAAATTATTTTATCCCACAAAAATTATTCATCAAATTATTAAATCTAGAAAATTATTAAATCTTCTACCTCAACGAACTACACACAAAATTTGTTCGTAAAAATATATTTTAGATCAACAATAATAATAATATTAAAAATTAAATCATCTAATAGATTTCACAACACTCTAACTTCAGTTCAAGGTTTTCCAAACATGGCGCTACTGTGAAGACGCTTGCAGACCTTCTCACGCGCTGCATTGCGCAGTCGTGACTGAAGTGAACAACGATTTCTTTACCTAATTGTTTTTCTTCAACGTGCTTCAGATTGTTTTCTTTACATTTAAGTTTTGTTGTTTCTTTTAATATTTGTGCTCATGGTTTTGAGTTTGCTTTCATGGTGTGTGGCATATGCAACGCTATTGTTGTTATTGCTACCCCGATATTCATTTCGGCCTTTGTTGTGTGCCACACGCTTGCGCAGAGCAGCGTGTTTTTCGAAAATTAGCATATTTTTGATATTATTTAAAGAAAGTCATGCTTTTCATAATTTTTGCGTCTGCACGCATTCAATCAAAATTCAAGAGTGCAAAGCAAGAAAGCTACAGATTGGCTTACATACAGCTGCGCCTGCGCAAATGACTCAGCACGCTATGCGTTGCGTTGCAAAGCGCGCATGTCATCAAAAGGTGTCTAAAATTATCACATAAATTTGCATATATTTTTTTTTTTATTTTATTCAACAATAACATGACATCCTTCCACAAAAGCAAAATATCCTGTGTCAGCATTTCATAGTTTATGTCCATCATAAAAACTGGCAGAAAATAAAAATGAAATAATTTCTAAACACAGTCTGCTTTATTAAATTGGTTTTTTTTTCTTTGTAGATACACTCTGTCGGCTGCGTAGGCGCAAAAAAATCAATTTGAGCTTGACGCTGGTCACATGAGTGGCGTTGATCTGACTGACTAGCTGCTTGAGTCACGCTAATGGCCAACGCAATTCTAATGTCTAGTCTTGGTGCAGAGAGTTCATTTCGGTATTTCTTGGCTTGTTGCTTTGAACCCACGCAGGCTGGTCTGGATCTTGCTAGTTCGTCGCTGTTACATATTTTCAATGACAGCTACATAGTTATACTGCAACGCTGCCGCTAAGTTAAGACAGCTGAATGACATTTACATCAGTCTCTGAACTATTGAGCACAAAAAAGGGTACCGATTATTTTTTATTGGGTCCTTAGCTTCGGCAACTTTTAGTGTTTCGTTTTTATAGCGGTTGGTTTTTAATGATTTCATCGCTTTTAAAAGCCTTTTAAAGTTTGAAACTAATAAGTTATGTACTTAATATTATTTAAAGTTTTGTATAGCTTAGTGAGAACGACCTTGTTGAAGGTGTTCTTTGTTTTTTTAAATGGTTTTTAGTTCCAATTCCAACTTGGGTAGAAAGCTTATAAATCATATGAGTATTTTAGTTTACTTTCGCTGATTATCTGAAAAGCACTTTCTATAAAACCTCCATGTCTTTAGAAAAATACATCGTATTGAGCAAAACTTTCACACTTAACATTGCTATTAGTGTTTTTTGTACGATATATGTTTTAATGTTTACCAAGCATTAAGCTTTTGTTTAACACGCGTATCGGTCAAAATTAGTTAAATTTATAGCCAGATCAACACCTCATTTACTAAATTTTACTGCCTTCAACCTTTAAAAGGTTTTTCATGTTTAAGCAGCAATTTAACCACAACAACAAAACTAACAACAACAACAACAACAACTTTAATCAGAGCAACAACAAGACGTTGTATCCAGATTTGAAGAACCAAAACCTTTCATTCAGTGTGGCCCTCATAAAATTACTCTATTTTATTGTATATCTGTCTTTCTTTCTGTCTTTATTTCTTTCTTTCTTTGGTGATGCGCACATTCCCATCAAAATAGTTAACAAGATGAAAAAAGGCGAGAAAAAAGAAATCTGAAAATGAGATAAAAGCGTGGTAGAAGAACAATTACATTACACAATAATCTTTTCTATAGGCAAAGAACGGCTTCAAGAAACTAATAACGAGGTTTTTTTCAATAACTGGCATTCTTTTAAGAAGAAAGCGATGGCGTATATATCGTTGACTTTCTATGAATATTTATAAGTTAGTTATTTCATCACAATAAATAAAAGATGAATGCTCTAGATGACATATTTTGCAAGAATAGAAATTCGAATAAAAAATGATTTAGAACATGAGCTTGAGGTTATCTTTAATCTTCAAAATGCTCTGTTATTCTGAATTATGCGTTATCTGGCATTCCCCTATTTTTAACAGGGATAATTTTCAACCAAAACATTTTCTTCGTGTTCTTCCTCGACGGGAGTTCTGATGTTGCAACAGCCACCTTTTTTAACAGGAATCATTTTCTACGAGAAAAGTAGTATTAAGTTATTACTCGTAATACTTCTCTTCAAATGATATTTTTTGACTGCTCCCCTGAAGATTTCTAGTCTGTATCTCTTAAGATAGGTGTTGTGCTTTCACTAAATATTGAATGCAAGTTTTTTTGTGGATATTGGGTTGAAATCTTGAACTAGAGCGATAGAGAAAAATGTACACGAGATTCGATAGAAGCACCCTCAAATTAGCCTTGAAAGTGTAAAAAAGTCAAGAAAGAAGTCATTTTTGACATAATGCAATGTAAACATCCGCAAAATGTATCTCTGAATGTATCTCCTAAGGTGCGAGAAAATTACTACCGCTCTAAGCTCAAGCTTGTACTGGAGATACTAAAAAGCAGTGGTCGTTAATTAACGAAATAACTAATAAACCAACAAAACAAAGAACTCGAGTTAATTTAAAAATCAATGATAATATCTGCACAGAGAGTGAAATCGTTGCTAACGAGTTTAATCAATATTTCAGCTCAATTGCTTCATCTTATGACACTGAAGTACCTTCCTGTATCTGCTCTCACACAGTTGAGTGTAGGTCCTCCTCAAGGAGTTTTTTCTTTGACCAAATATCAGCTCTAGAGGTTATACAAATTATAAATTCGCTGGAAAACTCCAATTCTTGTGGCTTTGACCAAATTTCAAATAAACTTTTAAAGAGCATTACTTACAATATTTCTGATATACTGACACATTTCTTTAACTTAAATGTTCTGACCGGGGTTTTTCCTGATAACTTAAAAATTGCTACAATCATTCCACTATTTAAAAAAGGTGACAGAGAAAATAAAGAAAATTACAGGCCCATTTCTAAAGTATTTGAGAAGGCTATTAAAAAAAGAATTGTAGCGTTTCTTGTAGCAAATAAATTTCTAAGTCCCAAACAATTTGGTTTTCGCACTGGCTTATGCACAGAGGACGCGTTGTTAGACTTCTGCTCCTATTTGCCTAGATGACAAAAAATGTTGTTCGTGCTTATTCGTGGACATCACCAAAGCCTTTGACATGGTTAATCACGACATTCTCTTAAAGAAGTTATCTGCTGCCGGCTTTAGAGGTCAGATATATAACTGGTTTGCTTCTTTTTTACACCACCGAACTCAAAGAGTAAAAACAGGCAGTTCCTTTAGCAGACCTACTATGATTAATCTTGGTGTTCCACAAGGTTCAGTATTAGGTCCAGTCCTATTACTTATTTATGTGAATTCAATTTTTCACAAGATAATTAGTAATAAGACGAAGCTAATGTTTGTTAATCTTTCTAATCCAGTCTCTCCAAGTGCAGACATTGTTTATCATTCCCCTCATTGTGAAAACTTCAGTCTGTGTGTTAATTCGTCAACAACTTACGAAGAAAGTAAACAATGTAGCGACTGTTGTTTTAAAATTGAAACTGTCAACCAGTTTAGATACTTGGGTGTCATAATAGATAACAATATGAATTGGCGTGAGCATACCAATTATTTGAAAATTTGTTTTCGCTCAATTTTAAGAAAATTCTTTATGCTTAAAAAATTTTGCTCCTCCAATCCTCTCAAAATGTTTTACTTTGGTCTTTTCCATTCAATACTTAATTATGGTATTTCGTGCTGGGGCGGCTCGTATGCTAATAAAATAAAGCCATTATTAGTCCTACAAAAAAATATCATTCATAAAATCTGCAATGTCGGCAATAGTTGTGCTAGTCATGAGCTTTTTAAATCACTTCAAATTTTACCCGTTCGCTAAGCAGCTTTCGCAAAACAACTTAGTATCGCCGTATAATTTAAGATATGTCGGTAATGTTGCAGTTCCTGCTTTTCGCACGACAGCTTATAGAAACAATTTTCCAATACTGTCCCGTAGACTATTTAACAAACTTCCATCATCAATTAAGTGTTTGGAATCGCAAAATACCTTTTTAAAGCAAGCTAAGTCATGGCTTCTCCGTTTTAACTTACAAGAAATAGAATTGCTTCTTCACCCGAGCACGTAATCTTGCTAAATTTATGACTTTTCAGTAACATTTTCAAGCATCTCACTAATTAAATCAACTTCTACTACCTCACAAATATTTCCTCCTCTTCACTTTTCCTTCCTCTGCTCTTCCTTCTCTGAAACCTAAAGCTTGTATTTCATAGCATAAAATTTTCTTTTTAATTTCCACATATGTGACATTTCACACAGTATTTATATATACTATTAATGTCACTACCATTCTCCATCTATATGAATTAAAATGTTAAATATTGAACATAAATTTTAAACATAATTTTCATTTATTTTAATTTAAAATGTTAAATATTGAATATTAGTTTTAAGCATGAAACCTTATTAAATAAATGTTATTAATTTGAATTGTATTATTATCATTAATGGAGTTTGCGAATAAAATAAAATAAACTAAACTAAACTAAATGCTACACGCAGATAAAAGCATTCCTAGTATCTCATAGGATATGAAAGCAATTATTTACAAATTAAAAAAAAATTGCAATTAAATATATAATTAGATTCAATTGCATTGGTATTGTGTGATTCAAATCCTTAATTTTATTAATTGTTAATTTTTAATAGGGACATTTTTATGTATATTTTTAATGCGATTTTATTTATGTATAACGGGGACTTTAAATTATTGAAGTTACTTAATTACTAAGAATATTTGCTGAGATTTTTTTTTTAAAATTACATGAAAAAAAAAATAAATTTGAAAATGTTTCGGGCATAATACTAGAAAGATTTTTACACTATCGTTGAAATATACATAATTTTTTTATGTGTACAAGCGTGTGTCGACCGGCGTATCATGATAACAAAATTAGTACCAAAAATCTCGGAAGATACAGTTATATAGGTTACATTTTCTTCATGAGTATTCTAGACTCCGTTATGCCTATGCCCCCGTAGAACAAATCCTGCGGACGCCTTTGGCCAATTTAAAGATTTTTGCCATGACTACTACATAAGTATGCGCCGGTGCGTTGTCATGGTGGAAGAGCACATTTTCTTCGCCAAATGCAGTCCTTTTTTTAATTTGTAATTTGGCTTTATTCATATATTAGTACATAAGAAATAGTTATTCTTTTGCGCACAATAAAATAGAATAATATATATCTCGAACAAACATAAGATCAGAATGAAAAGAAACAAACAGTTCTTAAATTTGTATTTAAAAATTACTTAAGTTCAATTCTAAAAGTAGTTTAATTAAAATAATAAAATCAACAAAAACTTGTATCTAATAATTAATTAAATAAAAAAGGGTTAAATGAGAAGAATTGGCAACACAAAAGATTTTACCGGATTTAGTTTAAGCTTGTTACTTATCGCCCACTTATTAATTGCATCTACGTCTTCATTCACTCTGAAGCAAAGATCTTCGCTGAGACCAATAGGACGAGACATATAAAGCTGGAGATCATCCGCATATGCATGCATTATTACATTTTTTGGAATGGTAAAAATATCATTAATAAAAATTGCAAAGAGAAGAAGCCCAAGAACTGAGCCTTGTGGCACTCCGCTGTGAAGGTATTTATAATTAGAGTAATTACTGTCAATTTTTACTCTTTAGCATCTACCTTTAAGATAATTTTTAATAAGATTGACTGCAGTTAAAGAAAAGCAAAATAATGATTCAAGCTTTGAACATAAAATATAATGATCTACAGTGTCAAATGCTTTAGAAAAATCCAAGAGACAGAGTAATGTAAGATGTTCTTTATCAAAGGATATTCGAACGTCGTCTAAGATTTTAGCTACTGCAGCAGAGCAACTATGACCAGAACGAAAACCGGACTGAAAGGGAGACAGGAGCTTATTAACGCAAAGGTAATGCGAGATCTGATCTGCCATTAGTGACTCACAGACTTTAGAAAAAGTTGATAACAAGCTTATAGGTCGAAAATCAGATGGTTCAGATGCTCTAGCTTTTTTTGCAATGGGAATAATTGTTGCTAATTTCCACATTTAAGGATAGGACGAGCTAGTAAAGCAGTGGTTAATGATGTGCGTTAACGGACTCAAAATGTAAGGCAAAATCATTTTAATAAACCTAATATTTATACCATCTTCTCCAAGAGCACTGGATTTAATTCTGATTATAGACCTGGCTACTTCGTATTCCGATACGCTGGAAAACTCAAAATTGCTTATAATATTGACAGAATTCGTTCTGATTTGATTACAGTTTACAACGGGCTGTGAGTCAGAGACAAAAAAGTCATTAAGAGCATCTGGGTCAATCTGACACTTAGGCAACTGTTGTTGTACACTCCAATTTGTTTTAAATTTTTCCAAAGTTGCTTAGAGGAAAGCGTTACGTCAAGATTTGACTTGTAGAAATTTTTCTTGGCATCCTTTACAACCGAATTGGCCTCATTTCGAGCTGTCTTATATGCTTCCCAGTACAAGTCTGTCGGCAATCTTTTCCATTTAGTGTAAGCCTGGTTTCGTTTTTTTATGGTCAACTTAACATGTTGAGTGAACCACGGACATAAATTGTTAACACAACGAGCAGTACGAAGGGGAACATGTTGATCAAATAAGGCATTAATTTTACTTACAAAAAACATGAGTTTATCATCAACTTTTTTACTTCAAATCAATTACAAATTTGTCTAACAGCTGTGAATAATATTCGCCGGCAATCGTTTTACCCTTTTCAAGGTAATCAATGTGAATGACTCATCTGCCTTCATTGGTGCACGTCTATCCGGAGAAGTCCACTGTTTTGACAGTTACTTGGTCTCTGGTGTGTTTTGATGTATCCATGTTCCATCTCTTGGGCGACCTGAATGCTCAGCGTTCTTGTGCTGGTAGACCACAATTGAAGTCAGTGAACCTTTTTATAACCATTGAAATTCATAGTATTTATCAAGCCTTTCCTTGGTTTCGGTAATGGTTTTCTAACGCAAAAAATATTGCTTGATGAGCTCACGATATTAACTTTTTTCCATTTTTATCGAAATTCAAGATTTTGTTTGCTTTTAATGACTGTCAAACAGGAACTTAATGACGCAGCTTAACCAAAATTTAGCAGTGTTCTTTTAACAATTCGTAATTGACAAGACAAGTGTTGCATTGAAAGTTACTTCTCGATTATTCTTTAATTTAAAAAGATACTGACTTCTCAAACTGCCTACGTATTTGCAGTTGCTTTCAACAAACCTGATGTTGTTGCATGGACGATTGGACGATGGAACTAGTACATCATATCGATGTGAAGCATAATTGCAAAAAAGTTCAACATTCTCTTAATAAAAATAAAAACTTTGTGGTCTTTTTTGATGAACTATCATAAAAAAGTGGTTCAATAAAACTGTCTAACTCAGGTTTCCACTCAAAAAATTCTTTGCATACCTATAAAATTTGTAATCAGTGTAAAATTTAATATTATTAATAATAGGAATATACCACCGTGGCCGTATTTTACTTAGCATGATTCCCAAATATTTCACTTCAAATATTTCACAAACAACTCTTACCATTATGTCATAAACTTAAAAAATTCTTGGTACTAAATTAGAAATTGAATAATGTTTTTATATCTTTCTAAATAAAAACGCATTTCAGTCCATCATCTACAAGATAGGCATAAATTTTCCATTAACGTAACTCCTTCCCCACCTAACAAAAAAAAAACGCTTAAATTTCGTTACACTCACAAGAAAATGTAGACTACTTAAACTCTCTGCACCGCTATTTAAAAGAACAAAAAAAAAATAAAAATAAAATATTACCTCATTCATTGAACACACTGACGCCGGTCGCGACCAACGATTGTGCATTTCATGTTTCATTAAAAATATTTTCCAATTTGACTCGGCAACAACAAAAACTACAAGAACTGACAATCATTATTATTGATAATATTGAGTGCATTGAAGATAATTTTATGTTCATTTTTTGTCCCTCTTTTCACCCTCCACGACAAGCATGGTTGGCATCACTTTTCAATGCATTTTCGTGAAGTGCCTTCATTTAAATATTGAATTTCATTTCATTTGTGGATTTTTTGTTTTCGTCTGTTCGCTTCATTGTTTTTAATTTCATAAATCCTGCCTGAATGTTGTTGTATTTGTTGTAGTTTATGGTATACAATTTATTTTACTATTGGGAAAAACAGTTTGGATTTCTTCGGGGAATGTTTTTTTTTGGGGAATAATAATGACTCAAGTATTTTAAACGGATATTTACTTTTTTTTTTTTGAAATGAGCCGTAGAAATTCTATGAAAATCGAATTTCATCTCGTGAAAATGATTGATGCGCTGCATGACAGTTAATTAGTTGGTTTCATTTGACATTTTTTTTTATATAATGTGTGCCAGTGTGGTTGAGTTAAGAGGAGGGGAAAAAATTTGATGCCAGCGACTTTATGGGAAAACAATATTTAAAGGGGAGGAAATACAAAAGGGTATTCAAGTGTTATAACGATATTTTTATGCATGCCGATTTTATTGGAAATTAAATTAAATTAGAAATTAAACTGGTTGAACGTTTGTGTTACCAGAAAATCCTTTTCGAAGAATTCATAATTGAATTCATTTTCTTACACCACAACTGGAATAGAAAATTCACCATCTTTTTATAAACTTCTTGGTCATTATCAACTAGCACGTGCTGAATTAAATGTCATATCCTTTCTTTAAATTTATAGTTAAGGCATGATTTTCAAAATCATCACATACATTGATCACAATCAACACTGCGCAAATCACTGCAAATCCTTGCTAATACAATAAAATTTATTATATTTATAGCTAGCAAATCAATTGCCATCCATCAACTAATTAATATTCAGCTCAAATATATCTTATTTTATTTATAGATATACAATTTTTATTGAATTGTAATTCAAATTGCATAGTTATTGAAAAACAAAACAACAGCAAAACAAAAAATAACTAAGAAAACAAAGTAAACTCTGAGCAATCAATGTCTGGCTGAATGATGCATCATACCAAGTTGGGTCTGTGACTGTACAGAACCCATGAATCCATGCCAAATGCTTTGCAATTAATAAAAAATATAAATTCATCGCTCGTTTTTCGCTTGTTTATTCTGCACTTTCCTACGTTTTTATTAAGTTCTATTTTATTTTTAACGATTTTTTTTGGTGTTATTGTTTTGGTTTGCATTGTATGTATTTATTCATGTTAATATTTTTTCATTTAGCAAATGAGTTTATTTAAAAATCACGTAACAGCAATTTATTGCTTTATTCTCACTCGTTCATATAAATATAATGACTTTTAGGTACTGGTTAAAATGTTAGGGAACTTTTCGATTTACTTGATTGAAAATTAATTTTAAAAAATGAAATGAATGAAAATTTTGAATGAAAATAATGTTTTACTTTAATTTTTTATTTTCATTTCTAAAAAATAAAAGTTTAAATTTTACATTTTCAGAATTTTAAGTAAAACCCTCTTCAGATTAGAGCTGTAAAATCGGCATTCATATTCAGAATTTTAAGTACAACTGAACATAAGAATGCACTTAATGAATGCAAAATTGATTTATAAATAAACTTTCCAATGCACATTTTTTTTAAAAAAATGATTAGTTATTCACTTAAATTATTAATTTTTGTTATTCAGAAAAATAAATCAATTTTTTTATTCATTTGAATGCTATTCACAAAGAATGCAGTTCACAATTATTTCAGAATTTTCAATTTTTCTTTTTTTATTCATTATAAA
The DNA here is from genome assembly GCA_963920525.1 of Dichetophora obliterata. Taxonomy (NCBI): domain Eukaryota; kingdom Metazoa; phylum Arthropoda; class Insecta; order Diptera; family Sciomyzidae; genus Dichetophora; species Dichetophora obliterata. The sequence continues at coordinate 14,687,117 of OY986438.1, read as the reverse complement.
TTTTTTATTCTTTATTCATTTGTTATTCATTATTCTTTTGTTATTCGTTATTAATTATTCTTATTTATTCATTATTAATTTTTTATTCGTTACTAATTTTTTATTCATTATTCTTTTGTTATTTATTATTTATTTTTTATTCATTATTCATTTGTGATTCATTATTAATTTTTTATTCATTATTCATTTGTTATTCATTATTCTTGTTTTATTTTTTATTAATTTTTTATTCATTGTAAATTTTTTCTTCATTAATAATTTTTTATTCATTATTACATTTTTATTCATTATTCATGGGTTTTTCTTTATTCATTTTTTATTAATTTTAGTCCTAAGCCATAAATAAAAAATGAACAACAAATGAAAAATTAATAAAAAATTAAAAATGAATAACAAATGAATAATAAATAAAAAATGAATAATGAATAACAAATGAATAATGAATTAAAAATGAATAATGAATAACAAATGAATAATGAATAAAAAATTAATAATTATTAAAAAATTAATAATGAATTAGTGACTTATGCTCTTTAAATAAGATTCTAGTAATCTTCAGCGTAAGGATGTATTTCGAATTTTCCCTGTAATGAAAATTTAAATAAAATAAAATAAATAATAAAAAAAAATTGCATAATGAATAAAAAGTGAAACATAAATAAAAAAAGAGTAATGAATAGCAAATTAATAATGAATAAAAATCAATAATGTATGAGAAACAGGCACCCCAAATAACTGTTATTTTACAATTTTCAGATGGAAAAGGCTTAATGAAAAAAGTTGCTGGTGGACTTTTTTAAATATACCATTATGATACCATTATGATCGTACAGAAGGTAGCTTCGCGAATATTAAACGCCTTTTAAATTTTTTGACTGTTACTATAAAAGTAAAATTAACTGTTATTTTTGCCTATTATTTTTTCGGGCAAAAATAACTTTTATTATTGACTTTTATTTTTTAGGTCAAAAATAACAGTTATTTGGTGCCTATTATTTTTCGGTCAAAAATATAAGTCAATTCGTATATTTTTCAAAGGTTGTTTGGCAGAATAGAAAACTATTAAATCTAAAAAGTTTTAAAGTTCAAAATGATGAAACGAAAAAAATTTTACAAAATTTTTTTTATTGGCCAAACGAACTTTAAAAAAAATTAAAATTTTCTGATTTAAATGGCATAAAATATCTGTTATTTTTGATTTATAAAATAAAAGTTAAAAGTAACCGTTATATTTTCCCGAAAAAACAAAAAGCATAAAATAAATAGTGTTTTCATCGGGAATAATAAAAGTTAAATGATAACTGTTAATATCTAACTTTTTATTTAAAAACCATAACCGGTACAGTCCTTGAAAAAATGAATAATGAATTGAAAAAAGAATAACGAATTAAAAATTAATAATGAATAAAAAAAAAATAAATAAATAAAAAACAGGGACAGAAAATAGCTGTTATTTTACAATATTCAGATGAAAAAGGCTTAATGAATAAGTTGTGGGTGCTTCGTGAACATTAAACGCCTTTTAAATTTTTGACTGTTACTATAAAAGTAAAATTAACTGTTATTTTTTGCCTTTTTTTTCGGGCAAAAATAACAGTTATTTGGTGCTTTTTATTTTTCGGTCAAAAATATAAGTCAATTCGTATATTTTTCAAAGGTTGTTTGGCAGAATAAAAAATTATTAAATCTAAAAAAGTTTTAGAGTTCAAAATGATGAGACGAAAAAATTTTACTAATTTTTTTTTATTGGCCTGATTTTTTGATCGAAAAATAAAAGGCACAAAATAACTGTTATTTTTGATTTATAAAATAAATATTTTCCCGAAAAAATAAAAAGCATAAAATAACTAGCATTTTCGTCGGGAATAATAAAAGTTAAATGATAACTGTTAATATCTAACTTTTTATATAAAAACCATAACCGGTACAGTCCCTGATACAAAATGAATAATGAATAACAAAAGAATAATGAATAAAAAATGAATAACGAATTAAAAATTAATAATGAATAAAAAAAGAATAACTGAAAATTCGGATATTCTTTGTGAATTGCATTCTTTGTGAATAGAACTCAAATGAATAAAAAAATGAATCATTATTCTGAATAACGAAAATAAATAATTGAAATGAGTAATAAATCATTTTTTTTTTAAATGAATGCGAATTTAGAATTTTATTTCTAGATCAATTTTGCATTCATTGAATGCATTCTTATTTTGTTATTCAATGATTCACTTTTTTGTGAATAATAAAAAAATAATGAATAAAAAATTAATAATGAATAAGAAATGAAAAATTAATAAAAAAAAATTATGGTGAATAAAAAATGAATAATGAATAAAAAATTAACTATGAATAACAAATGAATAATGAATAACACAAGAATAATAAATAAAAAATGAATAAAGAACAAGAAAGAATAGCTGCAAATTCGGAAATTCTTTGTGAATTGCATTCTTTGTGAATAGGATTGAAATGAATAAAAAAATTATTCATTATTCTGAGTAACGAAAATGAATAATTGAAATGAATAATTAATCATTTTTTAATTTGAATGTGAATTAAAATTTCATTTATAAATCAATTTAGCATTCATGGAATGCATTCGTATTTCGTTATTCAATGACTCACTTTTCTGTGAATAAAATCAAATTGAATGCATTTTTTTACAGCTCTACTTCAGACCACTGCTTATTTTGCTTGAGTAAAAATCACGTGTGATATCATGGGAAAAAACATATTTTTCAAGAACAGAAAACATCATGACTCAACAATCACTAGACAGATTTCAAAAAATCTTTCTAAATATGAATTTTTGTCGTATTTAAAAAAAACTTCACGTCGAGATATCATTCAAACATTTTGAGCTTTGAGATAGAATGAATAAATTTTTTAATACATAAATCAACACCAACATTTTTTTTATGTTTGTGAACGTCCATTTCAATATCAAACTATGTTCAAGAATCCCTTTTGTGTAATAGCTATCATTGGCTGAAGATCCTTAAGACAAATATGCAACGATTTTGTGTATAAAACTCTAACAAAAGTGTGCAAGAAATTTTGCAAAAATACATTTTTGAGTTCCCATTTATGTATAAAAGTTTTAGCTAAAGTTTTTTTTTTTTTTGTATGTAATCAAACATTTACGGCGGTCGTAGCCTAGTGGGTAGAGTGCGTGGCCCCTAAGCTAAAGAACCGCGGTAGCCCGGGTTCAATTCCAGCTCAGACAGAAAGTTTTTTCAATTGAATTAATTTTTCTGTTCGGTCGTCACCTCTCTGCAGACAATGGCAAACCTCAGAGAGTAAAAATTGCCATGTAAAGCTTCTTGAGAACATAAGCCGTTCGGAGTCGGCATAAAACACGTAGGTCTAGTTCTCGGTCAGTTGTGATCAAACATTTAATAACACGCACAACAAAATTGATCAATAGAAGCTAGGTTAAAGTCCTTCCAAGGGCTGAAATGGCAAGTTTATTTTTTTTTATGGCATTGAAGTTATATAAAATATGTAGAGAATACGTAAGATACATCGCTTCTTGGACTCAATATGCTTTCGCCAGGTTAACCGTCTGTCAAGATGAACACTCAAATAGGTAACTTTATTTGCTTGAGGAATAGATATTTGATTAAGCATCACTGTAGGACAAGTTTCAGTCCGCTAAGTAAATGTAGCGTTCGAACTTTGAGTTCATTAATTTTAATTCTCCAGTTTCTCAACCATGTTTCGGGCGTTACTTAATGTTCATTTATATTTATGGATGGAATTATAGGATTTGAATGGGCAATCAAAATAGGTGCATCATCAGCAAAAGTTGAAATTACTAATCGGTTTCTAGTTGGTAGATCGCCAGTAGCTATCAGATTAGTGTGGTCAAATATTCAACAAAATGTAAGAACCGGTTTCTCGAATAAAATGACAATTTTTGAAAACCGGATTTTCGAATACTTAAAAAAATACCGGCTTAAACCGGTTAACCGGTTTTTAATAACATATGTCTATGGATTCGTTAAAGGTGGTCGAGGAACCTTTGCAGAAAATATTTTAGGACACAATGTACATTGCGCTTTTTCCTTATTTTTCTTAAAATACTTACACACTATGGAGCTCGTTGTGAATCTATGCAGGAATATATATAAGGACATTTTCAAGAATTTATGTGAATGATGGTACTAACATTATCTCAGTAATAAATGAAATAGTGTTTTGTCTGCAATTTGCATTAATAAATCATATTTAAGAATTTGGTTACAAATAGCTGTTTAAGTGTTGCACTTTAGTGGATATGTTTAGAAGACAAAATAGTGCTGCCACCACGAAGGTTTTTCTTTAAATAAAAGTTTATTTTATAAATATTTTTATACGCTGGAAATTAACAAAAAAAAAATGGAAAAATTATGAATTTTAAGGTACTCGAAAATGTCGAATAACGCGACCAGAAAAACCCGGTTTTTTGAGTTATTCAAAACGCACAATTTAAAAAAACCGAAACCGAAAAATCAATAAAATTCCGATTTCTCGAATAACCCGAAACCGAGAATGACAACACTATATCAGATACAAAACTAGGAAAAGAACGCTGCCTTGAAGAACTCCTGTTGAAATTTGAAAATTATGTGATATAAATACGTTACATTTTACCCAAAACTTTCTTTAGCTTAGGTATGATGCTAGAATTTTATGACAGTAAATAGGTAACAAAAGTTTTATTTTGTACATCAATTTTTCCTGTCAGACCCTATCAAATGCCTGAGCTACATCTAGGAATGTATTAATAACACATTATACATCTAACAAAATCGCAGAGCAATATTTCTTACTCCGTAGAATTTTCTTATTTACTTTTAAAGCATATGTTCTTGCCCTATAGTTCCATAATATTATCGATAGGCGAATACAGATATAGCGATAGCTCCTGTTTGTTCCATGTGAAACTGTCATTTAGTTAAAAGCAACTTTTCATAAATTTTGAAAGTTTAGGCAGGAAACTTATTGGTCAGTTTGGATTGGGTCGTTTCCTGGTTTGGGAATCATGGTTATCTGTGAAATTTTTCAAGGCATTGGAAAGTATCCAATCCTCAATATGTGCAAAATTATTTTAATAGCCATGCTTAGAAGCTTCTTTACCATTTTTGGAGTAATAAAATCGTATCATGGGGTTTTCTTTGTATTAAGTTGTGGAAATTTTTGTGGAACAGCTACTAGGAATTTTTATTTTGCGTGTGGCGATCTTTTTTGTTACCATTACTTCCTTAGTGTTTTTTTTTTCTTAAAAGTTATTCAATTTCTTTTGAGGTCTTTCTTAGCTGAGTCAATCTGATTTTCACTTTTTAGTGACGGCTTGAGCTCTAATGGCTATTAATGTAGGATCGGTAGTTCAGATAACTTGTTTGTTTAGTAGTAAAACTGTATAATTTTTTCATTTCTTGAGCTTGGCTATACAGATTTAATATCACTGGGAAGTAATCGGAAGATCGATCAAAGCTATTCAACTGTAATTGATTGTCGATCAATGTTATTACATCTGAAGTCCATTAGTTCAGGTATCTTTTGTGGGTCAATGATATAAAATCTGAATTATATTTTCTATTTGTAAAGACAGAGAAAAGCTGATTTACTTTGGGATATGCTTATCATGAGCCCCAAAGAGTATGCTTTGCATTGTAGTCACCTGCTGCTATAAACTTTTCTCAAGTGTATTAAAAAATTCAATAAATTGTAAGTTGTCACATTAAATCGTAAAGGGAAATAAACTAAGGCCAAAGTGATATTCTGGTAAATAGTATGTAGCGAACTGCTCTAAAGGATAGTGTTTTAATCGACTTTTAATAAGTGTTCCAGTTCCCCCTCCTGCTTTTCCATCAGGGTGTTTTGTTTAAAGAATTTAAATGCTTCTATAAAGAAATGATTCTTATTTGTTAAGTGAATCTCGGGTATAAGCATAACGTCAATATCATTTGCTGTTAGAATCCCTGTAATTTCAAGTTTATGTTGGCTGATGCCTTTAATGTTTCAGTGGCAAATTCTAACTGGAATAATTTTTTTGAAGCAAGAACTTGTAAAAGTTGTTTTTGAGATTTGACCAGCTCTTGAAACATGCTTTACGTAGATGTAATAAATTCAGTCATACAACATCGATTCTAAGTTTTGTGCTGACGATGCATTGTTTAAAACATTGCTTATGACAGATTTCATCATAACGTTTGAGCTTGGTGGAGTTCGTAACACCATCACTGCCACCAGAGGATGCCCTCATGGAGGTGTACTTTCACCTTTTCTGTGGATCCTTGTCGTGAATGAACTTCTCGCAAGTCTCAACAACCAGAGTTTTGACACCAGAGGACATGCGGATGATCTGGTTGTCTCAAGTCTGGGCTGTCATGAACCGATACTATCTGATGGAGGGCAGAGTGCCTTCCGTATAACTTGGTGTAAGGAAAAAGTGTTAAGAATAAATCCTGACAAGACAATTCTGGTTCCTTTTTCTACACTGAGAAGAAAAACATTCTTTAAAATCAAACACAAAATTTTAAAATAGAAATTTAACGCATTTGTTTCCACAAAACAGAATTTAAAACAAGCGTTTTTAATTTTTAGCTACAAACACATTTCTTTTTTTTTTATAATATTCTCTTTTATATCCAACTCTCTTTATGCTCTATAATATCCAACAACAAAAAGTACGTCGCTATCAGAGATAGAATTAAAAAATTATGTTTGGTAGAATCATTGAAAGTTATTGCGAGACAACTGAGACCGCGATCTTACAATTAATATATTTTTGAATTAGTCTTATAAATATTGAACATAAGATGAAATAAAAACTAATTAATTGTTTTAATATTTAAACTATTTCAAGCCGAAATGACATGAAAATTTAATCAAATGGAGTCAAAAATTTTGGTATTCGGGGGTTCCAGGTGTCGCTGATCACGAATCAGACGACTTCGAAAACTCGAAAAATTTAATAAAATGGCATCGAAAAATGGCAATTAAATTTATTTGTTTTTAATTTAAAATTATAATTTTTAAATTATGTTTTAAAATATATGTTTCACTTAATTAAGTTTTTTTTAATTCAATTATGAGTCAGATTTTTAAGAAGGCAGCAACAACAACAACAACAACTTTGTATAGAGTTTATCACTTAGCTGACTAGACAGTATGTTTCGGAAATTGCTACATTTCCTCTTCAGTAGTCTTCGAGTGATTAAGCTGTGTTAAGGTCGTATATGATTTTACACACGTTTGAACACATTCTTCTGAACTTTACGTTCAAATCGGCCACTTAATCATATGACATTTAAAGCAGTTAGATATTTATAGATCACAGCCATCAACTCTACCAAGGTTGCCATTTGTTCTAGTTGCTACTTATTTATTTCAATATTCAAAGAATTGAAACGAGTTTTTGCTTCGCTAGAGGCTAGAGTTTTAGAACTGAAAGGTGGCTATTTTCACAACCAAATGTTCAATTACTCATGACTTTGACCTAAATCGATCAATCATTAGATTATTAAATTATCTTGACATTAATTAAACTTTTTTGGCCGTGCTCCACCATAGAAAGTTAGTTAATTAATTGTGATCTATTTAACTATTACATGAATTCAACTCTTATTTCAATTCAGTTTTATTTTTTATAATTTTTTTTTAATAAATGTGTTCAAACGTAGAATTTTTACAATGATAGTGTATTTTAAAACATTTGTAGTGCGCACCGAGTTAAGCAACCAACTGCACACAAACTTATTGATTGCACTGTAACTATGTTTATTGTTATTCACCACGCACAATGACCCGTGGTTATATATTAAGTTTACATTACGCACTTTCGCACTAAGCTAATGTTCTATTTCTTTCACTCGCGCACTTTCAATGTTTATTATTTTTGTTATATATTTATTTTGCATTACGCACTTACACATTAAGTTAATATTTATTTGTCACTCACGCACTTTTTATGTATAGAATTATGCACTTTTTCGATTTTAGAAAATACCGTTGTTTGGCTTTATAAGCACCGACTTTGAAAAATAAAGATCATTAATTCTACAAGCTTTAAATCAGCTTTATCTTTTTATTTTAAGCCTAAGTGCATTTTTATGCCGGCTGACTTTTAAAAATAAAAATATTAAATATTTAGTGCCAGTGGCGTTATTAAGCGCCGGCAAAAACTTGAGGCAGGTCCTTTTCATTTAAAACAAAAATTTTAAACAAAAACATTACACATTGTTTTGAAAACAGAAACTTTTGTTTTAAACTAAACTTTAAAAAAATTTGTGTTTAGCTTAAATGAAATTGTTTCAAGCTCTATCTTAAAAACAAATTTGTTTAATATAAACACAATTAATTTTAACACATATTCCCTGTGTGTAGGAAAAGGAGCCTAAATCTTATAAGGCCTACCCTGGATGGGAAATCCATTGACTTTTCAAATGAGGTTGAAACCAAAAATTATATATTGACACTTACAACCATTGTTAGAACTATGGTTACGTATGAGTCACTTCCCTGGTGGTCCAAGGTCCAACAATGTACAGCAGCTAGCAGCTAACCAACTGACAAAATTGCAAAACTGCGTGCATAAGTATAACTGGGGCAATGAGAACGTTCCTAACTGAAGCTCTGGGTGCAATACTTAGGGTACTCACCTGTGACGTGGTTTTATCAAAGGCGGAGGTTAAACTCAGCCGCTCCAGGGTCCTGTGAAAAGGTCCACTAGCTCTCAAAAATTATTTTGAAAATAAAAAACGCATGGTTTTCAGTAATTCACAAAGCTACTTTATTGAATACGTTATCCTTATTTTAACCTCTTAGTTATGCATACTTCGGGTAGTCGCTAGTGGGCTTAGTAATCAGTTGGTAATCGCTTTAGTACTCGGTCATCAGTTGACAATTGCTTTAGAAGCCGGAAATGAGTTGGTTATCGCTTCGTTAATTGATAATCAGTTGTTAACCGCTTTGGTAATCGGTAATCAGTTGGTAATCGCTTCGGTAAGCAGTAATAGCTTGGTAATCGCTTTGGTAATCGGTAATTGGTTCGAAATTACTTCGGTAATTGGTAATCAGTTGGTAATCGCTTCGGTAATTGGCAGTCCCTTGGTAATCGCTTCGGTAACCGGTTGGCAATCGCTAAAAATGAATGCTCCGTTATTTGTAATACGACATAATAGAAGAGAGGGTTAACTGTAGACGCCGTGGTGGCGTAGCAGAGAATGCCTGCGTCGCAGCCCCTGTGATAGGCCTAGCGGTCAACCGAGGTAGCGACGTGGCTTTCGAAAACAAAAGAAAAAAATAAAAAATAATAAAAAAATAACAAACTACACTTAAAAATAACCAAAACTACCGTTCGCCACCCTCCCCGGACTATAGACCTGACGGTCAGCTGAGGCAGTAGCTACCAGAGATCTGCAACGAGTTATAAACGAGTTATAAACTGAGTTGACAAGAGTATATACGTTTAATTTGCCTTCTACTTCATATTCGGATTCATTCCAACATTTTGTCATACGTATAACACACAACTTAATTGTAATGCTTCATAAGCCATACTCCAACTCCCAGTCGTACGTAGCCGGTAACAAGTTGCGTACAACATGTTAATGACCTTCAAACGAATGATCGTGACTTTTGTAGGGTTGCCAACTTTGGCGTAAGTTAAGAATTTTAGTTTGGTTTATCTTATTATTGAATAATTATGGTGTTTTTTATTGTGTGGTAACATTACACATAATGGTACGATATTATTTTATTCTTATGATTTTCATGATTTTGAAGTATGTGAATATAATTATTTTCCTTAGTTTAGGGGTCATCCATAAACTACGTTATCAATTTAGGGGGCGGGGGGAGGGGTTTTGAAATGCACTACGATAAGTAACGGTAGGCGGGGAGGTGTTTAGATATTGTAACGTTACCAAAAATTAAAAAAATCGACGAAAAACCTCTAATTAATAACACAATCATTTCAAAAGTTTTTAACCTTACATGTTTATGTTTGATCGTCTAAATTGATGGTTAACTTTTGTTTCAACGAAACTTTTGTTTGTCTTCCACCACTTTTTCTCTCGACACAGGAACCTTTTGGTATTCCTTCACCATCTCAGCCCACGTCTGAAAAATTTGGGTCTTTGCTTTTGCGACAGGCTTTGACGTTATGGCCTGAATGTTCTTGATCAAAGGAGATACCGTATCACATGTACTGTCCTTCTCAGAAAGAAGAGATCGGTTCAAGGTCATGTCCTACCTGCGGCTTGTATTTCGTTTTTAAAACTTCTATGAATTGCCATAAGTTTGTATTATATCGTTTACAATAAATCGGAAAAATCTATTTAAATAAATCAATTTTCAGAAAGCATTTACTCAAAAACACAGAACTTGGTGCAGTCGGATGCAGCCTTTAAGGGTACTCTGTCAAAGATCAGGTGAATTTCTTTGCGTTATAAATGAGGATTCACCTGAATGGTTCGACATAGAATCCGATGAAAAATTCTATTTTGAAGAATCCTCAAGGATTCTTGCGTTATAAATGAGGATTCACCTGAATGGTTCGACATAGAATCCGATGAAAAATTCTATTTTGAAGAATCCTCAACAAAGCTACTAGCCTCTTCTATCCCAGTGATTGAGAGCATCCAATCTTGGATCGCAGATGATATTAATTATTGATTTTTTTCCAATTGTTCCTTTATTGTATCTAGTCATACTAGTCACTAATACTAGTGAAAATTGTCAGAGCTAGTCAAAATATATAATCATTCGAATGAATTAATTTCATATGTCACGTTACTTTATGGGGTAACATTATACATAATGGTACGATATTATTTTATTCTTATGATTTTCATGATTTTGAAGTATGTGAATATAATTATTTTCCTTAGTTTAGGGGTCATCCATAAACTACGTTATCAATTTAGGGGGGGGGGGGGAGGGGTTTTGAAGAGCACTACGAAAAGTAATGCAGGGGAGGGGGGTAAAAAATCGGTAAATCAGTAACGTAGTTTATGGACGACCCCTTAAATAAACAAACCTCGTGTCTTCTTATTATTTCTTTCAAAGAAGATGCCTTTATATACAAAGTGTGTTGTCTTAGTTTTTGCACCATGGCGTAAATCGCACAGCAAAATTCCATAAAGAAATATTTACCGCAACTTAAATAAAGGCAAGCGAATTATATTTATTTAATTAAAAAAAATTCGGTGGTAGCTCTTCTACTCTTCTTACAGCGACAGAAACAGAGCGTTAGTTCAAAACAGCCACAGCGTTCTCATACAAAAATACACTAATAATGAGCAATGGGACTGCTACTTGAGCTACGGGACTTGAGCTATTTGAGCTATGAGTATTTGGTATGATTTATAACAAGGTTTGATGTTGAAGTCAGTATTAGATTGCACTATGACGTTCGATTGATAAATCAAACAATGAACGATGTGTTACTGTCTGAAGCAAGAGTGCTTCGAGTACTAGTGGTGGTTGTTGTTTTATGTGTACGTTTAACTATTCGATTCTGCATGAATCACTATAAGTCGCAAAAATATGACTCGTTGCAGGTCTCTGGTAGCTACTAGGCTTGAGCTCTCCTAAAAAGGAATGCTACCTTAGCTGGTTTTGTCGTGTCTATTTATATGCTTTCAGAATGAACTACTTAGGAATAATAAAAGTCGTCTGTTGTATGGCGTATGAAAAGAATGTTTAGTGGCTGTTTTATGGCTACTAGACAGTGAGTCTTGTTGTTGTGGCTGGTAATTTATGTAGGTCCAGTGGTGGATTAACCATAGGGAGCGAGTGGGCTCGAGCCCACAGCGGCAAATTTTTAGGGGCGGCAAATTTTGCCAATAGAAAATTTGTTTTTTTTGTTTGCTAAGATTGAAAAATGTAGTTTAAAAGGTATATTTTGTTATAATATCATAAAAAAAAGTATTGTTAATATTGTCCAGTGGGTTACTTTTCCAGTGCTTCTAACAATATTATAGTGCTTTATATACTTCTGCTACTCCTCAACAGACAGCGCAACAGCAATTATTTTCAAACAGTAGGCTCTGCTTTTTCTGTTTATTAAAGTGAAAAACGAACTAATATTTTTTCGTGAAAAGTGAGTTGCTTTATTTAAATTAAGTTTAAGTAACAATAATGGATGGACGCAAGCGGCTTAGTGGCTCTCAATACTCCAAGATTAAAAAAAAGAAAGAAGCAGATCAGTTTAATATTTTGAAAAATACAGCTCGTCTTACAAAATTTTTTAACCCCATTGAAGCTTCCGAAAAAAATGACTGTGCATCTGGCAATGAAACTACTAACGAAGCTGTAAGTAAACAATGATTAATATTGTCGGGACAGGTTATCATTTACTGTATTTGGTCAGGAACAATTATCATCAAGTCATTGCGGAGCTGGTGAAAATGACTGTGAAAGTCAAATGAATTCAATTTCAGGCATTTGTGCATCTGGCAATAAAGTCGCTGAGGAAACTGTAAGTCAACATTGAGTGGTTAAGAACTCTGGTCAGATGTTTATTTTATTTATTTGGTAAGGTACAACTATCTTCAGACTTTTGTGCAGATAGTAATGAGGCTGCTGAGTATTCCATAAGTAAATCCATAAGCTCTGATCCCTCTGAGTGGGAGATTAATGAAATAACAATTGCTTATTTAATAAAAAATGGAATAAAACAAAATCTTGATAGCAATTTTGAAAGCTCAAAAAGAGTTTATGGTGATCAACTACGTTTTCTTCACAAGAAACTGTTCAGACGGACTTTAGCAAATGGTGAGAGTATCAATCGCCAATATTTAGTATTTTCTACACGGACTGGTGCAGTATTCTGTGCTCCATGTGTCTTGTTTGGTAGGGACAAAACTTCACAGTTTTCGACAGGATTTTCTGATTGGAAACATGCTGAGCAAAGAGTAAAAGGTCATGAAGGTTCACCTGCGCATAAAATATGTGAAATTGATATGCTTAATCGCGGCAGAAAAATTGGTATAGAAGCAAGTTTAAGAAGCCATTTAGGAACGGACCAAATTTACTGGAAAAATGTTCTTTTAAGAGTTGTTGCTGTAATTAAAAAACTATCTAGTCACGGATTAGCTTTTAGAGGCAGTGACGAAAGGTTTGGATCTTTATCCAATGGGAACTTTTTAATGTCGATATTGAACAATATGGCAATAAAGGCAAAGGAAACACTTCGTATCTGTCAAAAACTATATGTGACGAATTTATAGAAGTAATAGCTAAAAAAGTTCTCACCACAATTGTGAACCAAATTAAAAAAAGCAAGTATTACTCTATAAGCCTAGACTCCTCGCCAGATGTTTCGCATACTGATCAATTAGCTTTCATCTTAAGAAGTGTCGATGAAGATGGCAAGCCAGTTGAAAGATTCTTAGGCTTTAAGAGTAATGTTGGGCATAAGGCCGAGGAAATGATGAACGCTTTGATGGATTTTTTAAAAACTTGGGATATTAACATAAAGGATTGTCGGGGTCAAAGTTATGACAATGCAAGCAATATGTCCGGTCAATACAGCGGACTCCAAGCACGTATTAAGGCTCTAAACAATTTAGCAATATATGTTCCCTGCTCTGCTCATTCACTGAATTTAATCGGCGTGCATGCTGCAGAATGTTGCTCAGAAGCTCGTCAATTTTTTGACATAGTTAAAAAAACGTATAATTTCTTCTCAGCTTCCACTCATAGATGGGCTCTTTTGAACTCAAAAACTAAAGGTACCCCTGTTATTAAAAGCCTATCTGTGACAAGGTGGGCTGCAAGAGCTGATGCATGTAATAGTTTTAGAAAAAATTACGAAGTTATTTATGATACATTAACAGAAATATCAGATGACGAAGCGGAGAAAGCCATTACACGCATTGAGGCTGGCGGAATCACTCATCATCTTGAGCGTTTTGAAAATGCTTTTTTAACAGTATTTTGGGCGAATTTAATGGAGAGATTTTATTCTGTCCAAAGAAAAATTCAGGGTGCTGATATTTGTTTGAATGAGGTTGTCAACTTATATGAATCGCTCTCGAAGTATGTTGGTACCTTAAGAAATATGTTTGATTACTTCGAAGATGAAGCAGCAAACATATCATTAACTTCAGACAGAGGGTATGATACGTTAAGGAAACGAAAAAAAATTAGAAAATTGCAGGCTGATGAATTGAGAGAAGGCGACACCGAGCTTATGGGCCAACAAAAATTTAGAGTGGAGACTTTTTTTACAATTTTAGATAAAATAAGCGCAGAATTGACCAAACGAGTTTCCGGATATAAACAAATTTACGAAAAATATGAAGTTTTGGAATGTTTAAGTAAAAAAAATATACCCCAGAATACACTTATTAAATGTGCGGAAAAAATGAAAAACTGTTATCCTGATGATTTAGAAGACTCATTTGTATCAGAATGCATTCATTTTCAAGAATATATAAAAGAAAAGTTACATTCACTTCCGCGTAACAAAGAAAAATGCACTGAACCCGAATTACCATTCATAAAAGAAGTGTCGCTATGCTTATGTGAAAATACCAACCACAATCAAGAAAACATAATAATTCAGATGTCAAATATAATTCGAAATAACCAAGTTGAAAATATTTTCCCAAACTTAGACATAGCATTTCGAATGTTTTTATGCCTTTTTGCAACAAACTGCTCATCCGAAAGATCGTTTTCAGGAATGAAGCGCATAAAAAATTTCTTGAGATCAACCATGACAAACGAAAAATTAAACTGCTTGGGAGTATTGTGCATTGAAGGACGTTTAGTCAACGCAATTGATTTCGATGACATCATTGGGGACTTTGCTTCTGCAAAATCCCGACGTAAAGTACATTAAATTAAATTTATTTTGAATTAAATAAAAGAAAGTCAAAAAATTAGTTGCATTTTCAGCATAAATAAACTATGTTCAACATTTTCACTAACTATTTTCAGATCCTGTAAAAATAGTCTTGAGCAACAAAACAAATTCTAAATATATAAACTGATGATTATTAAAGACAAATGATTAAAGATTTTTATTTTTCAATCGAACTCATACATACAGTTCTCGAACGAACTCATACATAGAAATACATTCTGATTTAATTTTAGCCCATAAAACCTTTAAAAATATTGTCAAAAATATAGTATTTGGTTTTTGGGGTTGTATCATTATTATTGTTACTTTTTTTTTTTGCCTAATTTTCGTCTAGCCCATAGCGGCAAATTTGGTTAATCCGGCCCTGTGTAGGTCACGTTTTTGTCAAAGTTGTCAAAGTTACCTACCCCCTATGCTGCATATATAAGAAACTATACTCAATTTATCGTAAGCCTTATTGTAACGTATTGTTACACCCTTTTAACAATAGTCATAAATAAGAGGCATGTCTAATGTTTGGTTTTCACTATGTCATTTTTATAACGATACAAAAGTTTATCACGTGAAATATCCCCTTAAAATAGCTCTATGCAAAACATTTTTTGCATAGCTCCATTTAATTATTTATTTGTTTTTAATTTTCCAAGATTGCAAAAGTTAGAAAAAATGTCAACATGTTGTTATTTTTAATTTGATTGCCAACTGACAACTGACCACTGAAAATGACATAGTGAAAACCAAGCATTAGTGCATTAAGAATGAAGGAAATAGATGATTATAAGACAAGGAGTTTTACGGGTCACATAAAGATACTTAGAACCTTCGAAAATGACCCCTTTCTAAAAATTCCAGACTTAATGCTGCCAAACGTTACTAAATCGTTATACCCAACAAGCAACTGTACAGGAGTGATAGCCTTACAGTTGATCCTGGCTCACAGCTTTGGTATACTGATGGGTCAAAACTTGGAAATGGAGTAACGGGAAGCTTTTCAGTGATAACAATATTAAAAAAAAGTTTTGGGAACGATTTATTGTACTAAAATTTGTATACTAACATTTTTGTGTGAGTTTTTTCGTCTGCATTAATTTTATTATTTTCAAATCTTGTAAAACGTTCACATGTCTAGCTTCTTTTATTGTTTGTCCATCTTTGCTAGAGAATTTGTGAGCTATTTTGTTTGCGGTTTAGCTTTTATTTTTCTTGTTAAAATTTTCTGAATCATTTTGGCGGAATGTTCAAGAATTATTTTCAAATTAAATTTAATTGAATTCAATCAAAAGCTTATTTATCGATTCTTTACCAGCATAGTAAGAAATGTATGGAACATCTATAAACAAAATTAAATTGATTGATTGATAAATTCTGCGAAAAGGCAAACAATTCCGCTAATCCGTTCGCCCTTATATGCAACATCATCAAATTATGCAAAAAAAATCTTTACAAACTTATTCAAGCAAATTTCCAATCCTCTTATATCTTTCAATCCATCCCTACAACTCGCTTTTTGTCCCCTATTTTATATTAATTTAAGCTTATTTTTTCGTTTTTTCCCTCATTCGTTGTGTATTGTTATTTATTCAAAGACATTTTTCCCTGGCAATCCTTTGAGAAGACATGCAAAATTTGCAATGCGCTTAAAATGGCTTTAAATTCAATTAACCCTTTTTACAACACAAAAATAAAAATAACAACTACAACAACATTGAGCATGAGTTTAACCTACAGCTATAATAATAATAAATAAAAGAAACGAATTTCTGTCAAGAATTTAATGCAAATAATTCGCAGTAATGCACAAAAACATAAGAAAAGTAAAAAAAAACACCAAAAATAATGAAAGCAACAAAAAGAAGAAAGCAGCTGAATTAATTTTTTATATTCATCTACAAAGAATCGGAAAATAGGAGGAACGAGCCCATGAACCACGCGCCATGAGTTGGCAGTAGATTTAAAAAAATGAAGACGAAAAGGATGAAAAAAATTATAAGCGTTGCCATTTCACTTTACTTGAAACACATGTTGGCACTTGCAGCAGCACGCAGAAATCAACGACACACTGAAAGTGGCAAACCCAGCAGCAAAACTCAATGTTATCGAATTGATACCGAAATTAATAATGATACTGATACTTATACAGATAATGATAATGATACTGAAACTTATACTTATACTTATACAGATAATGATAATGATAATGATATTGATACTGATATTGATACTGATACTGATACTGATACTGATACTGATAATGGTACTGATATTGATACTGATACTGATACTGATACTGATACTGATACTGATACTGATACTGATACTGATACTGCTACTGCTACTGCTACTGGTACTGATACTGATACTGATACTGATACTGATACTGATACTGATACTGATACTGATACTGATACTGATACTGATACTGATACTGATACTGATATTGATACTGATACTGATACTGATAATGGTACTGATATTGATACTGATACTGATACTGCTACTGCTACTGGTACTGATACTGATACTGATACTGATACTGATACTGATACTGATACTGATACTGATACTGATATTGATACTGATACTGATACTGATACTGATACTGATACTGATACTGATACTGATACTGATACTGATACTGATACTGATACTGATACTGATACTGATACTGATACTGATACTGATACTGATACTGATACTGATACTGATACTGATACTGATACTGATACTGATACTGATACTGATACTGATACTGATACTGATACTGATCCTGATCCTGAACTGAGTCTGATTTCAAATGCATATGCTGTAAAAAGTTGTAAATTAAATTCTTTGACAAAGACAAAATTTTCAAACAGTCTCTGAGAGATAAAAATATATATCATTTTTAATCAGGACATATTTTGCATACGATCCCGGTAGAAAATTGCACCAACTTTTTAATAGTTATGAACCAGTTTCAAAAAGGAACAGTACTCGTCCCTCTACAATTCACGTTACATAAAAAGCTATCCGCATAACAATTTAAGTAATTTAAATGTTACAAAGCCATGAAATTCCTTTTCGAAATAAGGGACGAGGCAATTTTCTAAAAAAAGCTGATAGAGCTATTTACAGTAAACGTTGTTTATCCGGCGGACATTGGACCAAGCTTATGCTGGATAACGAAAAATGCCGCCAAAACAAACTCACCTGTAAATAGTCTAAATAAAAGACAGAGGTCATGTATAAATAATTCAATTGTTTTTATTAAAAAAAGCTATTAGAGATGATTGTCTGAGGGTAGTTTCGGAATTTTTTTTTCGGAAAGCGCGTAAACGGCTTATATTATACATATTAAAATGTTTGATTTACTGATTTGGTGCGCCGAATAATTGAGGTACCCGTTAATTGAGTACCGGATAGACGAGCTTCCACTTTGAAATGCTTTTTGGTAGCATTTACGAAGTAAAGTCGACATACATTAAGCCAAATTAAAAATTGACTTAAAGTTAGAACTTTAATAATCGTTAGATTCGATTTAATAGAAAATAATGATGAATTCGAGACAAGTGAATTTCTTTCTTATGTCAAACATAATATCGCAAAAAAAATAATTATCAAAGATTTTCAACGCAATAAATAGATAAAGAACTGTCTATGAATAAAATCAAAGAAATTTCTCCGCATAGAAATTCCAAACGACTTTCTAATATGTAAGAGTATTCAAATCATAATCAGACAGCAATTGAAATTCTCAGACAAACAAGATTATCAGATGAAGGTCTAAACATAAATTTACTTTATATTTTCATTGGCATAAATATCTTGCTTTGATTGCATTGATTTATTCCGACTGGGTCACTATCACACTGCGAACTTACACAAACGGCAGGCACATAAAATTCCTTTGGTTGCCCCCAAAAAATGTCAACATTGCCGAATATGAGAGCTGTTATGAAAACTGAAATGACAAAAAATAGAATAAGAAGAACCCACAAAAAACACCAGCCAAAAGAGTTGAAGTGACACCCGTTAACGACAAGCAGGCAGGCAAGCAGGCAGTCGCTGAGTGTGTAACATGAAGCTCAGCTCGCTGACAAGGGAAACCCGCTTATTTTTGCAACACAACTCATATCCTTGCTTGTGAATAAAACGCATCGCTTTTGGGAGGCGTAGAAGAAGAGCCAGTGTAGCGAAAATATATGGCGAGACAGAACTTGATTTACATGAATTCCATTAAAATTATTCATATTAAAATTCTTACAGACTATGTATTTATTTTTTCTGATTGTTGTTATATTGCGTCTATTTGGTTACAATAAGAAAAAATTTACTTCAGCAAAAATATTTATTGAAAATGATAAGGAAATTTAATATTTTTTTATAATTATATATAGCTATACCAAAAAATTCTGCTAACAAAATAAATAAATAAATAATAATAAATAAATAAAATTAAATAAATAAAATAAATAAAATAAATAAAATAAATAAAATAAATAAAATAAATAAAATAAATAAAATAAATAAAATAAATAAAATAAATAAAATAAATAAAATAAATAAAATAAATAAAATAAATAAAATAAATAAAATAAATAAAATAAATAAAATAAATAAAATAAATAAAATAAATAAAATAAATAAAATAAATAAAATAAATAAAATAAATAAAATAAATAAAATAAATAAAATAAATAAAATAAATAAAATAAATAAAATAAATAAAATAAATAAAATAAATAAAATAAATAAAATAAATAAAATAAATAAAATAAATAAAATAAATAAAATAAATAAAATAAATAAAATAAATAAAATAAATAAAATAAATAAAATAAATAAAATAAATAAAATAAATAAAATAAATAAAATAAATAAAATAAATAAAATAAATAAAATAAATAAAATAAATAAAATAAATAAAATAAATAAAATAAATAAAATAAATAAAATAAATAAAATAAATAAAATAAATAAAATAAATAAAATAAATAAAATAAATAAAATAAATAAAATAAATAAAATAAATAAAATAAATAAAATAAATAAAATAAATAAAATAAATAAAATAAATAAAATAAATAAAATAAATAAAATAAATAAAATAAATAAAATAAATAAAATAAATAAAATAAATAAAATAAATAAAATAAATAAAATAAATAAAATAAATAAAATAAATAAAATAAATAAAATAAATAAAATAAATAAAATAAATAAAATAAATAAAATAAATAAAATAAATAAAATAAATAAAATAAATAAAATAAATAAAATAAATAAAATAAATAAAATAAATAAAATAAATAAAATAAATAAAATAAATAAAATAAATAAAATAAATAAAATAAATAAAATAAATAAAATAAATAAAATAAATAAAATAAATAAAATAAATAAAATAAATAAAATAAATAAAATAAATAAAATAAATAAAATAAATAAAATAAATAAAATAAATAAAATAAATAAAATAAATAAAATAAATAAAATAAATAAAATAAATAAAATAAATAAAATAAATAAAATAAATAAAATAAATAAAATAAATAAAATAAATAAAATAAATAAAATAAATAAAATAAATAAAATAAATAAAATAAATAAAATAAATAAAATAAATAAAATAAATAAAATAAATAAAATAAATAAAATAAATAAAATAAATAAAATAAATAAAATAAATAAAATAAATAAAATAAATAAAATAAATAAAATAAATAAAATAAATAAAATAAATAAAATAAATAAAATAAATAAAATAAATAAAATAAATAAAATAAATAAAATAAATAAAATAAATAAAATAAATAAAATAAATAAAATAAATAAAATAAATAAAATAAATAAAATAAATAAAATAAATAAAATAAATAAAATAAATAAAATAAATAAAATAAATAAAATAAATAAAATAAATAAAATAAATAAAATAAATAAAATAAATAAAATAAATAAAATAAATAAAATAAATAAAATAAATAAAATAAATAAAATAAATAAAATAAATAAAATAAATAAAATAAATAAAATAAATAAAATAAATAAAATAAATAAAATAAATAAAATAAATAAAATAAATAAAAGAAATAAAATAAATAAAATAAATAAAATAAATAAAATAAATAAAATAAATAAAATAAATAAAATAAATAAAATAAATAAAATAAATAAAATAAATAAAATAAATAAAATAAATAAAATAAATAAAATAAATAAAATAAATAAAATAAATAAAATAAATAAAATAAATAAAATAAATAAAATAAATAAAATAAATAAAATAAATAAAATAAATAAAATAAATAAAATAAATAAAATAAATAAAATAAATAAAATAAATAAAATAAATAAAATAAATAAAATAAATAAAATAAATAAAATAAATAAAATAAATAAAATAAATAAAATAAATAAAATAAATAAAATAAATAAAATAAATAAAATAAATAAAATAAATAAAATAAATAAAATAAATAAAATAAATAAAATAAATAAAATAAATAAAATAAATAAAATAAATAAAATAAATAAAATAAATAAAATAAATAAAATAAATAAAATAAATAAAATAAATAAAATAAATAAAATAAATAAAATAAATAAAATAAATAAAATAAATAAAATAAATAAAATAAATAAAATAAATAAAATAAATAAAATAAATAAAATAAATAAAATAAATAAAATAAATAAAATAAATAAAATAAATAAAATAAATAAAATAAATAAAATAAATAAAATAAATAAAATAAATAAAATAAATAAAATAAATAAAATAAATAAAATAAATAAAATAAATAAAATAAATAAAATAAATAAAATAAATAAAATAAATAAAATAAATAAAATAAATAAAATAAATAAAATAAATAAAATAAATAAAATAAATAAAATAAATAAAATAAATAAAATAAATAAAATAAATAAAATAAATAAAATAAATAAAATAAATAAAATAAATAAAATAAATAAAATAAATAAAATAAATAAAATAAATAAAATAAATAAAATAAATAAAATAAATAAAATAAATAAAATAAATAAAATAAATAAAATAAATAAAATAAATAAAATAAATAAAATAAATAAAATAAATAAAATAAATAAAATAAATAAAATAAATAAAATAAATAAAATAAATAAAATAAATAAAATAAATAAAATAAATAAAATAAATAAAATAAATAAAATAAATAAAATAAATAAAATAAATAAAATAAATAAAATAAATAAAATAAATAAAATAAATAAAATAAATAAAATAAATAAAATAAATAAAATAAATAAAATAAATAAAATAAATAAAATAAATAAAATAAATAAAATAAATAAAATAAATAAAATAAATAAAATAAATAAAATAAATAAAATAAATAAAATAAATAAAATAAATAAAATAAATAAAATAAATAAAATAAATAAAATAAATAAAATAAATAAAATAAATAAAATAAATAAAATAAATAAAATAAATAAAATAAATAAAATAAATAAAATAAATAAAATAAATAAAATAAATAAAATAAATAAAATAAATAAAATAAATAAAATAAATAAAATAAATAAAATAAATAAAATAAATAAAATAAATAAAATAAATAAAATAAATAAAATAAATAAAATAAATAAAATAAATAAAATAAATAAAATAAATAAAATAAATAAAATAAATAAAATAAATAAAATAAATAAAATAAATAAAATAAATAAAATAAATAAAATAAATAAAATAAATAAAATAAATAAAATAAATAAAATAAATAAAATAAATAAAATAAATAAAATAAATAAAATAAATAAAATAAATAAAATAAATAAAATAAATAAAATAAATAAAATAAATAAAATAAATAAAATAAATAAAATAAATAAAATAAATAAAATAAATAAAATAAATAAAATAAATAAAATAAATAAAATAAATAAAATAAATAAAATAAATAAAATAAATAAAATAAATAAAATAAATAAAATAAATAAAATAAATAAAATAAATAAAATAAATAAAATAAATAAAATAAATAAAATAAATAAAATAAATAAAATAAATAAAATAAATAAAATAAATAAAATAAATAAAATAAATAAAATAAATAAAATAAATAAAATAAATAAAATAAATAAAATAAATAAAATAAATAAAATAAATAAAATAAATAAAATAAATAAAATAAATAAAATAAATAAAATAAATAAAATAAATAAAATAAATAAAATAAATAAAATAAATAAAATAAATAAAATAAATAAAATAAATAAAATAAATAAAATAAATAAAATAAATAAAATAAATAAAATAAATAAAATAAATAAAATAAATAAAATAAATAAAATAAATAAAATAAATAAAATAAATAAAATAAATAAAATAAATAAAATAAATAAAATAAATAAAATAAATAAAATAAATAAAATAAATAAAATAAATAAAATAAATAAAATAAATAAAATAAATAAAATAAATAAAATAAATAAAATAAATAAAATAAATAAAATAAATAAAATAAATAAAATAAATAAAATAAATAAAATAAATAAAATAAATAAAATAAATAAAATAAATAAAATAAATAAAATAAATAAAATAAATAAAATAAATAAAATAAATAAAATAAATAAAATAAATAAAATAAATAAAATAAATAAAATAAATAAAATAAATAAAATAAATAAAATAAATAAAATAAATAAAATAAATAAAATAAATAAAATAAATAAAATAAATAAAATAAATAAAATAAATAAAATAAATAAAATAAATAAAATAAATAAAATAAATAAAATAAATAAAATAAATAAAATAAATAAAATAAATAAAATAAATAAAATAAATAAAATAAATAAAATAAATAAAATAAATAAAATAAATAAAATAAATAAAATAAATAAAATAAATAAAATAAATAAAATAAATAAAATAAATAAAATAAATAAAATAAATAAAATAAATAAAATAAATAAAATAAATAAAATAAATAAAATAAATAAAATAAATAAAATAAATAAAATAAATAAAATAAATAAAATAAATAAAATAAATAAAATAAATAAAATAAATAAAATAAATAAAATAAATAAAATAAATAAAATAAATAAAATAAATAAAATAAATAAAATAAATAAAATAAATAAAATAAATAAAATAAATAAAATAAATAAAATAAATAAAATAAATAAAATAAATAAAATAAATAAAATAAATAAAATAAATAAAATAAATAAAATAAATAAAATAAATAAAATAAATAAAATAAATAAAATAAATAAAATAAATAAAATAAATAAAATAAATAAAATAAATAAAATAAATAAAATAAATAAAATAAATAAAATAAATAAAATAAATAAAATAAATAAAATAAATAAAATAAATAAAATAAATAAAATAAATAAAATAAATAAAATAAATAAAATAAATAAAATAAATAAAATAAATAAAATAAATAAAATAAATAAAATAAATAAAATAAATAAAATAAATAAAATAAATAAAATAAATAAAATAAATAAAATAAATAAAATAAATAAAATAAATAAAATAAATAAAATAAATAAAATAAATAAAATAAATAAAATAAATAAAATAAATAAAATAAATAAAATAAATAAAATAAATAAAATAAATAAAATAAATAAAATAAATAAAATAAATAAAATAAATAAAATAAATAAAATAAATAAAATAAATAAAATAAATAAAATAAATAAAATAAATAAAATAAATAAAATAAATAAAATAAATAAAATAAATAAAATAAATAAAATAAATAAAATAAATAAAATAAATAAAATAAATAAAATAAATAAAATAAATAAAATAAATAAAATAAATAAAATAAATAAAATAAATAAAATAAATAAAATAAATAAAATAAATAAAATAAATAAAATAAATAAAATAAATAAAATAAATAAAATAAATAAAATAAATAAAATAAATAAAATAAATAAAATAAATAAAATAAATAAAATAAATAAAATAAATAAAATAAATAAAATAAATAAAATAAATAAAATAAATAAAATAAATAAAATAAATAAAATAAATAAAATAAATAAAATAAATAAAATAAATAAAATAAATAAAATAAATAAAATAAATAAAATAAATAAAATAAATAAAATAAATAAAATAAATAAAATAAATAAAATAAATAAAATAAATAAAATAAATAAAATAAATAAAATAAATAAAATAAATAAAATAAATAAAATAAATAAAATAAATAAAATAAATAAAATAAATAAAATAAATAAAATAAATAAAATAAATAAAATAAATAAAATAAATAAAATAAATAAAATAAATAAAATAAATAAAATAAATAAAATAAATAAAATAAATAAAATAAATAAAATAAATAAAATAAATAAAATAAATAAAATAAATAAAATAAATAAAATAAATAAAATAAATAAAATAAATAAAATAAATAAAATAAATAAAATAAATAAAATAAATAAAATAAATAAAATAAATAAAATAAATAAAATAAATAAAATAAATAAAATAAATAAAATAAATAAAATAAATAAAATAAATAAAATAAATAAAATAAATAAAATAAATAAAATAAATAAAATAAATAAAATAAATAAAATAAATAAAATAAATAAAATAAATAAAATAAATAAAATAAATAAAATAAATAAAATAAATAAAATAAATAAAATAAATAAAATAAATAAAATAAATAAAATAAATAAAATAAATAAAATAAATAAAATAAATAAAATAAATAAAATAAATAAAATAAATAAAATAAATAAAATAAATAAAATAAATAAAATAAATAAAATAAATAAAATAAATAAAATAAATAAAATAAATAAAATAAATAAAATAAATAAAATAAATAAAATAAATAAAATAAATAAAATAAATAAAATAAATAAAATAAATAAAATAAATAAAATAAATAAAATAAATAAAATAAATAAAATAAATAAAATAAATAAAATAAATAAAATAAATAAAATAAATAAAATAAATAAAATAAATAAAATAAATAAAATAAATAAAATAAATAAAATAAATAAAATAAATAAAATAAATAAAATAAATAAAATAAATAAAATAAATAAAATAAATAAAATAAATAAAATAAATAAAATAAATAAAATAAATAAAATAAATAAAATAAATAAAATAAATAAAATAAATAAAATAAATAAAATAAATAAAATAAATAAAATAAATAAAATAAATAAAATAAATAAAATAAATAAAATAAATAAAATAAATAAAATAAATAAAATAAATAAAATAAATAAAATAAATAAAATAAATAAAATAAATAAAATAAATAAAATAAATAAAATAAATAAAATAAATAAAATAAATAAAATAAATAAAATAAATAAAATAAATAAAATAAATAAAATAAATAAAATAAATAAAATAAATAAAATAAATAAAATAAATAAAATAAATAAAATAAATAAAATAAATAAAATAAATAAAATAAATAAAATAAATAAAATAAATAAAATAAATAAAATAAATAAAATAAATAAAATAAATAAAATAAATAAAATAAATAAAATAAATAAAATAAATAAAATAAATAAAATAAATAAAATAAATAAAATAAATAAAATAAATAAAATAAATAAAATAAATAAAATAAATAAAATAAATAAAATAAATAAAATAAATAAAATAAATAAAATAAATAAAATAAATAAAATAAATAAAATAAATAAAATAAATAAAATAAATAAAATAAATAAAATAAATAAAATAAATAAAATAAATAAAATAAATAAAATAAATAAAATAAATAAAATAAATAAAATAAATAAAATAAATAAAATAAATAAAATAAATAAAATAAATAAAATAAATAAAATAAATAAAATAAATAAAATAAATAAAATAAATAAAATAAATAAAATAAATAAAATAAATAAAATAAATAAAATAAATAAAATAAATAAAATAAATAAAATAAATAAAATAAATAAAATAAATAAAATAAATAAAATAAATAAAATAAATAAAATAAATAAAATAAATAAAATAAATAAAATAAATAAAATAAATAAAATAAATAAAATAAATAAAATAAATAAAATAAATAAAATAAATAAAATAAATAAAATAAATAAAATAAATAAAATAAATAAAATAAATAAAATAAATAAAATAAATAAAATAAATAAAATAAATAAAATAAATAAAATAAATAAAATAAATAAAATAAATAAAATAAATAAAATAAATAAAATAAATAAAATAAATAAAATAAATAAAATAAATAAAATAAATAAAATAAATAAAATAAATAAAATAAATAAAATAAATAAAATAAATAAAATAAATAAAATAAATAAAATAAATAAAATAAATAAAATAAATAAAATAAATAAAATAAATAAAATAAATAAAATAAATAAAATAAATAAAATAAATAAAATAAATAAAATAAATAAAATAAATAAAATAAATAAAATAAATAAAATAAATAAAATAAATAAAATAAATAAAATAAATAAAATAAATAAAATAAATAAAATAAATAAAATAAATAAAATAAATAAAATAAATAAAATAAATAAAATAAATAAAATAAATAAAATAAATAAAATAAATAAAATAAATAAAATAAATAAAATAAATAAAATAAATAAAATAAATAAAATAAATAAAATAAATAAAATAAATAAAATAAATAAAATAAATAAAATAAATAAAATAAATAAAATAAATAAAATAAATAAAATAAATAAAATAAATAAAATAAATAAAATAAATAAAATAAATAAAATAAATAAAATAAATAAAATAAATAAAATAAATAAAATAAATAAAATAAATAAAATAAATAAAATAAATAAAATAAATAAAATAAATAAAATAAATAAAATAAATAAAATAAATAAAATAAATAAAATAAATAAAATAAATAAAATAAATAAAATAAATAAAATAAATAAAATAAATAAAATAAATAAAATAAATAAAATAAATAAAATAAATAAAATAAATAAAATAAATAAAATAAATAAAATAAATAAAATAAATAAAATAAATAAAATAAATAAAATAAATAAAATAAATAAAATAAATAAAATAAATAAAATAAATAAAATAAATAAAATAAATAAAATAAATAAAATAAATAAAATAAATAAAATAAATAAAATAAATAAAATAAATAAAATAAATAAAATAAATAAAATAAATAAAATAAATAAAATAAATAAAATAAATAAAATAAATAAAATAAATAAAATAAATAAAATAAATAAAATAAATAAAATAAATAAAATAAATAAAATAAATAAAATAAATAAAATAAATAAAATAAATAAAATAAATAAAATAAATAAAATAAATAAAATAAATAAAATAAATAAAATAAATAAAATAAATAAAATAAATAAAATAAATAAAATAAATAAAATAAATAAAATAAATAAAATAAATAAAATAAATAAAATAAATAAAATAAATAAAATAAATAAAATAAATAAAATAAATAAAATAAATAAAATAAATAAAATAAATAAAATAAATAAAATAAATAAAATAAATAAAATAAATAAAATAAATAAAATAAATAAAATAAATAAAATAAATAAAATAAATAAAATAAATAAAATAAATAAAATAAATAAAATAAATAAAATAAATAAAATAAATAAAATAAATAAAATAAATAAAATAAATAAAATAAATAAAATAAATAAAATAAATAAAATAAATAAAATAAATAAAATAAATAAAATAAATAAAATAAATAAAATAAATAAAATAAATAAAATAAATAAAATAAATAAAATAAATAAAATAAATAAAATAAATAAAATAAATAAAATAAATAAAATAAATAAAATAAATAAAATAAATAAAATAAATAAAATAAATAAAATAAATAAAATAAATAAAATAAATAAAATAAATAAAATAAATAAAATAAATAAAATAAATAAAATAAATAAAATAAATAAAATAAATAAAATAAATAAAATAAATAAAATAAATAAAATAAATAAAATAAATAAAATAAATAAAATAAATAAAATAAATAAAATAAATAAAATAAATAAAATAAATAAAATAAATAAAATAAATAAAATAAATAAAATAAATAAAATAAATAAAATAAATAAAATAAATAAAATAAATAAAATAAATAAAATAAATAAAATAAATAAAATAAATAAAATAAATAAAATAAATAAAATAAATAAAATAAATAAAATAAATAAAATAAATAAAATAAATAAAATAAATAAAATAAATAAAATAAATAAAATAAATAAAATAAATAAAATAAATAAAATAAATAAAATAAATAAAATAAATAAAATAAATAAAATAAATAAAATAAATAAAATAAATAAAATAAATAAAATAAATAAAATAAATAAAATAAATAAAATAAATAAAATAAATAAAATAAATAAAATAAATAAAATAAATAAAATAAATAAAATAAATAAAATAAATAAAATAAATAAAATAAATAAAATAAATAAAATAAATAAAATAAATAAAATAAATAAAATAAATAAAATAAATAAAATAAATAAAATAAATAAAATAAATAAAATAAATAAAATAAATAAAATAAATAAAATAAATAAAATAAATAAAATAAATAAAATAAATAAAATAAATAAAATAAATAAAATAAATAAAATAAATAAAATAAATAAAATAAATAAAATAAATAAAATAAATAAAATAAATAAAATAAATAAAATAAATAAAATAAATAAAATAAATAAAATAAATAAAATAAATAAAATAAATAAAATAAATAAAATAAATAAAATAAATAAAATAAATAAAATAAATAAAATAAATAAAATAAATAAAATAAATAAAATAAATAAAATAAATAAAATAAATAAAATAAATAAAATAAATAAAATAAATAAAATAAATAAAATAAATAAAATAAATAAAATAAATAAAATAAATAAAATAAATAAAATAAATAAAATAAATAAAATAAATAAAATAAATAAAATAAATAAAATAAATAAAATAAATAAAATAAATAAAATAAATAAAATAAATAAAATAAATAAAATAAATAAAATAAATAAAATAAATAAAATAAATAAAATAAATAAAATAAATAAAATAAATAAAATAAATAAAATAAATAAAATAAATAAAATAAATAAAATAAATAAAATAAATAAAATAAATAAAATAAATAAAATAAATAAAATAAATAAAATAAATAAAATAAATAAAATAAATAAAATAAATAAAATAAATAAAATAAATAAAATAAATAAAATAAATAAAATAAATAAAATAAATAAAATAAATAAAATAAATAAAATAAATAAAATAAATAAAATAAATAAAATAAATAAAATAAATAAAATAAATAAAATAAATAAAATAAATAAAATAAATAAAATAAATAAAATAAATAAAATAAATAAAATAAATAAAATAAATAAAATAAATAAAATAAATAAAATAAATAAAATAAATAAAATAAATAAAATAAATAAAATAAATAAAATAAATAAAATAAATAAAATAAATAAAATAAATAAAATAAATAAAATAAATAAAATAAATAAAATAAATAAAATAAATAAAATAAATAAAATAAATAAAATAAATAAAATAAATAAAATAAATAAAATAAATAAAATAAATAAAATAAATAAAATAAATAAAATAAATAAAATAAATAAAATAAATAAAATAAATAAAATAAATAAAATAAATAAAATAAATAAAATAAATAAAATAAATAAAATAAATAAAATAAATAAAATAAATAAAATAAATAAAATAAATAAAATAAATAAAATAAATAAAA
Source organism: Dichetophora obliterata (assembly GCA_963920525.1). Taxonomy (NCBI): domain Eukaryota; kingdom Metazoa; phylum Arthropoda; class Insecta; order Diptera; family Sciomyzidae; genus Dichetophora; species Dichetophora obliterata. Next base: position 14,656,457 of record OY986438.1, on the reverse strand, counting down.
TAAATAAAATAAATAAAATAAATAAAATAAATAAAATAAATAAAATAAATAAAATAAATAAAATAAATAAAATAAATAAAATAAATAAAATAAATAAAATAAATAAAATAAATAAAATAAATAAAATAAATAAAATAAATAAAATAAATAAAATAAATAAAATAAATAAAATAAATAAAATAAATAAAATAAATAAAATAAATAAAATAAATAAAATAAATAAAATAAATAAAATAAATAAAATAAATAAAATAAATAAAATAAATAAAATAAATAAAATAAATAAAATAAATAAAATAAATAAAATAAATAAAATAAATAAAATAAATAAAATAAATAAAATAAATAAAATAAATAAAATAAATAAAATAAATAAAATAAATAAAATAAATAAAATAAATAAAATAAATAAAATAAATAAAATAAATAAAATAAATAAAATAAATAAAATAAATAAAATAAATAAAATAAATAAAATAAATAAAATAAATAAAATAAATAAAATAAATAAAATAAATAAAATAAATAAAATAAATAAAATAAATAAAATAAATAAAATAAATAAAATAAATAAAATAAATAAAATAAATAAAATAAATAAAATAAATAAAATAAATAAAATAAATAAAATAAATAAAATAAATAAAATAAATAAAATAAATAAAATAAATAAAATAAATAAAATAAATAAAATAAATAAAATAAATAAAATAAATAAAATAAATAAAATAAATAAAATAAATAAAATAAATAAAATAAATAAAATAAATAAAATAAATAAAATAAATAAAATAAATAAAATAAATAAAATAAATAAAATAAATAAAATAAATAAAATAAATAAAATAAATAAAATAAATAAAATAAATAAAATAAATAAAATAAATAAAATAAATAAAATAAATAAAATAAATAAAATAAATAAAATAAATAAAATAAATAAAATAAATAAAATAAATAAAATAAATAAAATAAATAAAATAAATAAAATAAATAAAATAAATAAAATAAATAAAATAAATAAAATAAATAAAATAAATAAAATAAATAAAATAAATAAAATAAATAAAATAAATAAAATAAATAAAATAAATAAAATAAATAAAATAAATAAAATAAATAAAATAAATAAAATAAATAAAATAAATAAAATAAATAAAATAAATAAAATAAATAAAATAAATAAAATAAATAAAATAAATAAAATAAATAAAATAAATAAAATAAATAAAATAAATAAAATAAATAAAATAAATAAAATAAATAAAATAAATAAAATAAATAAAATAAATAAAATAAATAAAATAAATAAAATAAATAAAATAAATAAAATAAATAAAATAAATAAAATAAATAAAATAAATAAAATAAATAAAATAAATAAAATAAATAAAATAAATAAAATAAATAAAATAAATAAAATAAATAAAATAAATAAAATAAATAAAATAAATAAAATAAATAAAATAAATAAAATAAATAAAATAAATAAAATAAATAAAATAAATAAAATAAATAAAATAAATAAAATAAATAAAATAAATAAAATAAATAAAATAAATAAAATAAATAAAATAAATAAAATAAATAAAATAAATAAAATAAATAAAATAAATAAAATAAATAAAATAAATAAAATAAATAAAATAAATAAAATAAATAAAATAAATAAAATAAATAAAATAAATAAAATAAATAAAATAAATAAAATAAATAAAATAAATAAAATAAATAAAATAAATAAAATAAATAAAATAAATAAAATAAATAAAATAAATAAAATAAATAAAATAAATAAAATAAATAAAATAAATAAAATAAATAAAATAAATAAAATAAATAAAATAAATAAAATAAATAAAATAAATAAAATAAATAAAATAAATAAAATAAATAAAATAAATAAAATAAATAAAATAAATAAAATAAATAAAATAAATAAAATAAATAAAATAAATAAAATAAATAAAATAAATAAAATAAATAAAATAAATAAAATAAATAAAATAAATAAAATAAATAAAATAAATAAAATAAATAAAATAAATAAAATAAATAAAATAAATAAAATAAATAAAATAAATAAAATAAATAAAATAAATAAAATAAATAAAATAAATAAAATAAATAAAATAAATAAAATAAATAAAATAAATAAAATAAATAAAATAAATAAAATAAATAAAATAAATAAAATAAATAAAATAAATAAAATAAATAAAATAAATAAAATAAATAAAATAAATAAAATAAATAAAATAAATAAAATAAATAAAATAAATAAAATAAATAAAATAAATAAAATAAATAAAATAAATAAAATAAATAAAATAAATAAAATAAATAAAATAAATAAAATAAATAAAATAAATAAAATAAATAAAATAAATAAAATAAATAAAATAAATAAAATAAATAAAATAAATAAAATAAATAAAATAAATAAAATAAATAAAATAAATAAAATAAATAAAATAAATAAAATAAATAAAATAAATAAAATAAATAAAATAAATAAAATAAATAAAATAAATAAAATAAATAAAATAAATAAAATAAATAAAATAAATAAAATAAATAAAATAAATAAAATAAATAAAATAAATAAAATAAATAAAATAAATAAAATAAATAAAATAAATAAAATAAATAAAATAAATAAAATAAATAAAATAAATAAAATAAATAAAATAAATAAAATAAATAAAATAAATAAAATAAATAAAATAAATAAAATAAATAAAATAAATAAAATAAATAAAATAAATAAAATAAATAAAATAAATAAAATAAATAAAATAAATAAAATAAATAAAATAAATAAAATAAATAAAATAAATAAAATAAATAAAATAAATAAAATAAATAAAATAAATAAAATAAATAAAATAAATAAAATAAATAAAATAAATAAAATAAATAAAATAAATAAAATAAATAAAATAAATAAAATAAATAAAATAAATAAAATAAATAAAATAAATAAAATAAATAAAATAAATAAAATAAATAAAATAAATAAAATAAATAAAATAAATAAAATAAATAAAATAAATAAAATAAATAAAATAAATAAAATAAATAAAATAAATAAAATAAATAAAATAAATAAAATAAATAAAATAAATAAAATAAATAAAATAAATAAAATAAATAAAATAAATAAAATAAATAAAATAAATAAAATAAATAAAATAAATAAAATAAATAAAATAAATAAATTAAATAAAAAAATTAATTATTGTTATAAAAACTTTCTGACGAAGGCTGGAAAAGAAAGGGAAATAAGACAGAGAATTTTTTGATGTGAATAGCATTCGTCTGGCAGCCACACACAATATGATATGAAACACCGGAGCTTAAAGTAAAAAAAAAAACACATAAACCCACTTAAGTTCACACACACACACACACACACTAACATACAGCCACGTATCATTGACGAAACTCAAAGAACTGCCAGCTTAAAGTCGAATTTTAATAAACTGCACTCAAAAGCGGAAACGGAAATTACAAACATACTGCAGTGGTTGGTCATTCGCGTGCCATTTGGTGTTGTTGCTGTTGTTTTTACCGTTGGTTTTAAGCCAAAGTGTCTGTGACTTTGAACCCTTGCACTCTGTATGCAAGCCGGCTGCCCTGCAATTAAATGTTTTTTTTTTCCTGTTTTGCCCTGTTTATTTTTGTTTTCGCTTCTCTTTTGCATCATACAGCTCAAAATTAACGAGTTTTAAGCGTTAAGCAAATAAAATTTCGCGTTAATATTGCAAATAAATCCACAAACTTGAAGTACTGCTGGAAAGCCAAAATACACCCTATCACTATGGGTGAAGGTGGTTTAAGCGTTGGTTCAATTTATTGTTGCACCCTTCTCTATTGGTTGAAATATACTCCAGCTCAATTTTTAATGAATTTTTAATTGATTTCTTCTGTTACGCGGCTGTCTGTCACTTTTCTCCATAACAGTTGCAACAAAATATCACCCACTCAAACATATATTCAACATTAATAAATGTCATTAAATTGATCTGTCTTAAATTTATCTTCGTCTTTTTAGCGTTTGTTTTTTTATTGAAGTATTTTTATTGCCTTTGATTTTCTTATGGTTATTAGCAAAGACATCATTTCGGCAAAAATCAATCAAATTATTTTTATTCATTCCACGAATTACTTTAAATTCGAATACAATTTCAATGAATACGTGAATTGTCGAAAGATAAAATTTCGCCTTGCAGACATATCGAACGAGATGATCATAAAATAGAAATATTAAATAACAGCATAAATTGATATAATGCGTATGCAAATTATTTCTAAAGAAAAATGAGAAGTGAGTCAATCAAGTGTTTTCGATTCAATTGAACACAATGTTGGAGAAGTTGGAAGAGAGAATAATGGAAAAAATATCATAAAGTGTGCACAAAAGAGCGCAGATATTACACACTACAGCACATAAAATAAAAACTGACTTCAATTAACAGATTAAAAAATAGAGAATAAATGTAAAGGCAAGTGTTCATCTGACTTATATTTAATACAGGCTGCAAGCTAACACTAAATTTGACAATTAACTAACTTAGAGAGCAATGCTTGGTTTCCACTATGACAGTTTTGTTAAAATTAATCACCTAAAATATTCCCTAAATATAACTATTATACCTTTTCTGCTTAGTTGAATTTAAAAATAAAGGTGTTTTTAATTTTCCAGCATTACAAAAAAAAATTTTAAATGTTGTCACATATTAAAAATCAAGCAAAATAGACTTTAAAGAACAAAGGCACTACGTCACTGTTATTTTGTTCACAAAACCACATCAAATATGAAATTGGTAATAACAATTTCATTACAAGTCTCTTTATACAAGATTTTTCTACAGCGTATACAGGATTTTTCTACTATGTATAAAGAACTATTATAGTAAAGTATGTGAGCAAAATATGGACCACCCATAATTTTTTATAAAAATTATATAAAAAAAAATAAATCTTTTTAAATACTTTTATTTCATTTATTAGTAAAAGCAATTCACTTTCAGCCCAACTTCAAAATATAGGAATAGTTAAAAAATGAACCAAAAAAGATGCAAAATTAAGTATATGGTAATACAGACCAAACCCATAACCGCGCATGTTTTCGAGGTACAAAGGTATAAAAAAGTCAAAGCAAATATGACAAACTGAGAATATTTTGAAAAAATTCTTTTTAATAAATAACCGTAATACAATAATCCAAGAATAATATTTTTTTTAAACTTAATTTTAACTTATCCAATTAAAATTTTTCAAATATTTCGAAGCTTGATTGAATTTCAATAGGATGTGTATTTATGTTTAGGTGTAAAGCGAGGTCGTAAAATTATAAAGCACTGTTCCAGTTTACTCTAGATAAATTAAAAATTTTCATTTAAAGCATGCATACTCTAGGAGATTGATAAAAAAAAACATTCGAAAATAAAGCAAAAAAAAATGTTTTTGTAGACCATATTTAACAAAGAATTGATGAGATAAAAGTAAATATTTTTTATAATTTTTCTATAGTGATTTAATTGAACTTTTAGTCAAAGAAAATTTTGAGGAAAATCAATTAGAAAATGGCGGAGATAGTTTTTTTAATATAATTTACCATTCTACCCACTGAACCATAAGCGAAGGTTTTGCGTAATGTGAGAGTTTTAAGAACGTTTTTGGATATAATATATTATTTTCAATTTTTAATTTTTTATTTTGTGGGTCAAAAGTGCTTGCTATACTTTGCTTTTGCTTTTTATATACTAAAATGAGTTAAAACATGAATAATTGAAATCTTTTTTGACATTTTTATAATAGTAAATTAAAATGTTAAACTTCATACAAACGTCATATAAACTTTTTCACCAGTGCGAATTGATTCTCGCCATAAGAAGAGAGATGGATGTACAGCTCTCAAATAGAAAGAACACCACGACAACATTCCATGCAAAAAAGTAATCAAACCCAATAATTAACTTTACTAATTTGATATAATAATATAATATAATAATATAATATACAGTGAGAGTCAGAAATGAGTATAAAGGGCATAACTTGAAGTTCAGTTGGACGTTGTCCATGTATTTCAAGTACTCCAAGGTCATAACATAGTGTTTTATTATTCAATTAAATAATAAAATTAAAATTTTAAAGGTATGCGGCAGTAATGAAAAAATAGCCTTAAAAATTAATTCAAAAGTTAGTAAACATTCATACAAAACTCCATTTATTTTTACCCATTTACACTTAAATATGAGGCTAATTTCAGTACTTTTGGGGTCCACCTCTAACCTTAATAACGGCTTCCACTCTTCTTTGCCAGAACTTGCCAGATTTTGTGTCACTGCTGCACAGTGGCCGAAAAGGCTCATTTAGCGGCGTTTAATTAATAGCGCTTAGGGAAAAATTTTGTTTGTTTGTGTAATGCTTTTTTTTAGTTGAAAACAGATTAAGCTACAATGCTAAGCAAAAAAAATTTTTTTAAAAATGTATTTATATTTTTTTTTTGTGAAAGTTGCAACTTTTTTTCATATTTTATACTTTTTTTATTTTATTCAGGAAAACATCGTAAAGTTAAAATATTTATTGTTTCACATTCCTTTGGGCTGAAAATATATTAAACTTTTATATTAAAAACATGTTTTTTTTATTTATTTATTTTGTTTTTATTTTTTTTCTGTTGAAATAACTATTTTTGGCCATATACAGTCTTCATATATTTAAGTTGTTTTCATAACAAAAATTTTATTATAATTAAAAAAAAAAAACAAATAATAATAATAGTAATAATAATAGTAATAAAAGTGTTTTATTCCGTTTCGGAACTGCTAGATGAATCCAAGGTGCAAATGAAAAAAACTATTCAGAGTCGGAGCTTTCAGAATTAAGGTCGCCAGTTATATCATTCATATTTAAAAGAAGCTGCTTGACCCCAGCATCTATTTCGATGTGTTTTTTCGAGTATTTCGAGGTGCTTTTAGATTTAGATGTAATAAAAGGATCCGACGAAACCAATAGAGCGTGCAGTAAGTCTTCCATTGTGTGCAATCTCATGTCTTTTCGCGTGTGGTTCAGCCTATAAGTGCGAAAATTTTTATTTCTTGCCTCAAGTGCCTCTTCTGACATCATTCCTATTGGTAGCGAAACTTTGTCAATAATATCTGCTCCATGTATTAATATTTTATGAACAGATTGAGGCATATAAAACCAAGGGTATTCGGAAACAAATATTTTTGCTGTTTCCCAGGCATATATGCGAAAAGCCTCTACGTTAACTGCATACCCACATGCCATTGTACGCAATATTATACCAAACATTTTTATAAGTTCCATTTTTACTCCAGTTACTATAGAGGCCATGGTTGGCTGCTCGAAAAACATTCTGGCTGTATTCCCAGTGTTTGTATTCCCCGAAACCGTCGTTGGAATGTCCACCAAAATACCCAATTCTTTTCTTAGTTCAAGTTGAATTTTTCTTTTCGTTTGTTCAGCAATTTCTTTATTTTCTCCACGTATTTGCCAAGTTTTTATAGGTATTCTGTAGGCGATATGAATTATACACTCGAAGCACCGTATCCAAGCATGAAGTGTCGACAATCCATATTCGTACAAGTGGTTTTGTGGCTGCCTCAGTTGAACCAAATTTAGACTGTTCATCAATTTTGGTGTCGCACCACAAATTCCACAAGCCAGTGATGATGACTCCGCTATGGTATTAAACACTTTTCCATCGATCATGGTCAAATGAAATTCGTGTGTTACTTCAAAAGAACTTAATTTTGTCGGCAGAATTTGTGCAATTTGTTTTTTTACATTTTCTATCTCAGCCCTTACTAAATCCGCTGACTCTTTTTCAAAAATTATTTTAATGGGTCTGCAGAACCGAGTTGAAGAAGGCCTGTTATTTTGGCATAGTATTGCGGGTCCTTTTTTAATTTGTAAAGGAACAATACATACAGCAAATAAATGCTCATCAATTGTTCCAGTATCAGAAACACTGAAACGTTGACGGTAAGTAGAGTGCCCACTGCTACCGTCACAGCCCCATTTAAATATTGCTTTTATGCAATCGTTATTATTGCCTACAGTCATGAGATCCTCAAAAGCTGTTGAAAAGCCTTGCATTATACGTGCAATAGTATGGTCTACGAGACTTTGCAAGCCAACTTCAGCTGAACGTTCAGTTACGTGTATGTCACTGGGGTAACACTCCCTTTTAGTTTTAGCCAAAATATCGTAGCTTGGATAAATATTGGCGTTTCGTTTTTTGGCACCAGATTGCATATCTCTGTATGACATTTTTGAGTATTCACCATCAATATAAAGAGCTAAAGCTTCCTCAGGTGTATACGGAATATTGGTTTTTGCTTCAGAGTCTACAGATTTAAGCATTTTTGGAGCTATTCCAGATTCTGAACGTAACTTTGAAACAACCTGTGAAGCGCTTCTTTTTCCAGCCTTGTAAAGACTCACGCTCGTTGCTACCATTAACTCTTCGTTCGGTGTTTCATTGACAATTGATGCAATTTTTTTTATTTGAGTCTTCCTTGTGCACTCTGAAAAAGGTTTCTCATTACGTTGGGCAACGGCTGGATTAGGGAAAATAATGTCTTCATCCAACCAGATCTTATTTCGCTTTTCGAACACTGCCAAAACTCTATGACTTTCTTTCCACTTTTGTACAAGTTGGCTCATAAAATTTCTTAATTGTTTTTGAATTTGTCGGTATTGCTCTTCGCTATATTTCGAGCGATCAATGATAGTAGCGAATACATGATTTTCAACCATTAAATATTTGTTTGTTGGCACTGGTTCACTATGCCATATTAAAAAAGAGTGCGTTTAGATTCTGCCATTGTAACTAAAAACCGAAAAAAATAAAAAGTTTGCAAAAACTAGCAGTCTATATATAAAGTTGACATAGATAACAACCAATTTAAACAAATTAAGCAAACAGTGAACCCAATCCAGTCCAATCCACCTTACTTTTATTCCACACAAAATTGGATTTCATATCTAAAAACACTTTCACAAAGGACATTTTATTTTTCAACTGTTAAGCACTAAAACATACAATCACAGATCACAATTAGATTTTTTTTTATTTAATACATACCTTTTAATTAAAGTAAAATCGCAAATCTTATTAACAAATTAAATATTTAATTTTTTCCTCTCAACAAAATTGCACTTGAAACAAGCTCAAAAACATGTGTTAACTTTGCTGAAAAATGTGTCAAGTTTGAATGCTCACAGCTGTACGAATATTGGGAACAAAACAAAAAAGAAAACACAAAAAAATCCGCTGTGGTTTAAGTTTTAAAAAAAAAATAATAAAGTTTGCTATATTATGACTTTTAACATTTCGCTGAAGCGCCGCTAGATGGGGTATTCCGGCCACTGTGTGCTGGTGAGATCCCGAACAAAATAAGGTTCATTTTTGAGAGGCATTTAAGAGCGACTAATGATACACAAAGTGTTCATTTTTGAGTGCCGAAAATGAATGTTTCTACTTGAAAAGGTTCATAAATGTTTATTAAAAAAGAAGGCAAATTCCACACAAACAGAATATTTTTCTTTTAAATTGCATGCTCAATTTTTTATGAAAGCGCATGGAAAGTTTGTGTAAAGCCTTTTGTTGGAACAAACTTATTGACATTGGAAAAGGAGGTGTGGATCCTCCCATTCAACTAGGATTGTTTAATGACTAAGTTCTTAAAGTACACATGATAGAGCATACAAATTTAATGTGAAACCATCATTTACTAACTTATTGAAATTGAAAAATGGGCGTGGTACGTGAAAAATCTCGTGTATATTACATGTCTTTACTCTAGAAGAGTAGAGCATGGAATATCGGCACAAAGCCACATGATACAGCATGGAAATTTGGAATGAAGCCACAGAAACCAAAGTTATTGACATTGCAAAAGAAGAAATGACTTTTCCCACACAACTCAAATCAATAAAATATCTTCCCTTTTAAACTCTAAACGATAGAGTGTCGATACTTGAGGAAAACCTACCACTTACCACCATCTTACTGAAAAAAATTTTATAAACAAAGAGAAAAAGGGATTCATTTAGAAAGTTCATTTTTTAACTTAGCTCTTAAACACTCAAACTCACTTAGTGCGCCCCTAATAAAACTCACATCGTTTATATGACTTCAAAACCTTGTATAAAGCCAAAATTCATTAACATACTATTGATGAAAAATAATTGTGTTCATTGAAAAAATAAGCGTAACACCTCCCATATAATTGCTTTCATCTATGATAAAGCATGAGAACTTGGTATTAAAAAAGAACTTGCTCACTTTATTAATCGCTATTTGACTAAAAAAAAAAATTATAAAATATGAAATGGTCGTTTCCCTGTCAATTGAAATTGGTATGTGAAACACCTTTTTCAATTTACATATGCCAATAAGATAAGTCAGTGACTTATTAACTAAGATATTTTTTTCGGCAAAAAAACGTTTTATTCCTCGACAAAGTCTCCCTTTTAGATCGATTTTTATACCCCCACGCATACTGCTTAAAGGTATATTAACTTTGTCACTTCGTTTGTAACGCTGTTAAGGATGCGCTGATAAGGCAGATATAGAAGTATAGAAAAGTATACATACTCTTGATCAGCATCACCTCTCTAGTCGATTTCGCCATGACCGTCTGTCTGTCTGTCTGTCGACACGATAATAGCCGCAATTTTAAAGCTATCGTATTGAAATTTGGCTTATACGCTTATATTAAAAATTCAAAGGTCATTCGAGAATGAGCAAAATCGTATGAAAACCACGCCTGCCTTCTAAACAAAGTTATTTTATCAAAACAATACAATATCCAAAAATGCCGCAAACAATTATGTAGTGACTTGGAATTTTGCATCTAAGCTTCGAAGTAAAGTATTCAACCTATATTTGAAATTTGTTGAAAACTCATACAAAGTGACTTCATCAATCAGTAAAATCTCTAAAAATGTCAAATAACTAACGTAATGCCTTAAAGTTTTGCACATAAGCTTTGGTCGAAAAAGTTCACTATATAATTAAAAAATTTCAAAATCGAATACAAACCACATCTACCTCCCATACAAAGTGACTTTAATAAAATTGTAAATATATTAATATGCTACAAAAACGACTTAAAATTTTGACTTAAAAAAATAACTTGAATAATCTTTGGTCTCACCATAAATTTGAAATTTGTCGAAAAAATATAAAAATCTCGCCTACCTCCCATACAAAGTAGCTAAACAAAATTCCGCAAAAATTAATTGAATGAATTAAAATTATGCACATATGCTAAGAATACTGAATTTCACTTTGAGTTTAGAATTTGTCAAGATTGTATAAAACTCGGTCAAACTCCCATACAAAGTGACGTCATCAGAGTAGCATTTCACAAAAATGTGTGTTTTAACAGCATATCTAACTTCCATATTTTAAACGTGTTCTGCATTTGAGTGTTGGCAAAGTTGGATAAAAACCACGCCCATTCTCTATACGAAGTGACATCATTAAACTTTCAAAACATACATTACTTAGAATAAAGTGCGAGAGTATTTTTACTTTGATCCAGACGAAGATAATTTTTTGGCTTTAGCTACAAAGGACTTAAGTCAAAAAATGGGAATTCGGATTTTTGATTTGGTTCTAATACGTTGTTTTTCCTCTTTCAATTGCTGTCAACAACTTTGGTGTAGTACAACTGCATCCTATTTTAATAGGTTTTTTTACAAAATACTTCACCTGGATTTGCAATTAATAAAACCATCTTAAATTTTAATTTACTAAAAACTATATTTTTTGACTTAAGTTCTTTGTACCTAACGCCAAAGAATTTCTTACTAGTTTTTTATTCCTTCCAAATAATATTTTTAGCAAGGTCCTCAAAATAGGCGTTTTTTCAGTGATAACCTCTTCATACGATCCAAATCTCTTATCGTCGACCAATTTGTTCAGGTTTGGAAATAGGATATGGGCTCATTCTGGAGCTTATGGTGCATGGGGTAGCAGTTCGTTGCCTAATTTTATATATTATTATTAATTAACATTAAATGTTGTTGTACACTTTTTTGATATTTATTTTAGAATATGGGCAATGAAACGTATATCATTCGAAAGCTACTGCACCATAGATATGCCGAATTATATTAGATTTTAAATTGATGACATCTGACCCGAAATATTAACTTATATATTAATTTAAGGAAGAAATCTCAGGGCTAAGAAGAGATAGAATAGTGAACGAGGTACCAGATGAGAGGTCTGGCTGCACAGTATGATCGCATTTTATATTAGTGACCTTCAACCTGAAATGTGAGCATAAAAAGAGCATTTATTAAATAAAAGCTAAACTGTAAGAGATAGAAAAACATGATGTAAATGGGAATTTAAGACATTGATAAAATGTACCAACAAAAAACATTTTTTGCTATCTCTTACGGATACCCTACAATAAACATTTTTTTATGTAACAAGTGTGAATATATATTGTGATGGTGACATTTCTTACAAATAGTAAATTTTGAAAAATTCCCTTTATTTTGTCATCAAAGTTATGACGATATTTCCATAGCTGTTCCTTTTTTTGTATTGAAACTTAAGATTTTCATAGTACAGCACATTACGTTAAGGCAAAATCAACGCCTCAGAATGAGAAAAAACAATTGAAATTTCAGAAAGTTGGTCGAGTTTCGACCACAGGCGATATTAGTACATATAAACAGGCGTAGGAGAAAAAAATTCTTCCGTGTTTCTTAACCGATTTGATAATTTATTTTAAATGAATTAGAGTAGGGCGAAGGAATGCACAGATAATTTTTGTGACCGTTGACCTGACATATGAGAGCTGAAAGAATATTTTGGAAATAAAACCTAAACTATAAAGATGAAAGAACATGGTGTAAGAAGAAGTTTTAAACATTGATAAAATTGTACAAAAAACATTTTTCCCTACTAAAGGCTGATTCAATAAGAGCTTCCTCCTTTGTTTTTTAAATAAAATACAAAAACATCAATGTTATGTTGCAATTCTTTATTTAGAATGATAGTTCGGTTTCTAAAACTCAATGTTTAAAAATTATTTCGTTCAAATGTTGCCTAGGACTAGCTCTTAAACGGTCCATTCTGTGGGTCCAATTTTCAAATTCCAGATCGGCAACGAATCGATTGTTCACGGTTTTCACGAACACTCTCTGCTGCTGCAGCAATATTCTCAAAATAATGGACTCTATGCACTCTGGTTGAATGATGAATGACCAATATTATAAAATTGGTTCGAAATTTGGTGATGGTTTAATGGTTTGGACGCTCATAATGACCAAAATGATGTTGAAGAACTCTATAACATTCTCTAACTGATTACTGACTTTGGTAGTAAGTTTCCACAATTAATAAACGTTGTTCAGGAGTAACTCTATTCATTACTGAGTCGTATTGAATACTGAACACAAACGTCATATGGATAAGCCATTTGACACATAACAGCTGTCAGAACAACCCATTTGAAAATATTCCCCAGGAAAGGGGAGAAGAAATAAAAAAAAACATAACCTGTTAGAATAAGTTAGAATAAGTAAATTGCATTGCCTTGTTTGGCCAATAAATAAATAAATAAATAAAAAGGGACCTCGTATTGGATCACCTTTTTTAAGCATTTTTATATGTTACAAGCTATGACGACATCTCGAAAACTCTAACTTTGCTCAGTGCAACGTATTTGTGTATGAAATGTCCTGGCTTCGAAAAGTAACGGTATATGAAAGTTTTTTGGATAATGATTTTACAGAAAATATATTTAAAAAAAAAATTCGGTTTTTTTGTTAAATATAATTTATATATAAGTTAAGTATAAGCGATAATTTTAAACTTAAGATTGAGTGCAACAAATTTTCTTAAGGCACGGTCAACGCCTCAGAATGAGAAAAAAACGATTTAAATTTCAGAAAGTTGATCGAATTTCGACCACAGGCGATAATAGTTTATGGAATTTTGTCATTGCAACTACAGACGTTTGCGCCGGTGCGTTGTCATGGTGGAAGAGCACTTTTTTCTTCGTCAAATGCGCTCGTTTTTGCTTCAAACCTGCATGCATCCAGAAAAACTGTAGCCATGACCTTGTCGGCCGGCAGACCAACTTTGGCCTTCTTTGGTGCACGTTCACCCGAAGAAGTCCACTGCTTTCACTGTCCCTTGGTAAACCACTTCTTAACCATTGAAATTGATGGTGCAGAGTCCCATATTCCTTTGGTTTTGGTGTTGGGTTTCTTATACAAAAAATAATGCTTGATAAATTTACGAAATTAACTTTTTTTCATTTTCGTTGAATTTCACGAGGTTGCCTGATTTCAATGACTGTCAAACATAAACTTAATGACGCAGCTTCCTTAAAATTTGACAGCAGTCTATTAATAGATGGTACTTGACAGGACCAGTGTACTATTAAAAGTTACTACGCGAAAAATTCAAAACTCACTGACTTCCCAAACTGCCTAAGTATGCGCTAGAGAGTAGATATTATGCTTAGTGAGAATAGTGGTCATAAGTTGGCATACATATTTAGGGTATTCACAAGGTGTGCTATCATGTCATAATGTCATATTGTCCTAAGGTTTTACACTAGATTAAACATTTTATTGTTGCCTTCCATATAAAAAAGTACTAATATATTACAACTCTGAAAGCTATGTTTATTGAAGTGTCGTAATCAAACAGATGTTTCTTATTTGCATTTATTTATCTTGTAAAATTTAGTTGTAAAATGTTAGGACAATCAGCCCTATTCCAGAATCCGCCGAAGCGTAAATTTTCTTTCAGATTCGTAATGTCGTATTCTGCAATCCGAATCATTAAATCGTATTCGAACATTCGTAGCATTGCTATTCCACAATCCGAACGCATCAACTTTTGACAGCTGTTTTTCGTATTTTTTCACGAAAGCCTTGCCTCGACGGATTTGTTTACGACAAAAGAAAACAATTAAATGTTTATAGAATTAGGTCGTAAAATAAAACTTATAATTAATTTTTGGTTAATAAAGTTAAATTATTTTTATTTAAACCTGTGAATATATTAGTTGAAATTTATTTAGTGCATTTCCTACATTTCGTAATCCATTTCCAAAGGGTTGATGGAATCTTGCAATATTCTTCGACGAATGTTCAGAGATTCTCTATGTGAGAAATCTTCCTTTTATTGTGCGAAAATTGCAATTGCAATGAAATCCATTAAAAATCACAGCTAAAAAATACAATGTTGATCAAAAATACTTCAGTTTTAAAATTTTTCTTTTTATTTATTTGTCTGCTGTTGAAACCAGTTGTTTTCGAACTCTCGAAAATAAGTTCGAAAAGGGGAAGTTTCGTTAGGAATTTGGATTAGCAAATTTGTCGTATTCGTAGCGTAGCTTTACATTCGGAAATTCATTGCGACGGATTATGGAATAGGGCTGAATATGACATGATAGCACACCTTGTGAATACCCTAATTGATTTTGAACCCGAGCAACATCGGACACTCGTCTAGTAAGTTAATAAAGAGCATTTTATTCTGTAACTTTCATACATTGAAGACCCTTATCGTCTCCATATACGACAGAAAGGAATTTTTATGAACACGAGTCTAGCGTTAATGGTTTGTTACCCTGCAGTGTAATCAACTAGATTTATACCAGTCAACAACTAGTTGGAAATATCCAACAACTAGTTCGATTTATGTTCTATTCTCATAGAACCGACTGGTATTTTTTACGTGGTGATGTCATTGGAAAAGACAATTGTCTTACTATAGATAAGGTTTTAACTAGTTAACAACTCATTTTTTATGTAAAGTAAAGTTCTAGTTGGGTTGTGACCAGGGACGTAACTGGCTCAATTAGCGCCCGAGGCAAAAGCGCCTTCGGCGCACCCCCCCCCCCCGCCCCACACAAATTAATTGCACTGTACTTTTGAATAACTATATCATTTGCATTTCTAAAATTGAAAGTAGTGGAAAAAAATTATTATTTTGCTTGTTTTTAATATTGAATGGGCTTGGATAATTAATAACCCAGGTACTCCAATTTCAAAGATAATAAATGTTTTAATATGCATTTATTTATTTGTTAAAATTCTTACAAATATTTTATAAAATACAATAAAAATATGTTTCTACTATATTCTTCCAGTTTATAGTTTTAAAAATGCACTTTTATAGCTTTCTTAGCTGCAAATATATTTACAATGTCTTTTAAACATAAATTGGAAGCTGTTTTATATTCAATAGCTATTATACCGAGGTTGCTCAATCTTTGTTGACCTGACAAATTTCTAATATAGTTTTTAATTATTTTTAGTTTGCTAAAACTTCTTTCATTTGTGGCTACAGATACCGGAAGGGTAAGAAAAATAGTTAAAGCCGTGGTTATATTGACTGGAGAAGATCATAAGAGGTGTCGGTCTTCATGTTTGGCCCCAAGTCCAAGGCATGGTACTTGAAACTCTCAACTTCTACTATCAGTTCTTCGCCGTTTAAGTCCTCCTTGTATTTGGCGGCTAGATCTGATGCTCTATTTTTAAGCACATCACCACTAAGTGAACGGAAAGCTGGGCCATTCAAAAAACCAAATAGAGCGTTAACTTCTTGAATAACTTTAAATCGTCGCTCCAGTTCACTTAGAACCTGGTCTATAATTTGAACTATTAAAATTCGTGGATTTCATCTTCTCCTTTCTCATCAAACATTCACTTCTTTTTTCTTTTCCTCACTTCTTTAAAGTTGGTCTTCTTTCAAGTCTTTAAAGCCACCTAAGAGAAATTGTTGTTGGTGATTCATTTGAAAGTGAATATTTTTTTTAAAGTCGCAGTCAAGATGTACATAGTACATATACATAATCATATATCATGGTCGCAGTATTTCGAAATCGATTAAAATTGAACAACATTGTTATTATACTTATTTTTATTATGCTTCATTGCTATGATTGTATTTTGAAAACTTGCTTTTACTAGTCAGTCTCATAAATAATATGAAGTCTAAAAAAAAGTTATTACCTACATCTGAAATGGTGCCCCCTAAAAGTCGGCGCCCAAGGCACGGGCCCCGCTTGCCCCCCCCCCTAGTTACGTCGCTGGTTGTGACTAATTTTTAACCAATATAGTAATTATCGAATTAAAACTAGTTCATAGGTTCATATTTTTTCAATAGTTCATAGGTTCAAAGAACATATATTTTTACAACAAAATATTAGCTAAAGGCATTTATTATTAGTTTGTTCCAATGGGGTACCCAGCTCCAACTGGTTTTGGAACTGGTTGATTTTGATAATATGTAGTATAGTTTGATTTTGGCTAGTTTTACAACTGGTTTAATGTGACTTGACAAAAACTAGTTGGGTTTAAACTACTTTTGCAACTAGTAAATCGTGACAAAATATAAACTAGTTTGTTTTGACTAGTATAAATACTACTCATGTTTTAATGCTGACTAGTCTTACACTGCAGGGTATGATTATTATAGTATAGTAAACAGTTTGAGTATAGATCAGTTAATGATCGTTAACTTTATGAAAGCACAAAAAACCCCTACTTAATATGCAGAACCTTAAAATCGCGAATGACTAACAATAAAATACACAACAGCTGTTGTCTGCGAACAAACTTAATCGAAAAATTCCCTAGAAATTCATTAAAGTTCAAATAAATTAACACTCAAGAAGATTTGACAATTAAAAAAAAGGCACGACCTGATCGTACCGCAAACAGCAACCAACATCGTGCTCGAACTTATAGAGCCAGCAACTAATACGAAATTTAGCAAACATTTATACCAAAATATAGATAAATCAAAACTATACGAATGCAAATCATACAAAAACTAAAAAAACATTAAAATTGCTAAGTTTTAAGCCACGCACATATTCGGAATATGATCGATTTCTCAGAAGACAGTGGCAGAGTCAAGAAACAACAAACAGCAAAAAAACTTAATTGCTTTTTAAACTTTTCGACTTTTGAGCGTAAATTTAGTGTCAAGAAATTTTTTAATCTCCGGTTTGAAGATTCACTGCCAATTTTTTTTAAAATATTAAATACAAAATATGAATGTAGCGCGGCAACCCACGTGATATTAAAAGCTGACGTTTTCAAAGGGATGCCGTAGATGGATGCGTTGTGGTGCGGCAGACAAGATCGGTAAAGTTGCATGAGGTCTTTTTACTCTTTTTAGCGACTGACTCTGCCTGTGAGTTTGTAGCAAGTTGGCACGAAATTTCAATAATAATAAGTTCTGAAAGTAACAGGGAAAAAATAAATATGCCGCATACCGGCTGTTGGCTTAAATGAAGGATCGCTGTTTTACGATCAAAATGAGTTATGATGCGTTACCACGCAAAATCAGACAAAAAAACATAGAAAAAAAAAAATTCAGAAAACAAAGAGGTTCATTAAAAAAAATAAACGCAGTTGCTTGCCTGTCAGTCAGTCAGTCAGTTTGTGTGCTTGTAAGCAAGATTTAGTTGCAGGGTGTAAAAGTGTAATCAAGAGAAATGTATGCACATTTTGGGATCTTAACGTCTTTGACACGATCACCAGCCAAGATGCTTGATTAATTTTTTTAATGGCTCACTTTTTCTACCTTCCGACTGCCTTCTTGCGTTAAGTGATTCATTTATTTTTCCACAAATTGTTCAAATTTTTTGCAGTAACTAAGAGAAATTCTAATGTGGAAATGAATTTTGGGGGTCGATCGTGTGAATTCTGTTCATATATTGAGAAGATCATATTTTGAGATGAATGAATTTAAAAATTGACAAATAACAATACCAATATTTAGGTAACCAGAATTTGACCTGTATTTGTCTGGAATTGTAGGGAAATTCTCTATAAAACTATATTTATACTCAAAAGTATCAATTACGGCTAAATAACCGGCGATCAGCATGACTTAAAGCAGCTTAACGCTGCATTTACCCACATAAATTTTAATTATAACGACATCATTATGCAAACTAGGAACCTTAATTATACTTAGCTTAACTACATATTTAAGCGCTAATTTAACAGTAGGAGCTCGCTTTCAAAGAAGGATCCCCCCTTTGAGCTAAAGTCATGAGCTCTAGACCCAAGAGATCGATAAATAAACAAAAAACAAAAAAACTGGTTGAACATCAGTAAGCATGGCAAACATGGCATAACAGCAACCACAACAAAACTTAAAAAAAAAAAATCAAAAACAAGATCAGTAAAATAAAATGATGCTGCACGCTATACAAAAAGTAAAGATCAGTGATGAGCTGAAATGAGCAAAATGGTCAAAAGAATCACGAAATGGCACAGTCAGAGAAATTTTAACATTAAAAAAAAAACCCAAACTCTAAGCTTTTTTTACCCAGAAAGTTGATGTGGGCACCAATGAAGATCATCACTAAGCAAAAGCGTGCAACAAGATCTTTATGCTACAGCAAGAGCTGCAGAAGAAATTGAAAATCATTAAATGAATTTATTGAATAGCTTGAATTGCATCAGACAACCTGTTGCTGGCCTGCTGTTTTACAGCCAATATTTCTTCCTCTTCTTCTTCCAGCATGATCTGCCAAGATCGAAAGCCAAAGATGATCGTGATGATTGTTTATTGTTGTTGTTGTTGTGTGCGGCAAAGCAGGGCTGTGAAAAAATGATAGTCAGCGAGCAAAGAAATTAAAAAATAAACCTAACAAAACTATTGATTTATCCTCTATGGCAATAGCCAATAGTCAGGGTAAGAGACAAGCGTCGAGTGAAAAGAGTGATTGTAGATCATTCACTGCAGATCAGCGCCAAAGTTCATTGCTAAAAGAACCAAATTGAAAAAAAACCACCTACATATAAACAAGCATAAAAAAGGCTGCGAATCCAAAAATAAATACAATAAGTTTAGACAAAAACTGTGTTGAGTGCTGTTAACATGGCTTAAAATATGCAGCAACATTTATTAAAGGCACAACAAGCTGGCCAAGACAATATTGCGTGCGTAGCGCTGAATGCGCATGTTTGGCCATGCAACAAACATTGTTGAGCACTGTTTGTTCAATGCAACAGCAACAACAACAACAACAGATACAACAACAACATCATCAATTGATCGATTATTTGCTAGTATCCCGCATTTCCGTTCGATTAACTTACGACTTGGCCTGCTTGATCTTGACTGGATTGGCTCAGAGCAAGCTGCTTACGTTTGAGTGCCTACACGCAATGCGTTTATGTTGTTGTTGTTGTAATGCTTTTTCATTTGCTGTTCGTTCTTGTAATTTTTGTTGTGATTGCGCATGCGCGCATCTTACTGAAGAAGATTTATTTATCTTAAGGACTTGCAGCAGTTATATTTAGTAAAAACGAGAAAAACATGAAAGTCTAAACTAGGCAACTTTGTTTACAAAAAGGACCAACAAAACTGAGTTAAACCGCCTTATTTTGTATATTGAAAACGCAAACCAACGACAAGCAAGACGCGAAAAGCAAAAGAATTGTGTATAGAAAAAAGTATTACTTCTCGTGTCTTGCTTGTCGTTGGTTTGCGTTTTCGATATACAAAATAATGCAGTAAGTATATGCATTCTATGAGTAAGAGAACGTTTAAAAGCTACAGTAGCTATTTAGATTAAGTTTTCGATAAACGGCAATTAACACGGATTGTAAGAAAGCAACAAAGCAAGCAATAAAACATAAACTAAAATAAGCAAAACCGAACAACAACAAATATGTATGAAATGGAGAAAAACTGAAAAATAGCCATTGAAATCTCATCGCCTCTGTGATGCAGTGCGCTAAAATGCGCTGGCACGCCGACCCACACCGGGTTCGATTCCCAGTGGTGGTATGAGAAAGATTTCTGATGAAGCCTGTAGCAGGGCCGAAATTGCAATAAAATCAGCTTGTGATGTTTTCCTTTTCATAATGAAAAATGTTGTTGTTTCTTTGGAGAAAATTCGTTAGTGCAATTAATTTTAACCTGACCTAAAGCTCAATAAACGATTTTAAACTATCAAACAACTAGAATTTGAATTTGAATTTAAATCATAGATAACTAACATAATAGTAACTAATAAGGTCATATAGAAAACTTTCATAGGTTTATTAATTCTACAAATATTTATACTTAGAACACAAAAATGAACAAACCTTTTTTTACAAATGTTAAAAAAGGGGCCACAGTTACTGTCACAGAACAGTAGACAGAAGATAATCAGGAAAGGCTGACAAATCACTTTAATATTGTCTTACGTATCTGCCGAATTGTTTATTTAGCCACTATTAAACTGAAAAAAATGGAAAATAACATATTATGGCATATTGCAATTTTTGTATCTTGCGACTTTTTACATTGCAACTTTACATACATAACGCGCTAATTTTATTAGCTTGCAACTTTTTATGCCTTTGACACTTTTTATACACTGCATCACTTTTAGCATCATTTGGCATTTAATCACACAAATTTTTATCTTGCGACAATTTTTATCTTTAAACCTAGCGAGTTTTTGCACCTTGCAAGTTTTTGCTACCTTACGGCTTTTTAACCAACGAATCTTGTGTCATAAGACATTTTGTCATAATAGTTTTTGTCTAGAGCATTTTTGGCTTGCGGCTTTTTGCCATGTAAACTTCTTATCTTGCTTGTACAGGCAATTTTTCTTGCGACCTTTTCATGCCCTGCAACTTTTTATATTGCGATTTTCACACACAATTTTTAGTGCTTATTTAGGTAGCTTGCGATTTCTAATGCTTTTGACACATTTTGCTTATGGCGACGTTTTTATCGTCAAACTTTTCGTATCTTCCGGCATCTTATCTTACGAATTTTCAGCTGCCGACATTGTACCTCTTTGTACCTAGCGACTCCTTGCACCTTGCAATTTTTTTTTATTTTACGACTTTTTTAACCGGCGACTCTTGTGTTCAGAGACTTTTTGTAGTGATAGTTTTTTCAAGAGAATTTATGACTTGCGACTTTTAACCATTTGAACTTCTTACCTTGCTTTTATCCTTATACATTTTGTACCTTGCGACCTTTTAATGCCCTGCGACTTTTCACATTGTTCTTTTTCATATATAATTGTTGGTACTACTTTTAGAAGCATGCTTTTTATATCCTTGATACTTTTTGTATACTGCGACGTTTTTATCGTCAAACTTGTTGTATCTTTCGGCATTTTATCATACGAATTTTCAGCTGCCGACATTTCATGTTGCGCTACTCTTTCTACCCAGTGACTTCTTGCACTTTGCAATTTTTTTTTATTTCACGATTTTTTTAGCTGGCGACTCTTGTGTTCTGAGACTTTTTGTAGTGATAGTTTTTTCAAGAGAATTTTCGACTTGCGACTTTTTACCATTTAAACTTCTTACCTTGCTTTTATCCTTTTACATTTTGTACCTTGCGACCTTTTAATGCCCTGCGACTTTTCACATTGTTCTTTTTCACATATAATTGTTGGTGCTACTTTTAGAAGCATGCTTTTTATGTCTTTGATACTTTTTGTACACTGTAAAGTTTTTATCGTCTAAATTTTCGTATCTTTCGGCATTTATCATACGAATTTTCAGCAGTCGAGATTTCATGTTGCACGACTCTTTGTAGCTAGCGACTTCTTGCACCTTGCATTTTTTACAACTTTTTTAACCGGCGACTCTTATGATCTGAGACTTTTTGTAGTGATGGTTTTTTCAAGAGAATTTTTGACTTGCGACTTTTTACCATTTGAATTTCTTATCTTGCTTTTATCTTTATACATTTTGTACCTTGCGACTTTTTACATTGTTCTTTTCCACAAATAATTTTTGGTGCTACTATTAGAATCATGCTATTTATGTCTTTGATCTTATGCTATTTATGAAGTCGCATCTTATAGTATTTTTCGGTATTTTAACGAATTTTCAACTTGCGACATTTAATGCCGCGTTACTTTTTGTACCTAGCGACTTTTTGCACCTTGCAGTTTTTTTTCTACCATACGACTTTTTGTCATGATAGTTTTTATCTAGAGCATTTTTGGCTTGCGACTTTTTACCTTGTGAAATTCTTACTTTTTTGTCCCTTGAGACATTTTATAATTTGCGAATTTTCGCATCTTGAGTCTTGTAGTTTTAAATTCATTGTTACTTTTTGTGCACTGCGAATTTTTGTACTTTGCGGCTTTTTGTTACTTTGCTTATAATATTGTTACAGTTTCTTCCACTTGATATTTTTTCATACCTTTAAATTTTTCAACTGACGATTCTTTGTACATTGCGACTTTTTTATATTGTATTTTTTTGCATTATGCGATTTTTTGCCATGCAAAGTTTTATTCTTTATATCTCGCTTTGTTTTGTACATACTTTGCGACTTTTAATGTCTTTCGAATTTTTAAGCACTGCTTTTCTTACATTGCGACTTGTTCTCATACTTGTTTTCTGCAAATTTGTGCCATGCTAGTTTTTGTTAAGAACTTGAAATTTTTAACTGGCGACATTTTGTACCTTGCCATCATTTATACTTTTCAAATTTTTATATTTGAATTTTTCTATTATGCGATGTGTTGCACTTTGCGATTTTTTGGCATATAAATTTTTGCTTTGCGACTTTTTAGGCCTCGCGATTAATGTGCATTGTGTAAATTTTTCTTAGAAACTGTGATATAGATATCGCTTATTAGACAGAGACATTGGTTATATCTTATTCTTTTATTCAGCGTACAAAAACCTTTCGAGTTTTTAATATTGCAACTTTTGTACCTTGCACTCTTATGTTTCTTGCGACTTTTATAATATTCATTTTTATCTTGCGATTGAGGCAAGCCTCAGAAAGTAAAACGTGCTATGTAGAGCTATTTAAGAACATAGCCTCAGTTCTTGGTCATTTGTGTACAAACATTTTATAACAAGCAAAACACAATTGATCAAAAGAAGTTCGGTAAAGTCCTTCCAAATTCTGAAATGGCTAATTTGTTTTATATATTTTATGTTTTCTATGATTCAGAATGGAATTAAAATTTTCAATAATCTCATTGGAGAAAATAACCTGTTTGGTCGCTGTTCGACCCTTGTTCGGCCGAGATTACTTCAAAACGGCCGCTCTTTGGCCTTATATAAAAAACTGTACTTTTACTGGGAAAATTCCAAAAAGCGCCCCTTGTTCGCCCTGAGTTCAAAAATGTTGTCTTTATTTGGGTAGCTATGTTAAAAATACAGTTCTGTCAATATGAAAAAACACAGAACTTGAACCCGTACCAATCCCTTTTTAACTATTTGTCCGACTTTTTCAACACTAGTCTGTAGTTAGAGAGGTAAATAAAACAATATAAAGGTGAAAGTGTGTTTTAATACATTGGCTATTTTTTTTAAACCCATTTTTTAATGGTCTGAAGAGAAACCAGTTGAGCCTGTAATAAAAACAGTCTATAATGTATTTTGGTATGGTGGCTTCAAAGATCCACATTTTGTCAAGAATGAGCCACAATTACTTTCAATTCTCAGCGCTATGACCATGTGATAGCCAATTTTTTCGCTTGAAATTAAAGATATGAGCTGGTTTGATTTAGATTTTTGATTTGGAATACATGCAATTTACACAGAATGAAGTCTCAATCCAAAAAACAAGACAAATTTTGACAGTCAAGCAATAGAATTTCCAGGGAGTTGTTATTAAATGGCAATGTCAACTGGTCCCCAACATTGTTTTTAATTTGACTGCGTTGTCCTAGTTTTTGTAAGGATCTTAGACCTAAAAATTTAAAAAACAATTTTCGTCAAGTTATGCCTGAAATGGGCTAAGAAATCACGTCGTGGGCAAGCCATACGAAATCACCTTAAAAATTTCTAGGCCCCCAAATAGTTTTTGACGGTAAGTGAAATGCGTATTGCGTTTTCTTGACAGTGTCAAAGTTCAAAGTATATACGAACTATAAAAGTATAAAAAAATGAATTTGTAATTAAACTTAATTAAGTTTTAAATGGCAAACAAATTTTTTTTTTAAAAGATCAAAGAACCAAGGCATGCGACTTCTACAAACAAGATTTGGTCTTTGACCTAAAAGGAAAGGTATAGGTTATTTAGAGATATTGATTGGAACTATACTTTAATTATTGATTTGGTGAAACAACCGTGAAAGACAGTTTGAATTGCTTTTAACCGAGGCTAGTGTTATGCCTTAACCTCGGCATTTACAGCCCTTAGTTGTTGTGGTCCTCTAATTCCACATTTTCCACAATTTATTTGTGAATTTTTAGTTTTTCCATAATTCTTAAATGTAGGAAAGAACAAAGAAAGTGAAAAGAACCATGCCCGAACCCGGATTCAAACCAGGGACCTCTGTGTTGATAGTCTAGCGCACTCTCCACTAGACTACAAAGGCTGACAATTTAACTAAGCTATAGGATATGACAAATTGGTTAAATCCGTGTGATGTTCATAAAATTGCTAATGTGCATATTTGCAGATAAAAGTGTAAATGTTTCATCCATTTTGTTTAGATATTAAAAGTTCAAATATTAACCAAACATATACAAATATGGCTTTTCTTGCCCGAGGTCAAGAAAATCAAAATATTGTTTAATTTTACAAAAATTTCAATTTACAAAAATTTATAAAAATTTTCTAAGTTGCTTTTTCAGTCTTATATATCAAACTTTGCTTTGAATTTTGCAATCCTATCGCAAACCTGATTGATTTCCCAAACCTTAACACCAGCTTTCAGAAACAATCTTCATGCCTTCAACAACTATTAACATTGTACTTATAAAAATTTTGTTCTTTTCTTATTGTCTCACACCGAAAAATGCTCGTACATTTATCAACAAGCAAATTCCATTTACAATACCTCGATTTTATTTGGGATTTTTTTTTTGTTTTTCATGGTGCTTAAACTCTAGTATAACTTTAGCCAGAATCCTTCGCATTCCTTCCACCCGCTCAAACATGTCACTGTTGCAGGCGACAATTTCAATGTTCGCTGATTTGTTTCGCATAAATTATTGACACAAGTTTTTGTTTTGTTTTCTCAGTTCGGGTCTCTGCTGCGCGGTGCTAGCGAAGGTGTTACGTCTGCGAACTTAGCTCTAGCAAGGCTTTATCGAGCCCTTCAGCATCCTTGTTCTAGCCACGTTCATGCCTTAATTTATGTTTGTACAGCGCCTTCATAAAAACGGAGACAATCAATGTGTATTGCATGTTTTCGCATTTCTTGTTTTGTTTTTTTGTTCAAAGTTTTCTTGTTTGATTCTTGTTTTGTGGACTGTTTTGTTTTATTGTAGCTTACGCGTGTTCAATTTAGCTCGTTGTGTATTGTCCAAACAAGCTATGGCTGTAGGTCTGTCTGTCCTCGATGTATTTTCATGTCTTTGTCGTTTTATACGATTTACACATTTCTGTTTCTTCGATTTGAGATGAGTTCTTTTCTCTTGGCCTAGGTGTGGGCAGGCCAACAACAAAGTTTTTTGTGGACCCTGCCTGTTTGCCTGTCTCAAAGCATAGGGCATACGAAGAAGGCAAACTTGTACCGAAGTGTAGACATACGTCTAGACCCTGGAGACATGAGAACGCATTCATGAATGTCGACATGTAGCGACGTCGCATAGATTTCTTGGCACATTTGTTGGCAATTTGCGCACGCAACCTGAAAAATTTGTTTTTCTTTATTTGTTTGAAAAAGCAGAAAAAAGGTGCTCGTTTATGGATTTTATGATATTACTTTAGTGTTATTTACAAGTTATATGTTTTTTGAAATGTGTTTATATATATTTTAGGCTGTTCTTCTATTGAAAATTATTGCATTTAAAATTTAAGTTAGAGAAATCCTTTTTGAAGTAAGAAATAATAAATTTTTGATAACTAATTGCTATTTATTCTTTAATTTTACGCGATTTTACGCGATATGAGCTTTTTCGATCAAGAAAAAAAAAAGTCAAGTTAAGGAGGGAACCAAATCCAAAACTTTCAATTTTTGAATTTTTTTTCTTTAAAAATTAATTTACAATGTAATAAATAAATTTATTAACTTTTGACCTTTTTATATTAAATTTATGGTAATGATTATGGTAATGAAATATATTTTTCTTACTTTATTTAAATTTAATTTCCGATACATCGTTTTTCTTTGAAAAACATCATCAGGGAGAAAAAAATTAAATAAATACATTGATTTTGCATTGATTTTTAATAAAACACTTTATAACATCATCAAAGTCCGTCGTCAAGTGTAGTTTATTTTATGCTAGATGTTCTGTTCTTTTTGTCTAATCGTTTATAAAATGTTTTATCGTTTATAAAACTTAAAAAGTAATTAAGATATCAACTTGAAATTTTGCACAGATATTTTATAAAGTTTTGGCCTTTGCATTTACCTAAAAGTTTGTAATGAATTTTACAATAAATATTGTTTTTAACAATTTGCTTATAAATAAAAGTGTATTTTTTTGATTTTGTGTTCAAGTTTACAATTATCTTTTTTCGCTTATAATAGGTATATGCAAAGCGAAATAAGATATTTTATGAAAAATTTTGGCTTATTTGAATTCCGTTGACTAAAAGAAACTCCGCCATTTCTTAAAAAAAAATTTTTTATTTTTAAAAACTAGAAGTCAAATTTTAACTTTTATATTTTATTAAAAAAAATTAAAGTCAAATCTTAACTTTTATTTGTGATCAAAAAATAAAAGTAAAATTTCAACTTTTATTTTTGATCGAAATAATATTGGTCTCAATAACGATTATTTATTTACCTTTAAAGAAATCAGATAAATTAAAATCATTAAGGATTATTATGCATTAGTTAAAAGCATCACATTGCTATATTCAAATATCTACTAGACTTACTTTTTTCATTTGACTTTATGAATAGAAATTTCGAAAATAACTGTTATTTTCGGTCCCTGCTCAAGATTACTGAAGATGGAAAGGGTAGCGTCTTTTAAAACAGCCTGTCTAGTCTGCTGTGTGTTTGATTCTATAAACTTATTGTTGTTGCCTTCTTCAAAACTTACTTGGTCTCAAAAGCTCATAATAAAAAATCTTGTAAAGAATAATATACATATGAACGTTTTTTTCAAATACTTGCACATTAGACTGGTCCTTATTTGTATGGAGAAAAAAAATTTTGTTTGATTTTCTTGAGCACCCTTTTATTTTGTTCCTTTATATAAGAAACGCATAAAAAAAAAGTTTCAAACAACTTGGACTTTGTTAACACGTGCCGCCAGGTAGAAATTCAAAAAATACTAACATACACATGAAAAAAGAAGATAAAACAGCAATTCCATTTTGAACGTACCAGCCTTACGGAATGACCATATCCAAATTGCGTGATGTTTTTTGCATGGAGCATCACTGAAGGAAACAACTTCACTTAAAGCAAAAAATTCTGGTGTTATTTTTGGCAGAGTTACAGGGTGCACAAAATTGACAAAAATCGGCAAAAACGTCGAAAATCGATTTTCACTAGAATTCATATCTCAATCACTTCTTAACCGAATGTTAAGTTTTAAATACCGTTGGAAAGGTAATTAAACGCACTTTTGTTTTGTGCGGGAATATTTGAAGAATCAAAACTGAGAAAATTATCTTCGGTGTCACTTCTGATGCCCGAGATATAAAACCTGGCATTCATTTATTTGAAAAAGTTAAAAAATTGAATTTATGTAAGAAAATAAATATGAGAAACAAATGCATATAATTATTTCGCTTTCGAAATTATTTCGATTATAATTATAATCAATACTACCAAAATTTAGCCAATCAGATAACAATCAAAAATTCTGTGCTATCTCGACTGTACTTTGGATTCGAATATCGTTCCCACAGGACACTGTGGGTAAAAATCCAGAGTGGCATCTTGTTTAAAAAGAT
The DNA here is from genome assembly GCA_963920525.1 of Dichetophora obliterata. Taxonomy (NCBI): domain Eukaryota; kingdom Metazoa; phylum Arthropoda; class Insecta; order Diptera; family Sciomyzidae; genus Dichetophora; species Dichetophora obliterata. The sequence continues at coordinate 14,627,605 of OY986438.1, read as the reverse complement.
ATTATTAGTGAAAGTCTATATTTATTTTGCTTTAAGACATATGTTGTTTTTCTTAGTAAAAAAGAAAGCATTTTGATATTGTTATTTTTTACGGTTTCCTTAAAAACAACTTTGTCCTTGCGGGAGGGAAAGAAATCCTATTTTTCCTAAATTTTTTGAGAGATCTTGACCACCCTATGCAACTTTTAAGATCCCTTAGAATGCGAAATTCGAAAAAAATTGTGATTCGATACGCCCTAATGCTCATTCAGTTGCATTGCCTCTGTGTTAACTTCAAGCTCCGAGCGGCACGTGTTATTGTTTAAAAAAAAACATAAATTAGGGATTTATTTTTAGATGCTAAGGAACAAAAATTCGGGTGCTCAACATTTTCTGAAATAAGGACCACCCTAGTGAACATGTCATATTTATTTGTATCACGCAAGAAAATGTGTGTCTTGTCTTTGTGTATTTATTTTTTTATTGTTTTTATTTTTATTTGTATACTAGCAGGCCACTATGGTGAGCGGCTTCGCCACGGACTTTTTTATCAATAACGATTTAAGGTCAATCTTTTCGCACATGAGCTAATTTTTACCAATTTTTTATTTTGACTAATTATGTGATACGGTTAGTTTTGCGACATCCGTCATACCTAATTTTGATTTTGATTAATTTTTATGTGATACGGTTAGTTTAGCGACAA